>OY757940.1:65128094-65370594 GCA_963585895.1 Sepioteuthis lessoniana | reverse complement strand
GTCAATTTTATACTCCTGTTCAACGCCGAGACTTAATAAGGTCTGAATGCACGTGTTTGTGACTGCATTCGTATATTAGATTTAACAACACGATAGCATGTATATATATATATATATATATATATATATATATATATATATATATATATATATATATATATATATAGTAGCAGCCATAAATTAGTTCACCTTTAATATTTTTTCATGAAATAGTTATTTTTTAGGAAACCAATTCATCAACAGAAGAGCTGAATAGTTTTGCTAATGGCCATTTAATTACTTTTAAACAAGTTTTTTGGCAATAAGGCCGTATATTGTTTTATGTGCACACTCTTTCAGAATTCAAGAGTAGCTACAGTAATTTTAAGGCTAAATTTTAGAAAATAACTTGAAATATTTTGCAATTACATCATCTTAAAAAGAAAAGCTGAATAGTATTGATAAAGATATAATAAAAAATTATCATAGAGTGGATCCATACTCAATCTTCGAACGGGAATATGTAATAAGTTTTGGAGTAAAAATCTGTAAAAACAAAAGTTAAGAAAATAAATGTTTTTCAGTTATTCTCAAATAACATTTTCTGCTCTTATTAATTTGAAATCCTTAAAAACAGTAGGGTTACTTGTAACCTTACGAAAATCTGAAACAGATTTTTTCTTCTTTTAGACTGGTTGCTTTGCCCAGGTTAGAGAACTTAGACTGCCCTAGTATTTTACCCATAACTAGAGGAAGAAGAGATGGATTCATGCATCTTCCAAGGACATTAGCAGATATCGTCGTCAGGAAATGGACTCAACGAACCGTATTCTAATCATGGATGAGGCTGCTTCATTTCATGAGTATATATATATATATATATATATATATAAAGAGAGAGAGAGAGAGAGAGATTTGAACACCCCTCGTTATAATTTTGCTCAGCATGATTTGTATTTATTTCTACATACATTTTTTTGTACTTTATAGTCTTAAAAAATATCTACGCGAACTGAATCGGGGATATTATTTAGAGGTTCGGTTTGGTTTATTTGTTAACTGCATATAAACTCTTCATGGGTTATTTAATACTGAAATTTGCTTTATTTATAAATAATTAAAATAACTATATTGCATTTTTTGATATTGCACTTTTTATTTGCCCATAATCATTTGCTTGCACACAGTTATAGGCCTTCAAATATTATTAACTAATAGGTATAATCCATACATAGTTATATGCTTTTAAGCGACTCTTTCTATTTAATAATCAGTTGTTACATGGTTTCAGTAAAATGTTATCAATTATATTGTATTAGTTATATGATTTCAAGTAACAATTCTTTATACAAATCATTTGCAGTTATATGATATTAAGTATTCTATCTAATATTAATAATTTTTAAACAGTTCTATGTTATGCATGTAACATGGAACATTAACGGGAGCAATCACTCAGTCAGAGTGGACCTGGGAGTAATGGCAGTGAAGAGGCACTTCATACTCCTAAGAGCTTCAGAAGTGTAGCCTCACTAGTAGATCCAATCTAGTGTCATACGCAGGCCACATCTTTCTTTGGATGTTGGGTGGGGCTTACACCTCTGCAGGATATTCAGTATTTGAAATCCTTTCTCAAGTGTTGGAGGAGATCTGAGTCAAGACTCGATTGAAACAGCTTCATCTCGTTATTGAATAAATACCTAAAAGAAAATTAGCAACTGATGCACAATTGATCCAATTACTATGAAAATACAGACAAAACATTCAACTCATAATCTTTTGATCATCAGATAAGTGTAGCAACTGGCTATTGGGGCTGTAGAATACGCTGAGCGTATTCCTACAGAGGGATAAGACCCCCACCTCAATGAATGTCCTGTATATGACACTAAATTGCATCTGATTATGATGCTCCAATCCTGCAGCTTTGGAAAAGTATTTATCTCTTGATTGCCATTACTCCCAGGTTCACTCTGACCTGGAGTGGTAGTATCTGTTAGAGACCCATCTATGGGTCAAATAGTACTGTTTAACCATTTGCTATGCTAGAAACCATTTAAGTGTGTGCTGCCAGATAATTAATATCAAACTGAATTAGGTAGTAATGGTTGAAACCATTTAACTTTGGTGAATAAAACTATTAGCGTTAGATAGCAATATCTGAAATCATTTAACTGTGTGCAAACGATAGATTAAAATATTAGAAACCATTAAACTATGTGCAAACAAATGAGTTCTGGTTTATTGAAAGATATTATGTTCAAACTATTTAAAAATCAAATATATATGATATATGTATATAAAGAGGATTTGGCATTAAATAACCCACTAGGGTTGATACACCATTAAACCAAATAACCTAAACATCAGGTAAGTGTTGGTGTAAAAATAAAGATGTATCCTGATGAAAGGAAGCAATACGGACGGTCGAAAACTCTCCGTTTATTATACAATGTTATGAACATGAAATCTTTCTCTGATTTTTGCACATCTGAAAGCTTTTATTTACTGCTATCCGGTTTCAACGTTAACTTCCGTTCAAAACATCTACACCTAAAAAAAAAAACGAGTTTTGATCAAAAAGTACTCGAACTGAATCTTTTTTCATTTTAGGATTTACATTTAGATGAAGATCAGTAGAAAACTGAGCAAATTATTCCATACAGTGATGATGTCTAGATTTCCTCCTGACGAATCAGTCTCTTTCCAAATCCACGTTAGAGTTTGATGATCAGACTTAGGCGAAATATTAGACTGTGCAAGCGCAGCATTCTTATACCAGACATAACTACATGAGTTTTCTGTTCTTAAATTGAAAATTCATCTCAATTTGAGGATGTAGATGACTTTAAAGTAATACAACGCCGCAGCTTCGTATCTTATTTAAGAAAAGGGCTTTCAGCTGCGTTTCCACAAATTGAAAACGGACTATAAGAATTGTATTGGACGCCAAGTGTGCTGGATGAAAATTAAGTTTTCATTAGTTTCTGCTCATTTTGTTTTCGTAAATATAACTTCAGTCTCATACTTTTGAAAACTACTCGTGTATATATATATATATATATATATATATATATATACATATATATATATGTATGTATGTATTTATGTGTGTGTGTGTGTGTGTGTGTGTGTGTGTAGATAGATAGATAGATAGATAGATAGATAGATAGATAGATAGATAGAATTAAATTGAACAAAACAAGGGAAGATCACTAAAAAATCGTATCCAATTTTCAGGTGAGTTTGTATCCACAAAGACTTCAGATGTGCGAATTCAATTATTCTACCAATAATAATAATAATAATGATAATAATAATAATAATAGATATATAACGGATAATAAAGTACGATAATAATTCAAAATGCAAACATATAAATCGCAACTTTCACATTTCTTTTTTCATGATCAGAAGGTGAAAAACAAAAATATTTATTTTTTTCGGATTCACTGAAGAAGAAATGATGACCAGACATCCAGTGTTGTCTTTTACATCTTCTTATATATGTATATAACGGTACACAATAACATGATGTTTACTGAGAGGAATTCGTTAAAAATATTTTAACGTCTTCAGACGTACGGATTGTCATTTTTTAATTATCTAAATTCTCCGTATAACGCAGATAAATGCTAATTAGAATCATTCACTCCTTAAATATAACTATGGATTTCAAGGGGACACAAAAGTTTCCTGGGCTCTTTCATCAAAAACTTTGATACCAGCTGGGATCAAACTTACTCCGTTTCATATATTTTGTGTCGGGTGGTATAAAATTAACTCAGCTCACTTCCAGAGAACTTTCTTTTCAGGTTGTACCTACAACCCCCCACCTCGCATAAAAAGGCTAGTTTGTTTACCCACCATCTTTGGTACACTGGGAAAAGTTTTTGAACTATTCTTTGGGAGACATTCTTCCTGCAGGCCATTCCATATTAAACTATCCTAGGATCTCATCTTAACAACGTGTGGGTGTGGTTAAATGACACCTTGCTTATTACTTGTTGCAAAGGCTTGTAACATGCTAACGGTATCAGCAAAAAGTCATTTTCTGAGCATGACACTAAACTGAATCTTATGGTGAGATTCCAGTTCTGTTGCTCTGGGAAATTTGGAGTATGTATTCGTTGTTATTACTCCTAGATTAACTCCAACCAGAAGTGGTAGTACCCGTAAGGATTCGATCTATTGCTCTAATAGCCAGATGCGACCCAAAGTCAATTTTAAGAGGAATTTAACAGGTTTGAATTTAGAATTTTCCTTTTCTTTGACCGGTTGTCATTGCCAAGATTGAAGAGCCCGCTCCGGCTATCTATTTACCCACACCTGGAGGGAGTATAGTTGGATACATACCTTTCCAAAAGATTTAAGTACGATGTGAAATGAAACACTCTCGTCCAGGATTTGAACTCGTATTACCATATCCAATTCCGGCGACGGTAACCATTACATTTTGAACGCCTACATTGTTTAATTGTTTGAAAGTTGTTGGTGTCGGATGGCTGTATTTAATGCCATATAACAACTAATTATTTATAATAAGAAGAGTTACTTAAAGCTAAAATTGCTTGTGAAGATGATTATTTTTATTATTGCTTTCAGAGTTTTTCACACCAGTGTTAGCTGATGGTTTTCCACTGGAGTTTGAGTGATAGCAAGTCCCCTCAGGTTTCCTGGACACTTCTCAGTATTCTAGCCGATCTTAATAATGCTGTAATCGGGATGGCCTCCACTACTCCTGTTATTTCCAATTCTTCTAGTCCCTTAACCAATCCTTTGGAGATTGTTCTGAGTGCACTAATTACAACTAGTATCACTGTCACCTTCATGTTCCATTGTTTATTTAGTTCTCTAGCAAGGTCCTGGTACTTATCTCTATTTTCACTTTCTTTTAATTTTATTTTGTTGGCTGCTGGGACGGCAGCGTCTACAGTTCGGCATTTTTTTGTTAACTACCAATGGTCGTCTGGCTGAGATTAGGTGATCCGTTTGTATCTCAAATCTTTATGCACTTCATTCTCCGGGACGGATTTTGATTTGTGTATATACAATTAGTTCGTATGGCCAAATTTTAATTTCTTGCACATTTCCCAGTTGATCACCTTCCTCCCTCAGTTGTGTCTAGTCTAATACATTTTTTGCCCTAATTTGCTGCATTCGCTGATCATTATGTGTTTGAGCGTTTCTTCTCTATAACCAGATTTGTTATTTTGTTGCATCTTATTTATTTTTGCTTTAACATAGTCGGTTCTTTTGGCGTTATTTTATGCTGCTAAGTGAAGAGATTCACTTTCTCTCTATAGGTTTCCCTTTCTTAACCATGTCATAATCTTTGCGTGTGAGATGTCAATTGTTTGTGGCTTGAAATACTCATGCAGTTCTTTTTCTTGCCATTTTTGTTTTCTAGTTATTTTTGTTCTGTTGATTCTTGTGTTGTTTGTTTTGTTTCTGTTCGCTGTAATAAGCCTTTCTTTGCTCTTTTTAATGTAGGCTTCTCATCGTCGTATCGCGATGCATCGACTTCAATGTCGGCGATTCCTCTTCCTCTTTTTTTTAGACACATATAGTATTTCATCGTTATCTCTAGGATGTAAAGCCTTTTGCTTTGTTATAAGTTTTCTTGTTCTCTGGTCTATTTGTTGAAGTTATTTTCTTGTTCACTTTAAGAATGGTACCGAGTATCTTACAAGGGGGACAGCTTAGGTGTTTTTTTATCCCTTTGATGGGATATAATTTGGTTTCAAGTTGTTTTATCGTTCTCCTATGATACTCTAGAATTTTTTTTCATTTCTCCTTTTTTGCTGGTATTCGTTTCCAAAATAAACTGTCTATGTCATCTCTATTTTTATTATTGTTATTTGCTTGAAACTGTATATAACTGTGTGTAAACAAGTATTTGTTATTGAATAAAGTTAGTTACTTAAAACTATATTCTCTTGTGTAAATTAATAGAATTTGATTGGAATATTTGTTATTTTATAACGGTGTGAAAAATATAAACATACTATGAACATGATTCCCAACTTCTAAGTATAAAATGGCCTTGGATGGGTTGACATGCCGTTGAAACCTACTAATCGATCATTCACATTAATGGTTAAATTGTTTTCCAATGTTTATTGTTTAAATTGTTACTTGAAGCTACAATTTCTTAAAAAAGATTATTATTAGTTACTTGAAATCATATAATTAGCAATTATCAGTTGCCCTGTCAGTGAATCTTAGACCACACCGACTGCATCGTTATTAACTCTGTGGATTTGTCCCATCACTGCCATTAATCTAAGATCCATTCTTAGGGTCTCGAATAGATCTATTTAAAAATTATTCGTAGCTGTAAATTATTTGCTTTAAGAATTACTACTTGAAGCTACTAAGAATTATTATTATAAGTTACTTGAAACCATAAAACTCGGTGCAAAAATGACTATTGTTAAAAAGAAAAAACTTCTTGAAACTATATAATCATTTGTAGTAGATAAGAATATATGAAACCATTCAACAGCGTGAAATATACTTTTTAGTTCAGTTTGTTTTAGCGTCTTTGTTTCATGGTTTATCAACCTTCTTCGGTTATTTAATGACAAAGCCATCCTTTTAGAAAAACAGTGATGCTATTAACCCATAACTGGGCGATAAGGGGGTTCATTCTTTTCCTAAAGGTATTAGAATCCCTCCATTGAGATAGGAATATTTGTTAGAAGATAAGTGAGTATAAAAGACACTTAAGAAACGACACAAAAACTATAAACATACAACGAAGGGGACTTTTCTAACCTCTTAGTATAATGTAGCCCTGAGTCGGTTGATATGCCGTTACAATCGATCACTCATTTTAATTAGGCATAAAATGACTGAGTATGCAGGACACTGCTGGAGAAGCAGAGATGAACTCATAAGAGATGTACTCTTATGGATCCCCACACATGGCCGCGCAAAAGCAGGACGACCAGCTCGAACGTACATTCAGCAGCTATGTGCGGATACAGGTTGTTGTCCTGAAGACCTACCTAGGGCGATGAACGATAGGGAGGAGTGGCGAGAGAGGGTCAGGGATATCCGTGCTGCCAGCACGATATGATGATGATGATGATGATGATAGTAAAAAGGTTCGGGCTTTATTCTTGTTAGCCAAATGATGGTACGTTTCTTACATCCTGGGTATTTCATAAGTGTTCATTGGGATAAAGCTGACGTTCTTCAAGAAATATCTTATTCGAGAACATCGGGGACCAAATTATCGTCTAGCAAAATATGAAGTTTTAAATTTAGAGAATTCAACATAATGTGAAGCTGACATTTTTTGTAGTATAGTTTTCACAAAATTTACCCTGACATAGATGATAAAACTATTTACACTTCGATTTGCAACGGAAAAATAGATTTATGGGGCCTGTATCCGTACTGACTGATATTTTCTTAATAAAATGAATTTTCTGTAAAACGCAGATAATTAAAAAATACTTATAAGAATCATTCTATCTTTTTTAAGTAGAAGCATTAATATCATCCTGGATATTAACGGGAAGAAGATGAATTCATTCGTCGTTTAAATTAAAACAAATTGAGAGAAATGAAATCACAACCAACGGAATTTAAGAAGGTTTATTCAACTCTAAAACTTAAAAGAATGAGACTTTATGTGTGTGAGTGGGAAGCCAATGCATGTGTGTATATTTATTTGTATTAGTATGTGAGTTGGTATTTGTTTAGTGATAATTAAAATCTTTTTATGAAGTTTTTTTTCTTTGATTTGAAATGATGAGTTTTTATGGGTTTGGTAGATTAGCATTATTTTAAAGTATCCATTGCTGCAATAATAAAGGTGTTTTAACACATAAACTTTCCTGTTGTTTGATAATTCAATGTTGCTTTTATGTAGAAAGACTTTCTTGTTCAGTGCCTGATACTACTTACTACGAGTAATAATTATTAACTTTGCTCATATTGCAATTTTTTCTATCGAGCCTTTTTGATTAATGGTTCCTAAATCGTATTCATCTCTATACTTAGTCTGCTCAACAATCACTGTAGCCTAACATGCAAGGTTTGTTTAAAAAGAAATGCGATAACAGATACAGTAAAGAATTATTCATAGTCGTAAGTAGTATCTCATAGGTTAATGGAAGCATTAGGTTTATAAGTTCCCAAAATTCACTTTGATTTTTCCAGCAGGACACATACCGCTGGGGGTGAGATATTTGGTTGGAAAGTACTTCTGAGTACATCTGAAGGTTGCAGGTTCAATTCCAACTACAGGTACGATAACAAAGAATACTTACTTTAGCTTAGTACTTGTACCCGGTCATGGTTAGTGAATTAGAAACAATCTACACCCGTGAATTAAATAAAGGGTCATTTCAAGTTTCTGTGTAGGTTCCTGAAGAAGCCCGAAAGATGCATCGGCTGAAACGTTGTGAGTATAGCAAGGAAGAAAATAATCCGGATATTCTAAGTGATGAATATAAACAGATTTCATCTAATATATATATATATATATATACATATATATATATATATATATATATATAAATATATATATATGTATGTATGCACGTGTGTGTATGTGTGTACATTCATCATCATCATCATCATCATCATCATCATGTCGTGCTACAGGATTTCCCTGGATCTCTCTCACCACCCCTCCCTATCGTCCATTGCTTCCAGCTGGTCCTCAGGGCTACACCCCGTATCGGCACAGAGCTGCTGTATGTAGGTTCGAGCTGGTCATCCTGCCTTTACACGTCCATGTGAAGGGGTCCACAATATATTTTTCATATTTAATGCAAGATTTTGATGCACTGTTTTCCCTCCTGTCCTTCATGGCCTCGGATAAAAATTAGTCCGTTCTCATTTATGCGAAATATAGAATATTTTCATGCACTAACTGCCTGATAAGAAATTCACGTATTCCTATGTCCCAAGTTATGAACCTATTAACCTGCTGGGATCATTCTTATTCATAACTTGGGTATCATCAATAAATTCGGGAATTCTTAACTTATGAGACCGATCAGAGTAAGAATTCCAAGCTGAAGTATGCTAATAATTGCCATTGAACTCATCCAAAATTTTTCGAATCCTCTGCACTGCCCTCAGATTGACACCGAACCACAATGAAATGCCAAGCGTTCCAGCATGCTGTTACCAAATTTTTGGAAGAGTGCGTTACATCTTGGCGCTGGTTTCCTCAAAGACAGAGTCCAACTGATTCTAATTTGCTGCAAACCTGAAAAAAAAAAAAAAAAAAAAAAAAAACGTGCTTGCGTGAAACTGATTTTTTCATAAATGATAATTTACTCATAGGTCCCTGTATATACATATATCCCTGAATATTTTGTTTTTTTATTAAAAGCTATCCTTTGAAAGTTATATCCTGGTATTAAAGGCTCATATGCTTACTTGCATTCACCCACGCATATATATATATATATATATATATATATATATATATAAATTGACAACAGCATTTATAAGGTAATAGTATAAAATATGTGGTTGAGCTATCTAATATAAACTAGTAAAATTTCCATCCAAAGTTTCAAGCATTGAGACGATCTTCCGGCAAGTTTTGTGTACTCTGTGTTATATATATATATATATATATATATATATATATATATATATATATATATATATATGTATATATATATATATATATATATGTGTGTGTGTGTGTGTGTGTGTGTGTGTGAGAAAAAAGCGGAAAAGTGGATTTAGTAATGATATTTCGTCTTTATCTTAGAAAGACCTCCTCAAAGACGTCTAAAATAAAGACGAAATATCATTTTTTAATCCATTGTCAGTTTTTTGGTTTATCCACTTATTTTTCTCATCTTGTCATATTTACCAAAATCAATCAATCATATATAAATATATATATATATATATTTATATATAGTTTCTCGAAATAAAATCTGAGAGACAGACACACGTAGAGATCCATATAAATATAGATCATTGCGTAGAAATAACTATTTTTGGAAATGCTTTGGATTTGTATAAAAAAAATGATACTTGCTCCAAGAGCTTGAGGTGTTTTTTAACATTGCGCACATGTGTGTATTTTGTTGTTTATTTTAGTTTATTCGTTAGTTTACTGACATGCAAACCCTTGTTGGCTAATATAATGCAGAAGTTATGGTGCCCTTGGCCAAATGAGTCGAGTTTTCACTAATGATCCGGGAGAACGGGGTTCAATCCCAGGTCGAGTCATACCAAAGTCTCAAAATATGGTACCTGATGCTTCCTTGCTTAGCTCTCAGCATTATAAGGTATGGATCAAGGGTAAAGAGGAGCAATCTAGGGAATGGAGTAGCACCATCCCCTACACATCGGTGTAGTAGCTTTTGAAAGGGAGCCTTTGCGTCACTCTCGACAAAGGTCACCAATTATTAATTTTTCCCCCAGTGAGGAGACTATAACAGCAGCTATGATCTTAAGTCTGAGTGTAATGCCAACTAAAGGGTGACTTCGTTCTCTCTACAGAACTTGAGCCTCACCACCGGATGCAATTTATTGGTGTAATCTTACCCCTCTGCAACGATGCAGCCACCGTATTCTGGGCCCCGTAGACAAGGCAGATATGTATGTATGTATAAATATGGAGATAGATATCTCAGACATTTTGAATAAATTGTCTCCTTGTATCTTGTATCCCTTTTCTGTCATGACCCAGTTCCGCTTTCTCCCACAACGATAGTCAAAACAATGCGTTACGTCTTTACGAGACCAAGTAAGAAAATAATTTGCGCCTATGGACACGTGACTATTCTCGGGTTTGCGAAGGTTTTCCCTATATCCCGTTCTTTTTGCTTTTCTTTTTTTTTTTCTCCTCTCTTTTGATCCCACCTCTCTGGCCAGCGTCTTCTTTTCTCTCACTGTTGAATCTAACACGTTTACTTCCAGTAGATTTTTGCTTGTGATCACGCCATTAAGTGAAAGGATGAGCAACACCTGATGTTTTCAATCCCGCCACTCGTCACACGAAAAACTCCGTCAACGCATCACTTGTTAAAAATGTCTTTTTGCTTTTAATAAAACCGAATGCTAAATTCAGCAGTTTGGCCTTGCAAAGATTAGATTTATGAATGATATATTCAAAAGACACATGGCTAAGTAAAGGCAGATCAGATAATCAAATCACGTGACTTAAATACATGTCATATTTGCACGACTTTTATTATAAAACAAAGGGTTAAAGTAATAATGAGTGTATGAGTTGAACTAATGCAAAATACGCTGGTTCAGGCAGAAAATCAACAAATCTTGTACAAATGTGTGAAATTTGAAGGGCAAATTTTTTAAATCATGAATTTTGCTTATTTTTGTGGAGCATATTTTTTTTTGTGTTAGGGTTAGATTTCATAGAATTTGCCATGATATTAAGTCACTGCAAAATCAACTGGTGTCGCTGGTGTTCAATAACATTTACTGAAAAGTTATATAACGTGTTACATTTATAAGTAAATTAAAAATAAGAGAATTGAAACGGTAATATGATAACGTATTATATTAATGGAAAAGTCATGAATACACCAATGGATTACATAATGAGGTTGCATTTTCATCTGGCATTCCCACTGTATGACAGAAAATCCAACTTAGTCTGGATATAAGGTACTGCTGGGGTGCTTTGGGTTAGTGTTAATGACGCTTTGGTCACAAAACCATACTTGACTCAAGAATTATCATGTTTGCAGCATTGCTGTTCCTTCCTTATATATATATATATATATATATATATATATATATATATATATATATATATATATATAATACAAATTGAATGACTTATTCAAATACGATTAGCGATGATAGAAAGCTAAGAATTTTTCCTTCCATTTTTCATTTTAAAATATTTTTTCGGATAACACAACATCATATGATTACATCACCTGAAGATGATTTCAAAAAACTGAAAAGATAAGCATAAGTATATTATTCATATATGAATAAATGAATCTTTTGAATATCGTTTTTATATTCACACACACACACACACACACACATATATATATATATATATATATGTGTGTGTGTGTGTGTGTGTGTGTGTGTGTGTGTGTGTGTGTGTGTGTGCTCAACTAGTAAAATTTAATCATGAACAGTGAATGGAAATTATCAGAGATTTATCTAATAAGACAGAAACCTGAAGAAGGTCGAAGATTAGTACGGTGTAAAACTTGGAACTATAATAATAAAGGTAAGAGCACTACTCTGATTGGTTGGTTGGTTGGTTGGTTGGTTGTATTTTATTGTATATCAACTCAAGTAGGTTGTTTAATGCCAAATTCTGTTTTATGATTTGTAAACGAATAGTTTGTAGGTAACATTTTAAAACGAACCAGATGTCATTTGTTTGCACACATTTAAATAGTTTAAAGTATTGCTATTTATTGTTTGCACGCAGTTGAATGGTTTAAAGTATTTCCGAATAACATTAATCGTTCTATTTGCACACAGTTAATTGATTTCAAGAATTGCTATCAAATACTAATAAAAAATTTAATATTAATCATTTGAGTGAACACACTTAAATGGTTTCCAGTTTTGAAAATGATTAAACAGTTCTATTTGACTCATAGATGGGTCGCTAACAGGTACTCCGCCTCAGTCTTGCGGATTTTGCCGTCTCGGCTGACCAGAGAGTTAAAATCAAAGAAAACAAAAAGAGAGAGAATAACTTGGATCTTGCCAGAGAAAAAAAAAGGCTGTGGAACATGAGAGTATTGTTGATTCCAAATGGAATTGTGCGCTTCGAAAGGTCTCCAGCGGCTTGGAAAAGAGGCTGGAAGAATTGGGAATCGAAAGACGAATCAAGACCAAACAAACTATAGTATTGTTATGATCGACCAAAATACCAAGAAGAGCCCTGGAGACCTGAGGAGACTTGCTGTCACTCAGACTCTAACAAAAGAGTATTAGTTAAAGCTGTTGTGAAATAAGTCACCAGAAATAATAATGTCTTCTTACTGGAAAATCTTAAATCAACGGAACCAATGAATGCAGCACACCGGAAAACCTTCCATAAAAGTAACTATTCAAGAAATAATTTGTCATACAAATAACTTCGCACACAGTTATATGGTTTCAAGTATTCCTCTCTCCTCCTCCTCATCATCATCATCAACAAGTCATGCTAATTGCACAGATTCCCTTGACTCTCTCTCTTTCTCTCTCTGTCTGTCTTTTACTATCGTGCGCGAAAAGGACATTTCTTACTTTATCTTTGGCAGGTCCTCTAGATAGCCCATAGTATCCACACAGATCTGAAGAAAATAAATACTTTGACGGTCAACACACTCTTGTGTGTTTATGTGTGGAGCCCACTGGAGAACCTTGCTTATGAATGCGTTTATGATTTCAAGAAGACATTTTTGACTCATAGATGGAATCCTAAAGACACAACCACTTGGGGTCAGAGTGGACCAAGAAATATGTCCTTACCCAACCATTCGACCTCGGGCAGTATGTGCTACAAGATCAATTTTGTAATGAAATACAGTTGATTTTGAATTCAGAGTTTTCCATTTCCTAAACTAGTGTTCTAATCAAGGCAAAAGAACCCAGCCTGCCCTACAATCTATAGTTTTGGGGGAAAATATGGATTCTTGCCTTTCCTAAAGACATTAGCTCGAAATAAAATGCATCATGCTCATCCAGGATTTGAACTCAGCTCGTCCCCTCCATTTCCAGCGACGATAACAGTTATGCCATATGCGCTTCCGTGGACGATAACAGTTATGCCATATGCGCTTCCGTGGAGTAATGGCAATGGAGATTTGACTCTAGACTTCCGAATGATCCTGAACTGGTGTCTTATTATCAGATTCAGTTTAGTGGCCTACCCAGAGCACTCGCTGAAAGTGACTCAGGTGTCTAAAGACAAATAGGATATTTATTGACCTTGAACTTGAAAAGCAGACAGTGATAGGCTATTGAAAAATCCTGTGTAGTTTGTTCCACATATCAGCGGTTCTTGGGGAGAAGCTCCTGAAGTGGAACTTGTCTCGAGAATGAGGGATGTGAAGGATGAGATTCGCATTAATATTGTAAATACGATACGTGAAGTAATGGAGATATTTGATTATAGGAATTAGTGCCTCCAACTGAGGAGACTGAGCAATAAGCTGTGTTCAATTAGTTCCATAATAAATTTCCTATTCATCAAATCCTGTTATGTATCATATTACATCAACTGCTGCTGTATGCTGTTCACCAAATCTTCTGAAATTTTCTCTAGCAAAATCAAAGCGAGACTAAACAATGATCTCAGGAAGGAAACTTCGATAGTCATTTACCCTGTTGGCTAGGCTTAGAATAAACTCTTTGAAACCTCTGCAGAGGCATAAGACCCACCCCAAAATACTGGGTGTTCTCGGATTGACACGAACGTACATCTAATGAGGGTCCATTTCTGTAGCAGTAGGGAGAGTGGAATACCCTATAATCGTATTAGTCTTTGCTTCACTTTGATCTGGGGTGGCAGAGACTGTTAAGATCAAATCTATGGGTCAAATAAATGTTTTTTTTTGAAATTATTAGTATTAGATAGGAATATTTGATACCATAATGCCACGTGCAAAACACACACACACACACACACACACACACACACACACACACACACACACACACACACACACACAAATGTACTTATAAACTTGCAATGTTCACAATTCACTAAACCTTCGGATGTAATAACCCCTGACTTGTTAACATTCCATTAAAATTATTTAATTTATCCAAATTTATTTTAACAGATACAATAGATTCATGCAGCATGGTAAAGCGTTAGATAAAGTGAGTTTTCAGTTACAACCCTATTTTTCCATATAGTCACAAGTGGAGGCAGTTGCAAGGTTGGGCATGAAGTTCAGCCCCTCGCAACCTATACTACATAAATTGCTGTAATATTGCACATTATAAATTATATGTATATAAATTATCAACCTCGGAAAATTATAAGCTTACTAAATCATCAAATAAATTAAGAGAGTGTAAATTTTCAATATTAAGATCGTGATAGCGAAATATATAAAACAGAAATCTGGTTGGGGTAAACACATCACAAGGGTGACTGACAACTGGTGGACTCATGCAAATGGTATCCAAGAGACCGGAAATGGACAATCGGAAGACTAACATTGAATGAAAAATGAAATCGCCAAGTGATTCGGGCCAATATGAAGAAGGGCAAGAGCAAGAATGAAATCGATGCCCATTGTTGTCAGCGATGTGGAAAATATTAGGCTACTTGGCCACTAAAGGGAAAATAAAAGAAATATTTGTAATCAATGTCATATTTATTATCGGTATCTGAGAATTACCTTGAATACTTTCTATCAGCTCTTAAAAGATTTACACTAAAAACCTTTTCCTCTTTTTAGCAAAGAAATGAAACTATTGTAATTTATTTCGTAAGCACCTGAAAAAATCCAAAAATTTGGAATGAAAATAAACTAAAAAGATTAATTTCACACATAAACAATGAAAATCTTATCTTAATCCAATAATTAACTTTTGATTGTCGGTTGGTTAGATGGTTGGTTAATTGGTTTTATATCATATTAACCATTATTGAATTATTTAATGCTGAATTCAGTCTTTCTTGCAAGTAATTATATGCTTTCACGTAACTAATAAGTAACTAATAATAACAAACAACTAAAACTTCAATAACTATTCTCAATTCAAATAACTTTTCACACTGTCGTATGATTTCAAGTATTCCTACAGATGTTTTGTATACAATTATATGGTTCAAGCCATTCCTCTGTGATAATAATAATAAAGACTTTTGAGGTAATAAATGTACTACCACTACGGGTTACAGAGGACTTGGATCTAATGATAATATAAGGGTGACTGCACACTTCCTAAAACACCGAAACTGGAAGCTCGCAATCAGATTTAATTTGATACGCTATCCAGGATACGTGGGTTGGTTGGAAGTAACTCAGGTGTCTAAAGATAAGATATTTTGTTGACTTTTGACCTTTATTGTTAAAACCAAATAAAAAGAAGCAACATATATTTAAAAAAAATCAACTGCTGGTACATTACATTATAAATAAATAATTAAAAAATGGTTTTGATAATTTGTGGATGGGGGCTTAAAAATTATCTTTTACTCTGGATATAAATAAAGTCTCGGCTTTGTTAAGCAAGCATTTTCGTCAGCGATGAATCGCTAGCTCAGCTGAAGACTTCTTACCTAAAAACGAGGAGTGTATGAAAGTAATACATCTTGTTTATTTTCCTGGAGAATAGAATAAACACCGGGAGCCCAATAACGCTGCTTGATAGAACAAAGTTTCAGCTATGAAAAAAATATTGTCATTTTTTTCCACATTCACCACCATTGGGTAGGGCTTTCCGACAGTAATACATGGGAAGAGAAAAAATCATTAATCATTGTACTAAACATTTCACTAAATACAATTTAAGCTGAACAAAATGAACAATATAAGTAACCACTATACTCTAATAAATAATTATTTGAAATAATAATCATAAAATTCCATGACACACGAAATCCATTACTGGCTAATTTAAGCCAGTGACATTCTGAATAAGAAGATTTCGTATTTTATGTGAAGAGTAATTATGAAGAGCTCTAAGAATGAGTCTATTGGTTAACTAAAGATTAGTGAGTTACCCTTTATGACTTAGTCCTTTGTTAAGATTAGATTAGATTTGCACAAAGTAAGAAGTACGAGACACCCAGTGAGAATCGAACTCATTAATGGTTCGTAATTATTTACAAACCTTAGCTTAGTTTAACTTTGCTCACTCGCCATTACATCACACGAAGTGCGTCACCTTTTCCTGAGAGCAATTTGTCAATGACAAAGCAAACGATAACAGATGAGAAAATGAATCTTAGACGCAATGTTTACAGACAGAGTTACATTATGAACATTAAAAAAACAACCCCCCCAGAAAACATTATCATGAGTAACGACAAACCAAAATAAATAACTTAAAATAAATAAAAAATGTTACTTCATAGCGAAATTTTGATTAGAGCAATGCACTTGAAATAATATCAAAGAACAAAACAATTTCCTGTTACATTGGCAAATAAATAAGGATTTTGTGAGTGTCCGATTTTGCGCTGAACATTCTATTTTAATCATCTAAAATCTCAATAATGCTCATTAGAATAATTAATTCCATCTTAAATAGAAGCGTGGGTGTCCTCCTGGTGTAATGGTTAAAGCGATGGACTGCGAAATCGTCGTACGCGAGTTCGTACTCCGGTCGGGCTATTACGTTCACTTTCGGGCAAATACCCTGGGGAAAGGTTTGAGCCTCCTTATCCTCCCAGCTTTGGGTTAAATAGTACCACTACTGTTCTTCTAGGAGAATGGCTTTGGCATTAAATAACCTAAAAAGAGTTGATATGCCATTAAACAAAGAAACCAAACTAAATAGAAGCATCAATATCATCACTGAACGTTATTACAACGGTAACACAACGGGTTATCGAGGAATATGAGACATTAATTGTTTAGTTTTGTTATTTTGTTAAATGGCATATCAACCCTCGTGGGTTATTTAATACCAAATCCATCAATGTAGAAGGGCTCTAGCGGGACTATTTAGCTGTGAAATAATCTTTTCCCAAGATTATTAGTCCGAAAGTGAACGTAATAGTGCGACTGGAGGCATAAGTTGTTGTGCCTTTGACGTATACACGACAAAATTGCGCGAGAAACTTAACAAAATAAATGCAACGTCCCATCTAAATATTAGTTCACTCAAGACTGCTATTAAAGAGAAATGGAATAAAATGTCTGAAGAATTAATTTTGAATACATACAAACCGTTTTGAAGACCTGTTGATACAATTGAAAAAAAATGGTGGCCATATTGAGTAAATTGGCTGTTTTATGTCTATGAAAATTAACCGTATTTTATAATAGAGTCATTTATTATTATACTAGAATATTCATATTTTTTATTCTGCTCACAGTAATACAAATAATTTGCACATAGTTTTATAATTTCAAATAAATATTTTTGAGAAAATCATGAACTCTCTTAACCGCCTCTCCGTTATGAGGGAAATAGTTCCCCTACAGTTCTTCTGCAGGGTTGTCTTTGACATTAAATAACCCACTAAAGTTGATATGTCATTAAACAAAGAAACCAAACCAAACTAAAGCATAAAATGTTCAATAGATACGAAAATCTGACGGTGAAACTTTGACAGTATCTTCCCGTAAAGGGATAAGCCCCACACTAGAAAAGGGGAGTCCTGATAATATCATTCAACTACATCCAGTGGTGAGGCTCCGGTTCTGGAACTCTGAGCAGTAGGAAGTATCTCTTACTTGCCTTTACTCCTAGGTCTAAATGGACCAGGGAGTAATGGTAAGAGTCAGATTTTTCCTGATTATCCAGTAGGTAAAAACTAGGTAGATGATTGGTCTAACTCTGTAGACTTTACTATTTTAAATTCGCTCTATTTCGTGTATCGAACAATTTTACGTTTAGCTTAGTATATTCTACCGGTGTTTTTTTCTTTTGACTTGTCATCGCAGCACTATTTGATTCTTTTCGAATAGTACGGGTGCCGTAAGTCTTTTCTTTTTTTATCAATTTTTTTCCCAGATATCAGTTTGTGTAATTTTTATCTACAAATTGCATCATTTTGGTTTTCTCGCACTATCATAATCTTACAGATTAATTATATATATATATATATATATATATATATATGTATATATATAATACCTAATGGATCAGAAATAGAAATACATTATATATATATATATACACCACCTAATATTTATATATATATATATATATATATATATAAATATATATATATATATTTATATATATATATATATATATATATATATATATATATATATATATGTGTGTGTGTGTGTGTGTGTGTGTGTGTGTGTGACGACTTTCTAAGTCCTATTTGTAAATGTCAGCAGACAGTTAACACTACTGAAACTCATTAAATGTAGCAAGAAGAATATATTTTTCTAGAAAATAATAATAATTTTCCTGATTGGTAAGAAAGAGTAATCGAGTATGGATTGTGCAAAAGGTTTGGATTTGACCTTTGGGTTCTAAACAGAAAAAAGAAACTTTTAGGGATAACTGTAAAAGTTAATTCAAGATCTAAAGGACAACCCTTTTAAGACTATCTCGAACAAAGGGAAATAACTCTCAGATAATTCCATTCCAACAGAAGACTGAGTCAATATAAATGGTTTTAAAAATAGGAATATATCTGCAAATCTTACTAGAGAAACGAAACCCAAATATAATGGTGAGAATATTATCCATACGTATTAATGCACTTGGAACATTCTAAAAGACACACCAGAACAATAGAAGAATTAGAAACTGAAGGTTTCTTTAAGGAACAGCATCTTTTTTAAGGAGCAGTATCTTTGAAAATGGCAAAAATCCTACTTCGCAGAAGTCTGAATGATCGTAAGTCTCCAGAGGTCACTAGGTCTCTTCGAAGTATTCTAGCTGATTTTGGCAGTGGTATAGTCTGGATGGTGTCAATTTTTCATCTCATCTCCAATTCCCCCAATATCTTTTACAGGAATTTGATAATCGTTCCATAAGCACTAAATATAATGAATATCACAGTCATTTTTATGCTTCACAGCTTTTTCAGCTTTCTAGTAAGATTCAAATATTTGTTTGTGTTGTCGTTTACTTTTATTTTCATTTGATGGTTAAATGGAACGACAAAATTCACTAGATGATCTTTTCATCTTGTTAATTAACTCTAGGTCGAGTCTTCTGACCAGAATTTGGTGGTCCGCTTGTGTCTGGAAATTGCCGAGAAATTTTAGGAGAGATTTTGATTTGTCTATCTACTATTCATTTACATGATCAAATTTTGGTCGTTTGCATAATTCCCAGCGGGTCACTTTCTTCATCCTGTCATGACTGATCTTTCTTCTATGCCTGTTTACTCCGTTCAATTATTCGTTTCTTCTCTCTCTCTCTCTCTCTCTCTCTCTCTCTCTCTCTCTCTCTCCCATACTGCATACACCTAATATCAGTACCTGCAGAATTTCTCTGGTTGATTAGAAAGACTTCCCTCCCGCCACAAAAAAATTACACCTATCTGCCTATAAGCAAACTATATGTTTACGTTGTTTAAACAGGAACATTACGAAGTAAGAAATAAATTTTATTGCAAATAACATGCCAAGAAATATTTTATGTCCTTGAGCGTTAACTGTATAAAAAATGTTTTTAGAATTCAACTGTCATATAAAAAAAGGTATTTCTCTCCCCTTCTAAAATCTTTTTCAGAATCGATAATAACGGTTACTTTTTTGAATGTCTTTCTGGAAAAATGGCTCTGTTAATGTTTTAAAATAGGAGCTAGAAATGAAATACTTACTTTAATAAGTTTTAGTTATTGTTTTCTTTTTGTTTGCACTCTCAAAAATAAAGTGCCATCAATATTAGAATACGGTTTTAATATTTCATTTTCAAGTAGGAAAACAAGTCTCCATCCCTCGTCCGGAGAGTGGCGAAAAAATATACGATGAATAAAGAATATCTTAATACCAATAAATATCTATTAAAACAGACAGATCTGTGTTATTTGATTAATTATGTGTTTACATGGTGAAGTAATTAAGGTTAAGGTTTGGGTTACGTTTTGGGTGAATAAATTATGTTTGAATGGTGAATTAACAAATTTATGTCTCCAACAAAATTCTGAG
Source organism: Sepioteuthis lessoniana (assembly GCA_963585895.1). Classification (NCBI taxonomy): domain Eukaryota; kingdom Metazoa; phylum Mollusca; class Cephalopoda; order Myopsida; family Loliginidae; genus Sepioteuthis; species Sepioteuthis lessoniana. The sequence goes on along the minus strand of OY757940.1, from coordinate 65,349,877 downwards.
ATATGTTAGTTCACCAAACGAAAAAAAGAAATCACTTTCCAGCTGAGATTTCGTCATAGGTAGGGGATGGTCGAGGAAATAAAAAATGGCCGCCTTTTAAGATCGGATGGTGTTCATTTTTTTAAGCATGTAAACGTTCATAAATGAAAGAACGACAATGACTGGAACTTATTCTTATCTGTAAATATCAATGTTAAAACTATATTTGCTTATCATTTTTTAAAATTATTTCCACATTTTTTCCTGGGAGATGTTATAAGTAAGTTTCAAAAGACGAATCCATATTGCTATTTGGAAGAATTGCCAAACTAATCTCAGTCAGGGCCTTCCAAAATCCAAGAGAGTCCCTGCAATATTAAGCAATAATAAATGGATTTTATTCTTGTTCAAATACTTATGACCAGTACTTTCAGCCACTTTCTTGAACTTTAACATGCAACGTTATTTTAGCAGATCTAGCTTTATGGTTCTTCTTCAAATTTGGAGATAATGAAAATTATTTTTAACAAGTACACATAAAAACGCACATACAAGCACACAGGTGTACGCGAGTACATACACACACACACACACACACGCGCATGCGCGCGCGTACGTATATTCATATTTCACTTCTTTCTTTTAAAAAGCTTGGTAATCTTCTAGTAATTCTAACCGACCTCTTCAGTCTCCACCCTCACCCATCAGCATCTTTTCTCTTCCCTATGCCAACCTCCTGGGGATCTCACTGCCAATTCCTCAAAGACTGAGTGCCGCTCTGATGCCCCTCTAAACGCCAAAAACTTACGTCCACAGCAGTTTCTCTCCCCCTGTCTACTCCTCCTTTTGCTTCCATATCGCCCCAGTATCGTCCTAGTCTGCTTTTTCTACGACCTCAGCAACTCCCCATTTTGCTTGTCATACCAAAAACTTCAACCAACCATACAGTCTCAAACCGATTTTTTTTTCACTTATTATTCACTTACCACCCTACCACCTTCCATTTTTTTGCTTACCTACCCAACTCTCTGCCGACTCCACTTATATTTATACATAGCCAAGATAGCCCCCGTCTGTTTTCTTGCTTAGAAGCCTCTAGTCGGCCATCACAACAGCTGCCCGACCTTTTGAGAGAAGCAAATACCACTAGTTTCGTCAACTCACCTTCTCTTTCTTTATTACTTTCTTTCTTTTGTTTCTATCTTTTTCTTTCTTTTCATTATCACAAATAACCTAAGTTTTTTTACTTTCTTTTTCTTTCTATTCATAAACACTCTTCTGACTTCCTCTTTTCCTTTTTTTCTTCTTTTACATATATCTTTATAATTCTCTGTTTCTTTAGTTCTTTCTTTCATTTCACTCATTTTTAATTATTTTTATTTTCTTTTCGCTATATTTTTTTTTTCATACAAGGACTTCTGACTTTATTTCTTTCTAGACATGTCATCTTTCTTTCTTTCTTTCTCTCTTTCTTTCACACAATTCCAACATTTTTCTTTCCTCTTTGTCCTGTTCTTTCTTAATTGCTTTTCTTTCTATTCACACACTCTCTAACTGCGAATTTCTTTCTATCTTTCTTTTTTTCTTCTGTCTATTTTTTCAAGATATCTTTTAATTATCTTTGCTACTTTTAACCAATTCTTTCTAAGTTACTCTATCAATTTCTTGCTCTCATCTTAGTTGTACTTTTCTCCCATTTTTCTTTGCTTCTTTTTATTTTAGAGTTCTTTTTCTTTTCTTTTCTAAAATTTTTTCTTTCTTTTCTCCATGGTTCTATTTTTCCTCCAGTCTATCATTTTAATCTTATTCTTGTTTTCATCATCATTTTTCTGGGGAATGTCCTCGTGGTGCAATGATTAAAGTGCTAAACTGCGGAATCGTAGTTAGCGAGTTCGAACACCAGTCGTTCTATTACGTTCACTTTCTCACAAATACACTTGGGAAAAGTATGAACTCCCTGATACTCCCGGCTATGGGTTTAATATCATCACTGCTATTCTTCTAGAAATATGAGCTTTGGCATTAAATAACCCATGGAAGTTGATATGCCATTAAACAAATAAACCATATTTTTTCTCTCCAATTTGTTTTACTCTCTTCATGTCATTTTCCTCTCCTACTTTAAATTTCTTTTTTCCTATCTCGCTTTCTTTCCATGCGTTTCTTTTTTTCACACTCATGCACAGTTTTTATTTCTATCATTTTATACTTTCTCCAATATCGTTTATTTACCATATCTAAAAATGCACAAACAGTTTTTAAGTGGCAGTATATTCTCTTCCATCAACATTCATTTCTATCTTAAAGAACACACACACACACACACACACACACACACACACACACACACACACACATACATATACGCTCGTGCTTGCAAGTATTTTGACATCACTAAAATGTATATAATCGTATGTATAAAAGAGTAAAATATTATCCATACTGTACACCCATACGACAGTTGGAAGCAAATGTCACATGTTATTCATTCATTGCAATATAAATTATGATGTTTCAATTGATGCGTCAATTAGGATTCATATAAATTATATATTACACAAGTACGTCATTACGCTTGTTAGAGTCTGAAATTGATTATATCACACACACACACACACACACACACACACACACACACACACACACACACACACATACACACACCTATATAAATATATATATATGTATATGAAATAAGTTTGTTAACCTATTTTCAAAGATTATTGATATATCAATGGCAATGTATTTGCTAATCTCCTAAAGAGAAAAAAAGTAGTCATTAAAAGATTATATACCCTTATAAGTATATATATATATAATGCTTAGGTCTAAGATTTCTTTGCCTACAACAAACTGTGACACACATGTACATGTAACATATACACTCATCCCCCGCCACACAAACACACACACACACACACACACACACACACACACACACACACACACACACACATATATATATATATATATATATATCTTTCTTTATACGTGCTTGCTTTGAAATCAATTATATCACACATATGATGTAAGTATACGTAAGGCATGCCTGAGGATGCAACTCTCACATATTATCCATATATATGTATACATACATGAAATATAAACACACACACACACATACACACACACACACGTATTTATATTAGTATATTTATCAATATGTATTGATGAATATATATATATATATATATATATATATATAATTAATACATATATTAAGGTATATTGATATATCAATTTTATATATATATATATATATATATATATATATATATATATATATATATATATATATATATATATATATATATATATATATATATATATATATATATATATATATATATATATATATATATATATATATATATATATATATATATATATATATATATATATATATATATATATATATATATATATATATATATATATATATATATATATATATATATATATATCTTTTAATGTGTATATATATGTTGGCTTTGTGGTAAGAGTGTTTGTCAAAGGCCAAGGAAAACGGGGTTCAATCCCCGGTTGAGTCATATCAAAGACTCAAAAAATGGTTCTTGATTACTCCTTGTTTAATACTCATCATTATTAGGTATAGATCTAGAGTTAAGTAGAGCAATCCAGGGAAAGGATTAGCGCCCTTCTCTACATCTCAGTTTTGGAGCTATTGAAAAGGGAGCCTTTGGTTCACCCACCACAATGGTCGACTATATATATAAGTATATATAGATACATATATAATACACACACACACACACACACACATATATATATATATATATATATATATATATATATATATATGTGTGTGTGTGTACGTGGTGTTTTTGAAATGTCCTTGCTTCAACTAAAACGAAAATTTTTTTTTCTATTCCTCTTTTTTATATTAAAAAAAGGACAAAAAAAAACACAACATAAAACTGGATTTTCAGAAATGTTATATCATTATGAGAAAAACAACAGAATTGCTGATCTCAGGAATGCACATGGGAAATAGTATGTCCATGCTCATTTTATTCTTAGTCTGGCTGAGAACTTTTTAACACTTTTATATATATATATATATATATATATATATATATATATATATATATATATATATATATATATATATAACATCCGTTGTATAATATCATGAGTAAATGTAAAATTATCCTGTTGCCTGATGTACAATTTTGAACAGACTTTCCTAGACTAAATGTAATCTGATCTTAAGTACCCTGTCTTGTGTGTGTGTGTGTGTCTGTACCAACCAACTCTAGCTTTTCTTATGAGATGTCCAGGGAGGGCCAAATTTGTGACTCATCCCTTACATAAGTAAAATAAATAAATAGCTCACAATGTGTCAAACCTTTTCTTGAAGGGTTCAGCTTTTGTAGACTTACACAAAGAACGCTCTCACCAGTCTTTGTCCCCACCTCCACCCTGAGGTTTTGTCGTTCTTACTTCCCCACCTCACGCACTTCCTTGCTACTTACCTCTCGACCTATATAAATGCCAGTCTCTCTGTCCCACACTCTCCATGTGTCTCTCCCCAGCCATCCTGTCACTCTCTATCACTTACTCATTTATTTTCTCATTGTTTGGGCTGGCGTGAAGTGGCCCGAACGAGAGGAAGGTTTCAAATTCTTTCTTGCCAGCAACTTGTGTCATTCCAGTCAAACAGCTTTGGCAGAGGCATGAACCGGAACTCCCCTGCTTCTCCTTTCACGGTAATAGTGTTTCTTACATTTACATCCGCCACGAATAGGATGTGACACAAGACCAAATTTTAAGCTGCGTAAAGGCAGTTTGAAATTTAAGTTTTCCTTCTCGACTGCTTACGTAACCAAGGTTTATGAACACAGTCTGTCCAACTATTTACCGATAACTTGGTGGATGGTGGTGATAACTGATGGTTTAGTTTACTTCTTTAATGGCATATCATCCTTCATCGGTTATTTAATGTCAAAACTATCCTTGTAGAAAATAGTGGTACTATTTAATCCATAATGTTGGGCAGGTAAGGAGGTACGTAATTAATTCTAAAGAAAACGCAATAGAGTGACTTGAATTCGAGCTATCTTATTACGATGTCGCCGTTCAGCACTTTTTCCATTACACCACCGAGACTTCCTCGATAGCGGATGGATCCTTGACTTTTCCCCAAGAGTATAAGCGCTAAGTAAAACGCAAACAGCTGCGTCTAAGATTTGAACTCACGTAGCTGGTTCCATTTCTAGCGTTGATAACTAATCCTCTTAGCGTGCCTTTTTATAAATTGTGCCTTTGTACTAATGTCTTCCTTTTGGTCGTCATTGTCAATGTTTGGTTGTTATTGTAGCTGTTGTATCATCCAAATTTTCTAACGCATTTAATAATCACTAATCTTTTGAAAATTTAAAACTGAACCCTTTATTTGATTTGCAAGAGAAAATTTTTATCATCCAGTTCACGCTTTAACCAAAGTTTTTAACCATTTGCTCGTGCGTCTGACGTAGTAATTTTCCAGGGTATAACACTAAACTGGAGGAAAGAGTCTACTTATGAGATCTAGAAAGAGGAGTCATTCCTAATCTTACGTCTGACCTCATGACCTCGTGATGTAACGGTTATCGCCGCTCGAAATGGATTCAGAGATTCAATTTCAAATACTGGATGAGGCTGTTTGCATTTCTTATAGCGCTAATACTCTTGGGAATTGTATGAAGCAAGCTATTTTCCACCTATCCCAGATATGAGTTAATAGTTGGGTAGACTAAGATCTTTAACCTTGATGAGACAACTGGTCTATAAAAAGCATAACTCTCAATTGAAATCAGTTTTACTCCGGTAAAAAATTGATATTGTATCGCATTCTACTTCCGGCGTAGAGCTCTATACTTACTCTGACCAGAAGTGGCAATGTTGTTTCGATGGTTGTTTTGTTGTACAACGTATCAACCATTTTCGGGTCATTTAATGCTGAATCAAGTTTCAAACAATTCAGGTTAATATAAATATAGTTTTTGTTTACAAAAAAAATTCAAAACAGGTCAGTTAAATGCTAAACTGTTCTATTTCAGACAATTCACTTTAGCATAAGTACAGAGTTTAGTTCTATTTAAAAACAGTTCTATTTCAAACAGTTCAGTTTAGCATAAGTACGCTGTTAAAATGTCAAAGCAATTCAGTTTTGCATAAGCACACAATTTAGTTTTATTTGACCCATAGATAGGACCTTATCAGGTGCTACAATATATATATCAGAGTGGACCTGGGAGCGATGGCAATGAAGGGCTACTCCGCATTCCCTAAAGCTCCAGGATTATTGGAACTTCACCATCAGATTGTTTAGTATCATATCCAGGACACTTGTTGGAGATGGTCTTACTCTTCTGCAGAGAAGCAGTCTGTGTATTCTACAGCCCCAGCCGACTGGTCCACCAGGGCACTCATTAGAGGAGTCTTACTCCTTTGCAAAGAAGTAGTGTATTCTACAGCCCTAGCCGACTGGTCCACCAGGATACTCTTTGGGGGAGTCTAAATCTTCTGCAGAGAAGCAGTCGGTGTATTCTACAGTCCCAGTCGACTGGCAACAGAAGTGGAAATATCAGTTAGGATCCCGTCAATGGATGAACCGGATAATGTTCGAAAGGATTTTGAAACTTAATTATACATCGGCTTTTAAAACATTGATATCGCAACTAATGATGAAATGTTTCTCTACTTAAACTGATTGGGAAAATACGTTTTTATGCCTTATATAAGTAGAAACTATGATCCTTAAAATGACCCTGGCCTAAAATAACCAAAAGGTTGATATGCCATAAAAACAACAAACCAACAAAGCATCTGACATAGACATGTAAGGAAGGTCAGAGAGTACAAAGGTTGAAACATTTTGACGATAACAGCGTTCTTCGAATGACCAAAACATGTTGGTGAACAAGCCTTGTCTGCGGCGAATTTTGGCTGCTAGAAGAATTTGTTTTATATCCCGCTTAAAAATGAACATATCTTACGCCATACAGTTATGTATGCAGCGATTCAGTTTAGTTTGGCTTAAGACCAGACTGTGATAAACTCAGAATCAAATGCATTAGCAATTCATCTTTGAAATTCACGATCTTACATACAGAGCTGTTTAATTTACTTAGTCATTTTGTCATACCTCATGCATATTCAAGTTTACTTTGACATGCCTTATGAATGTCGAAGTTCAGTTCAACTACAAGCACGTTTAGCGTAACGATTACGGTGTTAAGAAATGGAATCGAGTTCAAAACCTGGACGATTCTGATTGTGTTTCACTTTACGCTAATGCCCTTGGGAAAGGCATGAATCCTTTTCTTCTTAGCTATTGTAAAATAGACTTGTCTCTTTAGTCTTGGTAAGACAACCAGTCTAGTAGAAGGGAAAATCTGAATTCACATTAACCCGCTTAAAGATTGATCTTTTGTCGAATATTTTCCGTTGTAGATGGATTTAGTAAATTATACTTGAAGTATTCATTTGGTCAACTATTTTTACATTGACTAACTTATGACTTTCATTTTTCATTTCGCTCTGAAATTTTTTATTCGAATCTTTCAATAATCAAGTAGCTGTAAGTAAAACTAGTGCAGTACATAAAGAAAAGTACTAAAAGGAAATGAAGAGCAGGGATTCAATTAAAGGCTATTACAGAGAGACAATGAAGCAGAAATCCAAATATATTTAGTGTAAAACACTCATCAACCCTGGACTTAAAACATTCAAAAGAAAAGGATGAGAGATAAGCATTAAAGAATTTAATGCACAGTGCACATCTTGGAAATAGGTAGTAGGAATTCAACATGTGCCTGGTTTGCTTATGATTCTAATCGGCCCGATTCCACTCTCGAGTCGCAGCCAAATCAGTTCTTTCAGAAAACGCTAGAATTACAGTGCTGCCAGAGCCTTTCAGCCGGATGGCCACAAAGCTTAACACAGATGGCTTCGGAGCTGCGATTTTTAAATAAACAGTTAAATCAGAGAAAAACAGCAAAATTCACGAGACAACAATTATGCATTATTTATTATTTTTTTGAAATCATAATATATCTAATATCAAGTATAAATGAAGAGGCTGACAGAAGGTGCACATCAATCAAGGGATGATTTGACAGTTGCGAACGCATTGTACTCTTGGCATGCTGTGGCAAATATGCTGCTTGAGTTCCATTCATGTCATTAGAATTGCAGAATTATAATGGTACTTTTTCAGTGTTAACTTCAAAAGGCAAAGAGTAAATAAAAATTGGTTGATGGGACACATCGATTAGCTTTGAGGGCTGCATGTGGCACCCGGCTCACGAGTTGGTGGCCTGTGCTCGAATAGGTATAATACGTAAATCGGGCTCATCCAATTATCTTTCATAATAGCGATAGAAGAACAAACTGGCTATATTCAGGTCATGAGACGGTAACTAAAGAGAAGAGAATCGATGCTTACTTGTAATACCGCGCATTTAATTCTATACTCTATCCAAAGTAGACAAAACGAGCTTAAGGGAACCTGCCCAAATATGAGAATAGAGCGCTTCTGGATGTTTTATAAGTACAAATAAGCATTATGTATTTACGTTCTTGAGCAATATAAGTGCCATACTACTTTTTGTTTTACCGGTTTCAGTTGATGAAACATCGGTGTCCCACCTCAAATTAGAAGTAAAGAGGACATCTAATATTTTGTCAAAGCTGTCAAAACCTCTCATCGTCCATTATAATTTGTGAAGAGGATCATAAGAGTGCGGATCGTAATGCGAATATAGCAAGGTAGTCTAAAAGGAGGCAAACCATTTTTGACTCAAATTTGAGATATAAAAAAAAGAACTCAACTGATAGACTAGAGGTCATATCAAGATATCTAACATGTACTTAGGTAGTAATATATATATTTACCGAACACCTACCCCATAGAAAGGATGTAACTCAAGGTCAATTTTTAAGCGAATGGAAGCTGATCTGAATTTAGAATTTTCCTTTCCCTAGACTGGTTGCCTATCCAATGTTAAAGAACCCAGTTGTTTCTACTCTTTGCTCAGTTGAGAAAAGAAGAGATTGATTCATGCTTCTCCCATAGGCATTAGAGCGAAGTAAAATGCAAAAAGCCTCGTCCCGGATTTGAACATGTGCCTCCAACTCCCATTTCTTACGACGATAATCATTACGTTAGGCGTGCCTCAATGTGATTGACTGTTTTAAAATAGGCAAAGAGGTTAAGCGAGGAAAAATATGAAAACATAATTAGGTTGGTCGTTGGTGAGAATTGGAAAAAAACAAAAACAAATTGGACCAATGACAGAGTTTGGGGGAAATTCCTGCATTAATCTCATTGGATTGATTGCTTGATTCTAAACGCATGTCAATCCATCTGAAGGTTATTTTGCATCAAGAGGTTTGAGAATCACGAATATTGCACGTTTATATTCACACTTTTGCATTGTTTCTGCATTCGGTTATCTGATATAAAGTATTATTTTCTTATACAAATAATCCGCATTCACCAGAACTCCAGACCCTCATCATCAGGTGGAATTTAAGGTCATACCCAGAACACAATCACATTTGAGGACAACAGTGAAAATAAGACTTTATGGTTAAGTACAACTTCCACTTATGCAAAAACTAGTGCACTTGAGGTGAAAGTCTCTTATGTCCTGTCAAAAGGCTTAGATATTTCCAAAGCAACAAGACTCATGTCTTCCAAGCGTTATCCTGTAATTCTTTGATAGGATGGCTGAGCAGTGTTGGCATTGACTATCAGTTTATCTACCCCAAAAAACATTCAAATACATGATTGATTGATTGATAGATTGAGTGAGTGAGTGATTTTAACGGTATGTTAAACTCTCTAGGGTTATTTCATGCCAAGGGAATCCTGTTCATTGTACATTCATTTTTATATTTTCGAGTTATTTCTTAATACCTTTTGGCTCACGGATTTATTGAATACAATTAATTCCTAATCCGATTTATTTGGGAACCTAACAAGTGCTTCCCCTCCTGGTCAGACTCGACCTGGTAGAAATGGCACTGAAGAGGTACTCCACATTCCTCAAAGCTCCTTACCTTGTGCCTTGCAATCAGATGCAGTATAGTATCATTTATAGGACACTATTAAAATGTTTAATATCATGACTATTTTGTTTTTAACACATTCATCTTTAGTGTAGCAGTTATTGTTGTAGTAGATACAATTGGCGATCGAATTCAAATCCTGGATGAAGTTGTTTAATTTTGCGCTGATTGCTCTTGCACCTCTTCTCCCTTTTGGCTATAGGGTAATAGTAATGTAGGCTACGTTTTTTGACTTTGGTTAGGTAAGCTATCTAGGCGAAGGAAAATTCTGAATTCAAACCAACTTTGCAATTGACCTTGTGTCTCATCCTCTCCATGACAGAAGTGTCGGGCAAATTCATGCATTTATCTTCTTCATAAAGTCTATCGTATATGTTAAGTAACACCACAAACTTTAACATTTACATACATATCTTGTTTCATCTATTTAAGAGATAAGCAAGAATTTTCGTTTGCGGGCCACAAATGAAACTTTGGAAAAACTTGCACACACACACACACACACACACACACACACACACACACACACACACACACACACACACACACACACACACACACACACACACACACACACACACAGAGTTAGACAGAAAGACAACAAAGAGGTGAATATGGACATTTCTAAGTTGTAGACCCGCCCCAAACCAAAACGAGGAACAAACTAATTGTAATTGGTGCGTTTGGTACAGTAACTAAAGGATTATTAAAGGGGCTGGAGGACATGGAAGTTGGAGGACGAGTGGAGACCATTAAAACTACAGCATTATTGAGAACACCCAGAATACGGAGATGAGTCCTGGAGACTTGAGGAGACTTGTTATCACTCAAACTCTAGTGAAAGACCATCAGCTAATGCCGATGTGAAAATCTCTAATGATTGAATAATAATAATTATTATTATTACATTCACATATAATATCAATAATGATATTGATACCATCAATTTTATCCTACTATTGTTTTTACTCTCAATTTTTCAATTATTGTTCTTTTTCATATGAGTCTAAATCTATTTATATTGTGTCATTTAAGAATTAGCACTCTTTATTTAAAAAAAACTGTGCACTCTTTATCTATAAATATACCAAACCGCATTATATATATATATATATATATATATATATATATATATATATATATATATATATATATATAAAATGCAGTTTGGTATATTTATTAATAAAGAGTGCTCAATCTTTTTAAAAATAAAGAGTGCAAATTTTCAAATGCCACAATATATATATATATATATATATATATATTATAACAGTGTTGGTTGTCACTAAATCACTTTGTGGGTTTGTGACGAACTTAGTGCAATATAAAATGGAGAGTGCTCAATATCTAGGATAGAGCTATTATACAAAAATGATAATAAATAAATATATATTAGATGTATATATATTTAATTCATGGAATTTAGACTGCGAATCCTGGGTGTTATGGAGTTTTTGCAAAACAACAATCATCAGGCAGTTAAGAAAATGAAATGCATCAAAAATCGAAAAAATACAGTTAAAAACCGTTGGGATATATATAAGTTAGGAAAGCATATCTGTCGAACAAATTTACTTCTCTAATCTGAATCCTTTTGAGTGTTTTCTGTTGGCAAAAATCAAAAACAAATGGTTATCATTTAGAATATTTTGAGGACTTCCAACAGATCATGAAAAACCAAATGTAGGCAGAGTAAATTAAAGACTTATTTTGCTGGTTCCAGGAATAGAGACAACGTCCCCGTCGTTGTATAGCTTCCTAAGCCAATTATTTTGAAGGAGGTAAATTTTATTTACTTAACAGACTGATCTTGTATATACATAGTGTAAATTAAAATGTCTATGTTAATTCATGGGAACCTGTAAGTATAGCTTTGATACCGTTACCGAATTTTTAGCAGAAATTTTGCAGAAATGGTGTCAGTCAACGCAACCGAGCCCGTGAATTAACGTCATTGCTTTGGTTTCGTTAATTGACGCTATTTTTTTTTTTTTTTGTAAAACCTCTACATTTTATTTGCTCACCTCATTCCATTAGTGTTTTTATTCTCATATATATCAGGGTACCAGCCGCTTTCGATTTAGTCCAGGAACATACCTTCCGACTATAAATGTCCATGTAAAGCCATATACAAACCAAATAGCCCTTTTATCAAAAGGAATGTTAGTCGCCAGAAAGTTACACCCATCAAGATCTTCTATTAAAGGGAGTAGGAAAACGAACTAAATATGCAGGTTTGTACAAGAATCTTTCGAACAGTTCTCAGCTTCTTCCAGAAAGAAAGGCTAGAGATGAACATTTGGGGGGGGGCGGGGGGCAACATGTTACAACTTCTGAGAAAACTAGAAAAACTTATTCTGATTTGTTTACCTTCATAAGAAGTGATAGTGTTTCCACAAAATTTAAAACTTTTGAACAACTCCCGTAAACTATTTGAGGAAGCTGAACTTTCCAATTTTTCAGTTTTGAGTTTCAACTGATGGTTGTGTAAAGCTGTCAATGAAAGTCTGCTGGTGAAAGTGATAAAATCAATGAAACATCCAATAAAAAAGAATATAAACTATTCTGAGTGTACATACTTTTACTGATTAATTCTTTCTAGACAACCTGTGAACCTATTAAGTTCCAATTGTAACGGCAGTCCCTGACTGGAGTGACACAAATTTTTATTTATAGTGAAAAATTCTAATGAACATTTATTTGTTATTTTCATCATATCAAGAATCTGGCTGCTTAAAAAATGATATTCAGCGTGAATGCAATTCTCACCAAATTGCCATTCTGTGCAAATTAGATTAGGGATTACTTCATTATCATCGTTATAACATGTATTGCTCTAATGAAAATGTCATTGTGTTGGGTTAGATACATGCTTATATATATAATTATATTTTTGTCTCCGTCATTATTAAAATTTGAATGAATAAAAGATGACACACTTTTCGAATTTAATATCGCGCTATGATGTGAAGTTTTTTTCCTGGGTTACATACAAACATAATAAGACGTTCGTGGTATAAAAGGAGGCGTTCGTTGTGAAATGGTTAATGTCGCTGGAAATGAAGACAGCGATCTGAGTTCAAATACAGGGCGGAGCTGATTGTCTTTCACACAGTGTTAATACGCTTGGGAATGATATGAATCTAACAATTCTCTCTCTTGCTATGGGTAAATAGTAGAGCAGAATGAGCTCTTTAATCTTGTCAGCAAACCAGTCTAGAAGAAGGAAAACTCTGAGTTCAAACCAGTTAAACTCCGGTAAAACATTGACTTTGTGTTGCATTGTACGAAGGGGTTGGGTAAATATGTATACATAATTAGAATCTTACTAACTTATAAATACCATATATATTCGTGTACATGTATCGATCATCCTTTCAATTTATGGTTAAGAACTCTTTAATTTATAGAATAAATTAATTATCTGAATTGAAGTCCCCGTGGCATACTGCCACGCGACGGAGACATTGTGGAAAGCAACTACGAACTCAAGTCGCGCTATTGGGTTTTCTTTCAGAAAACTTGAGAAAAATACGAACCTCCTTATCCTCCCAGCTATTGGCTAAATAGTATCACAACAATTATTCTATAAGGGTGAATTTGGCAATAAATAACCCACGAAAGTTGATATGCAAATGAAATTAAAAAAACAAATAAAAAAATTGTCAAACAATGATTGAAAATGCTTCATCTAAAATTAACACGCTTAAAAGCTTTTTGGTGAAAAATTCATATTGTTTCGCACAAATATCTCCGACTGCTTAAATTACCTGCAATTCTAGAGTGATCTCCTCATTAACTACTGAGCCGGCACATCATTGCTTGACTTCACTAGAACTAATGTTTTAAAGGTTACTTGACCATAAGTCATCAAGGTGCTCCTGAAATAGCAGAGCATAGATTAGATTTTTTATCAGAGCAGAAGTATGGGACTCATAGTGAGAAATCAAACTCTATTGTTTCCAAGACTTGCTTGCTAACTTTTTTAGCCACGGATTAGAGACAACATATTGCTAAAATCTTGAATGAAAAATTTTCCAAATTTTTATTTATTTTTATTTTTCTAGACAAACATATTCAACAAATATGTAAGTGAAAGATTACGAAGGACTTTCTGACTTTAGCTATCATCGTAGATGATTATTGAACAGTTCTCCTCGTGCAGCACGCCCCCGTTGTGAATACAAACCAGACATGTAAATAAACCGGGCTTTGTTTGAAAACAGTACAACATGAAAAGATATCTAAATGCGCGCAAACGTGATCCAGCGACCGCATCTATATTGAAAGTTATCTACTTGGGGCCGGATACCTTTCGACAGTTTTCATCATGTAGGTAATGCGCTGAGTGAGGTCCCTATGGATACCGACAGCTGAGATGGAATTTGAGAAAGAAGAAAAGAATAAAATGTATCTGAAAAAAAGCAAAAGTGTATGTGTGTTAGGAGGGGGGATAGAATTCTAAGTTGCTGCAATGAAAACAGGGATGAGGAGAAGTAAGAAAAATAGCACAGATAACGGCTAACTGACAGTGTGAAGTACAATAAAATACTGAGATAGTCACCTGAGGTAGTTTATCTATATTAATAATTAGGAAGTGTGTGTTTGTCTGTACTCGATAGACGGCCAAATGGCCTTATGTAGAGCAATGTTTTCCATTTTTGTTTTGTTTTGTTCTGCGAATGATCACCAAAAACACTTTGATGCATTCTACCATGCCTATATAAGACACAGTTTTATAATTCTTATTGCTTCCTTGGGGCAGTACAGACCCCGTTCTGAAACACTATTAAGGTCCTTATCTGGTGGGTGGATCAGCCTCAGTTTTTAATTATACAACCCCCTCCTCATCAAGAGTATGATGTGATACTACTTTTAATTTTTGATTTTTAAGCTCGTCTAAATTCAGTTTTCCTTCCTCCACATTGGTTGCCTAACCAAGGATAAAGAACTCATTCTATCCGACAATTAGACCACAGCTGAGGGGAAAGCAGATGCATTCACAGCTTTCCCAAGAGCATTAGCAATAAGCGAAACGCAATCAGACAAGTCCATTATTTGGACTCGGGTCAGCGATTCCATTTCCGATGCCGATGACTATTACGATATATGCGCCTCAGTTTGCTTGTTTCAAAGTTTAAGATTGCTGCTAGACTATTATTACATCTTGTATCAATATAATTAACTGATGATATGAATATGATTGTTTGAATTAGTTTTAAACGCCATCTGTGAAAAAAATGTTGTTACCGACCACGCTGACTCTACCTAACGTGTCCCAAAAATGCAGTACGGACCCCGTTGAGAAAAACTGATGTAGATCTCCCAAAATACTCTTTAAGGGCGCGGAAGGTTTTAATGTATAATTTTGGTTCCCTTTGACAGGTGTTTACAGCAATAATCAATAATCAAAAGGAAGCCATGTGGCTGCAGGATGTAGCTAATCACATAATTTGAATTTCCGAATTTCATAAGAAGAAATTGCTTACTTTACAAAAATAATTATTCCCATTCAGTAAAACATTTCTTTTTAGTTTTATATATTTTAATTCCAGCGGAAGATATGAACTAATAGCATCACATTACTGATATATAAATTTGTTCATTAGTAAAATTCTAATATTGCCCTATGAAGCAATTAAAAGGCAGTACCTTTGAAACTTCTTTTTATGAGTTTTTTTTATATATTTATATTTACAAATACGGTCAATGAATAAGTACTGAAATTTAATGAAAATTGAATAATTAGTGGCATTTTAAAAAGTTCTTTATTATCAAGGAAATGTGTAATTTTTTAGTAATTTCTGTTAAAGAAATTTTTAGAATAAGCGTTCTTCTTTTCTTTCTTTTACGAAGTATCTATCTATCTATCAATCTATCTATCTATCCCGAAAATTTCTATCTTTCTATCTTTCCTTCATTTCTTTTTTTGTGCAGCTTTTTTCTTCCTGGCTTGCTTCTTTCCATTCAATTCCACTGAAGCAGACGATATGTATTTAATGCCTAATATTATCGCTCATTCAGTTCCCTTACTTTTTAAAATATTTGCATTCTTTTTTTTCTTTTTTCTTTCTTTTTCTCTCCGATGTGTAATATTTTCTTTTTCACCCGATTCCCTTTTTTTCCTTACAATCAAAATGGAATGATCATTTATTCTCCACAGGTGAGAACAGAGGGTATAACACATCCGTTCATGCCTTATTCTGTTATTATCATAGATAAGAAAGAGAATGTGTGTCAATCAAATGGATGGTTAAAGAGTAAGCTACAAAAATACGCATACAGACTACGGAACTCAAGGATAAGGATTTAATATATCTTAATTTAATGTATCTTAATTCTCAATATGAAGGGATCATTAGTATTGAACGATGATTAGCAGGAATCTATTATGCTGAAAGATGCCACCAATTCTTCAGCACTTAAATTTATAAACTTCAAAAGAATAAAATTAAAGATTTATTTACTTCACTGAAATGAATATTTATATTTGATAAACAATTATTAATTAGATTTATAGGTTGTAAAACAAGCTGGTGTCAATCATGAGTGCTCTCGTGGAGGCAATAATTACGCAGTATCATTGAAATGAGAGTTTGTAATATTATTGTATGGTCATAAGAAATAGTTGACATATTCTTTATAATTTACCGAAATCCGTTCGTCCATATAGCTATTGTTCTGTGTATATGAGGCCCTAATTCAAACAAACTTTTGGGAAAAATGTCATGCGAAGAAAGTTTTTAAATTATTCAAAATGACTTAGCTCCCTTTGATTTGGGATATAATCAGTTCATGTCTGTCTCCCTCACTGTTAAAGGACGTTTGATGCAATCCTTACCCATTCTCTTGGTAATCGTTATGAGATATAGAATGTTCTCGCCTTTCGGATATGCTCTTAGACCCTCTTTCTCGAAGCTAGGAATCGCGTTGAAAGAGAATTAATTTAATCCAGCATGAAAAGAAGGTTGAAAATCTAACTTTAAAAATTCCATCATAAGATTATTCTTCCAGGTTTGAAAAATAATCAAGTATAACAAGAAATAATTATTAAATTTTTGAAAGGTTTTGGGGAGGTCTGATATCTCTAAACCAACCTGAAGTTGTTTTCCTTATGCTACACTTGGCGCAAAGAAAGGCAGTAAACTTTAGCACATAGACAATAAAAGTAAATAAAAATCTTTTAAATACGCTGAAGTTTAATAAAATTAAATCTCTATCATATTTTTAACAATTACCATCAAATAGCCAGTGTGTAATGTGAGTAATTTCTACAAGTCATGATAGATGGAAAAAGTTTATCTGCTCTTTATGGCCAGCGAAATATTTTGATGTACAGCAAACTAAATTTACGATATTCATACATTAAATCTATGTGAAAGTTTTAATATAATTTTTTTTTCTCAATAAAAAAGACGTAGTTCTATCAGAGAAGTGGTTTATAACAATAAACGATAATTGGCAGCAAACCATGTTGTCGAAAAACATAACTAGTCGTTCATAATTTAATTCTTTGAACTGACAAGAAAAAACAAAAAAAATCAAAACAAAAACAAACTATCAGACCAAAATAATTTGCCAAAAAAATTTGTTTTATTAAATAATTACATAGAGCAGTCAAAAGGCAAGCCACTTGTTTTAGTTACCCTCTGAAAGAAACATGGGAATATTTAATTCCCCAGAAAAAAAAAACATGGAAAACTTCTCTTACAAGCCCTTATTTTCATCATGAATCTAAAGATATTAACCATTAAATATGAGTCTCTCTCTCAAATGGATCTATGTCACCCTTTTTGAATTACTAAACATCTGTCAGACCCAGTGTATATATATATATATATATATATATATATATATATATATATATATATATATATATAACATAACATAACATAACATAACATAACGCAATAATGCAGAGTTGGATAAAAATGAGATGCTGAGGGATTTAAAAACAGGAAATTTACCAAAATTGTGCTGAGTGCTTTCGGACCTTTCATAGGCCATCATCAGGGTTTTAAGATTCATCGGCATCTCAGTTTCATCCAACTTTGCGTGTAAGTAATTTTGTTATATTATAAAAAAAACATAAAAACTCAATAAAAAATCTCATTAAAAACCCTCTTTAGACATGGAAGGAACCCTGATGATGGCCTATGATAGGTTCGAAATCGCTTGGGACAATTTTGGTAAATTTTGTTTTTTTAAAGTCATCAGCATCACAGTTTTATCCAACTCTGCATTTACGTAATTTTGTTATATATATATATATATATATATATATATATATATATATATATATATATATATATATATATGTCCTCAAATTAACCTGAATTTGGTATTTAGGTTTTTAGTATTTCATATAAGTGCTCTACACGTGTGTCAGACTTACTGTCTTCTTAAAAAGATGTGAAGAGCACAGTTATATAAATTAATAAAACCTGAATACCAATCTTAGGTTCATTTGCGTACCTTTTCATTTTGAGATATTTACTTTTCTCTTGTTGGACCAATAACAATCTTTATATATATATATATATATATATATATATATATATATATATATATATATATATATGAAAATGTACAAATATGAAGAAAGACAAGGTCTTCAAGGAGATTATTAAATAAGAAAGTTTTAAAGCATTCTATTTTTGTTGGTAACGTTTTTTCAAATTTATGAAAAGAAAAATACATCTATCCATCTATCTATCTATCGAAGTCCATATATATGATGAGGCCAATTTTTTTTTCAAATGAGTTTTTTTTTTACCTTTTCAACATCAATCAATAATGAGACAAAATGAAAACCCTGGTCTCTGAGGGTATTGTGGTTTGAAATGATACTAGATTCAATAATCTTCTGCATGTGATGTTCATCTTACTTGGATGCTTTTTGAGATATGAGGTAAGTGGCCTTACAGCCGCTGTTTTTTTTTGGGGGGGTGATGCTTCCAGGAGGCGTTCAAAATACCTCTTAGAATGTTGTGTAGTTCTCTTCCAGCTTTTTCTTCATGCGCTTTTTCACTGTCCATATGGTACATTCATACAGTCGAATTGACACAGCTACACTTTGGAAGAAATCCTATTTTATTTTATCGGATAAATCAGAATTCTATATGATCGATAACCAATCGATACCAGTCCACGCCTTTGCAAAGCCTCCGTTAACATCAAGTTCAGTAGATGAGATATTTCTGCCGATGTATGTGAAATTGTCTACTAATTCTACAGGCCTCCCATTTAAAGTGGAGATTGCTCCTTCTCGTTTTAAACACATATACTCTTTTAGAAGCATTCACGTGGATTCCGATGCTTCCTGCTGTTTTCTCTAGGCTATACAATAGGGATTCGGCTTTAGCTGGTATATTTGGAAGAAGTGTTAGATCATCTGCATAGTCAGCGTTTGTTTTAGTTTTTGCAGGATATCGTCGGCTTCCTCCATCTTTTTTTTTTGCATTAAGTCATTTCTTTTATTAGATCTATTGACGTTCGAAGTTCGTAGACAAGGCAAATTTTAAACAAATATGGTGCTAATGTATCTCCTTGCAAAAGTCCAGCAACAATGTCGAAGAAATCTGTATCTCATTGAGGTGAACAAATCTTTTCTTTTTTGTTTTTATAAAGCATCATTATAGCAGTAATAGTTTTTTGGGGGGAGATCATATGTAAGTAGTATTTGCTCCACCTTCTCGCTTTATATGGATTCAAATGCCTCGGTGATATTTATGTACAATAGTGTTGTCTTCATATTCTTTTAAACTTACTCCTTCGATGATTCCACGGATGGTCAGTATCTGTGAAGTCGTGGATCCATTTGTATGAATACGGTTCTGATTTTTCCTGAGAATTTTCTCAATTTCAGATTTAATACGATTGAGAAGCAGACCACTATAAACCTTTGCAGCCATAGAAGTAAGTGTTATCCCTTCGTAGTTCTCACTGATTCCGAGCTTACCTTTCTTGAGGAAGAGGAAGATACAATATTCGTCCATTATTATTTTGCATTGCATAATCGAAGTATGTTATCAAAGATGCACCATTCCTCAGTTGCTTTGCAAAATTGAAGAGGTATGTTATCAATTTTACTAGTCTGCCAAATTTCTTTCTTTGAGGCCAGCTGCTTTTCTGTCTTTAATTTTTGTCAGTAGTACGTTAAGTTCTCCTCTATAAACTGTCTTAGTTTGATGCCTAGTAAACTCTTAATAATTTCTGTGATAGTTTTGTCAGGGACTTTAGGGCAGTTTTGAAGCAGATTCTTTCCACTTCTGAATTCTTTCGTTTGGCTGACATCTTTTAGCTTTGTTCTAGAGGTGTTCTTCCTTCTGTCCATTTCATTTACTGATCATGATTGTCTATTTCCTACCGAGTTCCTGATTTTTATTCAATTTACCTTGATTATATTTTAGTTGTTCTTTTTGGTATGTTTTCGGTAGTTCTCTCTCGGCTTTCTTAGGTTTCTGCTAGTTGACATTTGTTGGGTCACTTTTAAGTAATGATGCTATATTCATGTTTCCCGTTTTTCCTAAACTTTCATGAAATTCTACATTTGGTTCTTGATTTGGTTTGGATGCACTCCGCTGCTGCTTTTTTGTAGTCAGTGAAGAAGATTTCATATTCGTAATTCGGAGAATATTTTTCAGATATCTCTTGAACAGTATCGAATTTTTTTTCTTACTTACTGCTTATATCACTGTTAGTAAGTGTGAAACGGTCGTAACGTGTGTTTTTAAAGAGGAAACATTATTAACAATTCAAACATAATTAAGCAACTAAGCACAACTCTAATTCAACTTTTAGTCTTTAAAAGTAAACTTGTGTTTAGGTTCTAAATTGTTTGAACAAACCGTTATTAACGTTTCCTCTTTCTAAAGCTCCCGTGTGCTCGTAAATTCGCTTATTAAGACCTTGAGAAAATTCATCCACATATCTTTTTTATTACAATCGAAACATGGGATTTCATAAATACCAGCTCTGGATTCGATGAAGGTATTGCTATTTTTATTATAAATTAAATCCTTAATTATCTTTGTTAGTGACTGCTTTAATTCCATGGTTGCTCTGGATTTTTTCGACAGCTTTTGTGGTTGAATTGTTGTGTAATATGTATGTATTGAAGTATTCTGCAACAATTTAGCTTTGAATTTTTGGAGAATATTTACGTCAGTGAATTTTGAGAGCTTTTATTTTGACATATAGTTTGAATAAATTTTGGAACGTTAATTATCACACACACATTTGAAATAGAACACTATCAACGGAAATAGAAAGTTTTAAAATTTTCTCTTCTTTTTAGTTTTATTTTATAACTTACTTGCTCTAATGAAGGTCTAAAAACTGAAACATTTTATGTTGACAAATAATTCTATAAATAAAATCACTCTCCGAAATCAATGTTTTTTACATTTCTGTATATTTTCGTGCACTTGGATTCATTTCATGTTTTTTCCCTGATATATATATATATATATATATATATATATATATATATATATATATATATACGTGTGTGTGTGTGTGTGTGTGTGTGTGTGTGAATTTACTCAGTAAAAACGGCAGATCATAGCGAAATGCATATTAAAACAATATGCTTAAATTTTTCACAGCCTTGTTGGCAGGACTTCGAACACACTGACTGTAAGCCTTATCCCCTCCCCAACAAAATATCGTCTTTTGTAGGACACTAATCTGCATCTGATGGTGAGGTTCCATTTATGGAGATCTATTAAGTGGTAAGTATCCTCTCATTGCTTTTAGACATTGGTCACTCCTGTTAATTGTAGTACTTGTTAGGGCCCCATCTGTGAGTCAAAGAGATCTGTTTGAAAATTATTCGTATTAATCAAATACGAATAAAAAAGCCTAAAAAAGCACTTAAGAAACGACTCTACAAAAAAATGTGAATATGATCACCATTTGCAAACCCCTAAACATAAAATAATCCTATAAGGTTTGTCATGCCGTTACAATCAATCATAACACTCCTTTATTATCTTTAATGCTTCCAACTTAGATAATAAAATATTATCGTCTATACGTTTCAAATGCAAAGACGTCTTGTACTGGCGTTTGTATTTAATGTTTTTTTTTTAAGTATTAATAATTTTCGATGTAACTGAGATAAACGAAACATACTAACTAGAATTATTCATCTTTTCCTAATTAGCACGGTTTTAAGATAATGAATATTGCTATTATAATGAGTAACCAACGCATTGTCTCATCGTATCCAATAAAATTCAGTGTATCGTAAATGTCTTAGAAAAATAAGACAAAAAAGAATAAAGGCCAAAAAAAAAAAAAAGAAGAAAAAGAAGACGAACATATTCTTCACTTAATAGTTTTTTGGTATTTCTTTAAAACGCCAATTAAGTTAACTTAAAATAATCCTTCAAGCACCTGTGAAGCATTATATTAGATGTGAGCTCGTTGTTTGCAAAATATGAACTAATATGATCCGAACGCGTCAAAATTAGTCATTTGTTTGTGCAGAAGAAAGCAAAACAAAAACAAGAGGGTGGACAGAAAAATTCTAAAAAGAGAGAAGAGACACTTGGAATTATAGACTGGTTGTGCCTTTTTTTTTCTTCTTAAATTTTGCTAAATTTCGCACGAACTCTTACAAAGAGAGCATATAAGGAACTCCTTGTGAAATTTTTAAAGACGAACACCTGAGAAGTGTTGTAGGCGTTACCTCTGTTATTTCTCTTACGTTCCTCGTAAAATTGCACTTTCAAAAGTAAAGAGCGCTAAACACGAAAAACTAAGGTGTTATGCAAAAGTCGAACATACGAAGATAAAAACAAACTTTAGGATTTCAATACAAAAACGGTAGTTCAAAGCACATAACTTCATGTCTTATAAACATCAATAAAAATTATCAAATATTGCGGTCAAATTTTGTCTACAGGATTAAACTTAAGTTAAGCTATTATTCGACAAATATATATTTTTCTTTTTTTTTCTTTCTGCATTGATAGGTTTACTGATTCATTAATTTTTACGATGTGTCGATCTGTTTCGAGTATTTTATACTAAGATATTAGGGAATTGTATTTATTGTGCGTTCATTTTTACATTTTTGAGCATATCTTTACCAGACTTATCCACACAAAGCGCATTTGGTCAATTTTTAAGCAGAGTTTAACAGGTTTGAATTCAATGTTTTCCTTCTCCTAGACTGGTTGCCATACTAACGTTAAAAAAGCCTAGTCTATTCTTGTATTCCTACCTAACAGGAGAAAGATTATTTGGATGCATATCTTTCTTACGGCTTTGTAAAATGCAAGCAGCCACGTCCAGGATTTTAACACGGTTCACTCTGTTCATTTCCTATAACGATAACCATTACACAATTACATTCACATTTTTATTGAACTTTTTTCCTCAGAATTTTTTTCTTCTTTTTTTGCATACATTCTCATAGAATGCAAATATTTTAAACAAGTCTTTTTGCCCGATTAATAAGATAAAAACAGATACAACTACACCGTGGACCAGTGAGTTATGGCAACTTTTGGACATCGAATAGTGAAAATACTTAACTGTTTCAAAACAGTTTTAGGGTTAAATTTCAATTATTCCCTTTTATTCCCTTTATTGACCACATTGTCTTATGTTTTTCCTATTTCTGACCACAATACCCTTCTATTTCGTCCTCGACTTTGCCTATCTTCTCCAGGTTAGCCTGATTCAATTGACAATTTCATCTTTTCATCGTCGTCCAAGGTTTCCCAGCGATCTTTTCCTTTTCTCGGATGCCTCATGACAACAACATGGTTTCACCAGTTGTGTGTTAACTTTTCGATGTATCCGGCCTAGTAGAACTTCCGCTTTCGTTTCTCTGTGATCACGTCCTCCACTCAACTCTGCTCTGAATTACCTCGAATCGAATATGCTCATGCAATGATATTCTCAGCGCGGACCTTTTCATAGACCTCTGTGCCATAACCAATCTCTGTTCTTCTTTCTTCTTGGTAGCTCACGTTTTGCTTGAATATAACATCGCTGGCAAAATGATGATATTGCAGAGTTTGGCACGTAGATCCTTGTCCAACTTTTCCTGGAATACATCTTTTATCGTTGTAAAGGTTTTCCACACTACCTTTATTCTCCTTCAGATTTCCTTAGGATGTGTCGGCACATGTTCAGAATCCATTCTACTTAGACATACTTTTCACCTTTTTTGATTTCATCTCTTCCCACCCCTATACGCCCTTTGGTACATTTTCGGAACGCATGAATTTAGTTTTCATGCGGTTTATCTTGAGGTCAATTACCGAACTTTGATTGTTCAGCTCAATTGGCATTGCATCTAACTGACGGCAAACAATGCAAAGAAATTTTAATTTTAACTGCTTATATATATATATATATATATATATATATATAAGTTATTACATTGGCCGACCGTAGTCGATAGCGACTGGAGGCTCCCTTTTCAATAGCTACTAGACCAAGATATAGAGGAGGGCGCTACTCCTTTCACTGGATTGCTCATCTTACGCTTGATCCATACCTTATAATGCTGAGTATTAAGCAAGGAGGCATCAAGAACCAATTTTAAAACTTTGGTATGACTCAACATAGGATTGAATCCCGGTCTCCCGGATCAATGACCGATGCCATTGGACCAATACATATATGTCTCCGGTATGAAGATTGTATAAAACACATAAAAGCTGTGTAAGAAACTCATAGTGTTCATAATTTTATTATTCATAGGTTTTACTCTCCGTGGCTTACGTGCTTGACTGCAACATTGTAGTAAACGAGTTCGAATCCAGTGGATCTATTACGTTTAAATTCTGATTAATACTCATGGGAAAGATACGAACTCATTTATCTCCCTCAGTGACAGGTAAAAAAATACCACTACTGTTCTTCATTAAGGATGGTTTTGGTATGAAATTGCCCACGTAGGCTAATTTGTCATTCAACCAAACAAAAGAAAAAACAACTCTCATTATAGGTTTTATATCTGTTCTGCAAAATATATCTGTACGAGCAAAAAGTTTATTTGATGTTCTATCATTATATATATATATATATATATATATATATATATATACTCTAATGTAGTGGCTGCCTCTAGCCACCAATGTCCTGCATTGTAACCGACAACAATAGGTAAATCATGAGAAATCTTGTAGTAAGTGGGAGACACGGTCACCTCATAGAGATTTTTGAAAGAGAGGTGGTCAGGGATTTTCTGGGAGATCGATAAGTCACGCTTTAAATTTCGGATCTAAGCGAAATTGCTATCCACCCTGCCGGGTGGGTTACCATTTGTCAAAAATTTTTTTTTTCCTTGGTCCACTCAAAAATATCACCTCACGTCTTCCTGTTTATTGAAACCTGTCCAGAGAGTAATTGTTGCATCGGCAATAGGATGAGTGAGATTTTTCTGTCACCACGTGTTTTTTTTTCCTTTCTAATATAGGCTGCATCATGTCGTCGTCCTCTCTTCATGTCACCTTAGTTTTTTTTGTCTCCGCCTACTTTCTACGTGATGCGCGAAACACTATCATATATATATATATATATATATATATATATATATATATATATATATATAAAATAAAACTCTCATTGATCAGGACATATAAGGGCCCAGCTGTTCAGATGATTTGTTTGTGATGTTGGAAACCCATCTAGGACTTTTTGAATAAACTGATAACGGAACAACTGGGTATAGATTATCCCGAAAAACATTCAAGGGGTTTTGAATTCAGTTTTTTCTTTCTTCTAGACCGTAATCACTGATATACATCGACACGTACATCATGTTTACATGGCAAAGCAGTTGATGTGAGTACTGTTAATTGGTCGGTATTTATTTAACCAAACCCCTCTTGCAGCAACGGTATTTGACAAACAGACCAGTTTAAGTGGGGACCACACAAGAAGCAAACCTTACTGGTGAAGGTGCCAAAAATAGCTCAGTTCCGTCGGCAATCTTCTTGAGGAGCACAACAGACACCAGAAAATAAATTCAACTTTTAGAAGAGTGTTAAGCGGCTACTTGACTGGAAGCCCTATTGGAACTGACCTGATTTTTTTCTGCCCTACCCAATACTTGAATTTGCCAGGTAAGTTAGTTAGTTTTATAAGTAATGTGTTTCAGCAGTGGCGACAGCAAATTGCATCATACTTAAACTAAATTCATGCTTACAGGGTGAATGATATTTTAGTTTTATTTATTCCAATTTATTTTTTTATTTTGTCTTTTCTTTTATTAAAAGTTTTGTAAGTCGGATTTGGCGGTTGCATTCTTGAGGGCGGACCATCCTCTACGCAGTGACTATCTTGCATCTTAAGTGTTGGGATAAGATAGACGATGGACAAACTTATTGGCAGCGAACCATTGCTAATCTAAGTAGATTCTTAAGCCCTAAACGATGACTAACTTGTGCCAGGACTCACTTGTGAGCTGATAGGGCAGGCGTTTAGCGCACGTGTGAGATGCGTAAGAGTCAAGATAGATAGGCAGATATTCCTACTTGACCGTTATCAATCCAACGTGTACTGCTTTATCAACACCAGATCCTTGTTACTGCTGAGAAACACACACACGGATATAAATACTGACGCACAGCTTTTTTCTATCAGGGGCATGTATTTACTGGCTATGAAATTATATATTCACGTATTCATTTACAACAAAATACAAACTTGCACTTTCCCCTATATATTTATATATATAAATGTTTGTGTGTGTGTGTGTGTGTGATTCCCCTGTTAAACGTTTACAGCATGCAAATTTCTGTTATATATATATATATATATATATATATATATAACTCAATATGTGTGTGTGTGTGTGTGTGTGTGTGTGTGTGTGTGTATCAGTGGTGATTCTTATTTTATTGGAGACACTAACATCCGGACAAAAACACGGACACACATAATTTACCTGCTACAAATGATAGATTCTCGTACACACTACAAATTACAAACGTATACTCTTACCCAGGCATCCTTCAATATATATATATATATATATAAGAATAGTGTAGATAGTCAACGTCTTTTTATCACCAATGCAATCGTCGGATGGTTTTAGACCTGCCCTACTTTAGTAGCATCAAGCATTTTTTATTCATTGTTCTTCTTTATATTTTATCTTCTTCCTTTAGATTAGCCAAAAACTGCTTATCAAAAACAGTCGAGACTGCCAATCAAAATGTAGTACGCATTTGATGACTTGGCTAGACTTCATCTAAACGTCCACTTAACCGTTCAGATATCCGCACATCATAAATTATAATAACTCACGCAGAAATTGTGGAATTAGCAGTCTTATAGGATGTTAAATTCTTTTCTTTTGCAGAAAATAAACTAAAAACAGATTAGACGGAAAAAATTTATATTTAATTGCTGAACATTCTGGCTTCATAAAATATATCTTTAACAAACTACATTAAATTATTTAAATTTACGGTATATTTTTCTATACCAAGCAAATGAAAATTTTATGGAACAACCTAATGGAAAAGTATATGGGATTCATTTTAAAAAAGTAGAGTTAATGCTAAGTTGCCTCTTCACGAGCTTTTATGTCGGACTTAATTCGTTCGGACACGGATTTCACTAATGTAAACAATATTTGTTATCAAAGTGATTCCAGCAGTTGAAAGATTTTTGATCAATGATGCCTTAGCATCGACCATTTTTTCCCCAAAAATTCCACTACAAACTTTTAATTAGATTCAGATTCAGAAAATTCGATAACCATATCATTGATTTGCTTTTCTCGAAAAAGATTTCCGATCCTCTTTCCTCTGTGACAAGATGTATTATTGTCCTTAGAATAATTTCATCAACAGAAAATCAATTTTCTATCAATGGAATAAGACGATTTTCCTGGATTTTAGTGTACACATGCGCAGTAGTTGTTAAGTTTATGATTGTCATCAGCACTACTTTTAGCACGCAACCCCATAATATGAAATACTTGGCAAATTTACTTTATTTATTCATTTAATGTTTTTTCAGGCTGTCACTTTGATTTGAACGGCACTAGATAAAATTTCCCGCTCTATCGCTCTGATCTATTCAAATTTTTGATTGATCAGTAAATATTACTTTCATCCAATTGACCACACGCCATGGTTGTTTCTCTGTAACCCGTTTAACCTCATTTTTTCTGTTTGTTAAGCTGGTTTTTGTTTGGCTTTTTGTATGTAAATTTCATCTCATTCAGCTGATTTTTACAATTCTTTTGCAAGTCAGATTTGAAGTTATTTCATAAGCACACATCAATCAAGACTCATGTGTAGCCTGCACAAAAAATGCTTGATCCCCAAGGGATTTACCATTTTAGGGTGCCTGGGGTGCCAAACGATAAACTCAACCCTGCCAAGCAGCTATTGCCTGCAGGGAAAAACCAGTTGATCAGCTTAATAACACCCACTGTCGTTCACAGGTGCCGGTCCCCGGAAAACAAGGAGAGGAATTGGGTAAGCCATTACAATTTATCGCAGACATTGGCTCCTGTTTTGATTCATTTGTTTTTCATTTGTATTGTAGTTTTTATAAATATATATGTTTTGTTTTTTTTAATTTTCATTTCTTTAATTTGTAAATACCAATTCATGGGCTTGCATTTTTATGAATATATTTTTCTTAAAGGGTGAAAGTAGAGGTATAAAGCTACATGTTATCCAATATAATAAACTTGATGCTTTCCATGAGTTAGAGGAAGACACATATAAAGGGCGTTATTCTATATATGTGCATTTACCATGTATAGAGGTCGGTTTGTTAGTCTAATTCTTTCTTTAAAGCAATATTCAGTAATTGGATTGATACGATGGCCTCAAGATCTGCATTGCACAACGACGAAATGGCTACACCCTACAAACCTCCTTTTTCGGAAAAAGTTAACAAACAATAGGGTAATCATCTTGTTTTTAAACATAGTTCCCTTCTTTGTTTATTCTGAAGACTTCTTTAAGGATTTCTAGGGAAAGATTATTAGAAAAGTGGACATCGAGTCCCTTGAGATCAAGAATAAAGTTGTGTTTGCCTTAGGGACTTCATTATCTCTATGGTCTTCTCTGAACTGTTCGCCTAATCCCTGAAATCCCTTCTTCGTAGCTGCCCTTGGTCAGTCACTGTCCCCTGGGTCTGCAACGATTTCTCGCCCAATCTAAGCCAGACTAAATCTGCAAGCCCAACATATATACATAATCTACTGCTGGCTTGTTTCTGCCACGCTTTTTAGGTTGACGAGTTGATCACCATGGCCTGACAGTATATACATATTTCAAATATCGAGATAGTCTTTTTAAATATAAGCGTCCCCCTCAGCTGTCAATCATGCAACCTTGTGATGTATTCCGTTATAAACCCAGGTTTTTAACATCAGCTGGTAATATTGTTGCAGTCATTTTTTCTTTCACTCCTCTAACCTTCATTGTTTTATTCTTATCAATTCTTTCTTTCCTTCTTTCTTTCTTTCTTTCTTTCTTTCTTTCTTTCTTTCTTTCTTTCTCATTCTTTTTAACTACATTTCCCCCCTTCTTTTTCTTTCTTTCATAAATTAATTAATTCATTCATTCTCTTTTTCTTTCTTTTCTTCTCTTTTCCGTAACCTCACATACTTTTCATCTTTATTTTATTCTCACACTTTTCATTTATAACTTTTTAATTCATTTTTCTTTCTTTATCTTTTGCATAATCTTACATTCTATTTAGATACTTTTCTTTCTTTCTTTCTTTCTTTCTTTCTTTCTTTCTTTCTTTCTTTCTTGTGTTTCTCTGTATATTTTTCCATGTTCTTTCTCTCTCTCTTTCGTTCTTTCCCCCTCTCTCTCTGTGTTGATCGTTGTCGAGGGATTTCTCCAAGAACAAATTGTTGAGCTTCTTTTGCCAACTGGCACTGGTATCTCATTCTTTCTCGTTTCTCCCACAGACAACGGCCTCTCTCGTCACTTTTTTAGCCGTTGTAACCGATATCATACCCCCTACACCACCACGAACATTCAAGCACCTAAACTCCCCACACCTTCCAATGAGAAAAAAAGTAAAACAAAACCCCAAAAAAATACAACCAAAATCTTCAGTTAAAATCTCCAGTCAGTCCATTCTTCATCTTCTTTTCGGTTTTTCTATTTTTGTCTCTCATGGTAAATCCCCCCCCCCACCTCCAATCTACTCTTTCACTTTTTCTCGTCTTTTTTTTTCTATTATATTTGTTTCCTGCTTTTCGTTTTCTTCTTCTTCTTCTTCTTCTTCTTCTTCTTCTTCTTCTTCTTCTTATTATTATTATTATTATTATTATTATTATTATTATTGTTGTTATTATTATTATTATTATTATTATTATTATTATTATTATTATTATTCAACTGCATTTTTTTTACTGGAAGTTTCTCCACTTTTCTTCATCGTAATATTGCCCTGTTCGTCTCCTTTTTTAGCTTCAAACTTTCTTTTTCTTTTTCTTCTTTCTTATTTGCTATATTCACCTTCTCTTTTCTTTATTCTCCCTATTTTGTTAATCCTGTACGTCTTTCTCTGTCATTCGTTTTTGTTATATTCTTCTAATTTTTATCTTTCATGATGCAATCATTATGCCCTCACTTTTCTTTCTTTCTTTCTTTCTTTCTTTCTATTGTCAATTCTTTTTAAAATATCTTTTCCCTTTCTTCTTTCTCCTTTCAGGCCAGTCTTTCTTTCTTTCTTTCTTTCTTTCTTTCTTTCTTTCTTTCTTTTCATTCACTAGTTTCTAACGTAACTCCATAATCAACTACTAATTCCCAGTAACACAAAGCCACAAACAACATCCAACCTAATAATAAATAACCAACAGGCAACCTGAAAATTCCCCAGACCAAAACAAAAATACAGCTAGGCGTAAAAGCACCACGCAATAGAAGAAGAAACAAAATACCCAACACTCTTTTCTTTTCCCAGAAGGCTTCTCTTTTTTCTCGCCAGAAGAAAAACAGAAGCAAAACCTCTTTTAAAGAAACATAAAAAAACGACGAATAAAAAATAAAATGCAAGAAAAACGAACGGGAGGGAGGAATTTCGACGAAATAGCGGAGGAAATGACATTAGTTCTTCAACAATGACCATTTTTAAGACTTGGCACTTACATGACAAGTTACCGGGTGGTAGCGGAATCTAAATCCCCCCAAACAGATTCTCAGCCTCTCTGTTCTCTGTGATGATGGTTTACTGGCAACAGCTGTTGATTACGACTTACAAGGTCAGCGGTTCAAAGGGTAGTTGATTTTGACACAGTAAGAGATTCACACAATATCATTAAACGTTTTACATTTAAAATCTGCAATGGCGATGGTATGCAGCCCCTTTTAAATTTCATTGGTGGACGTTTTTGTATCTTTTATGGTGGCTTTTGTTTTCATTCATTCTATTTTCTGTTCTTTTTTCTTTCTTTTTCATTATCTATTACATTTGTCTTTGTTTCATTTTTTTATTCATTGATTCTTTTTTTTCCTTTTTGTCATTCTTTCTTTTTCATTTCTATTTCTTTTTAATTCTTTTTCACTCTTTCTATTTCATTAATTCATTCTTTCTTTCTTTTTTCTTTCTTTTACTTTCTCTCTCTCTTATACGAATGTGAAATTTTCTTTTTAATACTTTTTTTATTCATTCACACTTTGTTTTTTTTTCTTTTGTTCTCATTCTTTTTTTATTCTCACTTTTTTCATTTTCTCTTTCTATTTCGCTTTTCTATTATTTTTCTTTTTTCTGTTTTATTTCTTTCTAAATTCTTATGTCAATATATAATGTACTTTAATAATTGTTATCTTAGTCATTTTACTTTTTCTTTTTTTCTTTCTTTGTCTTTCTTTCACTTTCTTTCGTTCTTTTTCCTGCTTTCTTGTTTTCTAATTTTTATACTGATTAATTTTCTTTTACGTTCAAGCGTTTTTATTCTTTATCTTTTATTCATTCTCATTTTTTTCTTAATTTTTTTCTTTCTAAATCAAATACTTTTTATCTTTCATTTAGTAATTTCTTTTTTTTTTTCTTTGTACATTTGTTTTGAATCATATTTCTTTTCTTTCTTTTCTTTCTTTTTCGTATTTTGATGATTTTTATACCAAGTCACAGTCGCAGTTTTCTTTCTTTCTTTTACACTGTATTTTCCTCCACTTTCAAAATAATCTTGAACCGTCTCTCCCTCTTCTTTCGCTCGTTCTTTAATTTTGATGTGATCATATGGTTTTTCTCTCTTTTCCTCTCGTTTTAACAATCGTCTTGAATTTTCTTTCTTTCTTTCTTTCTTTCTTTCTTTCACGCCGTTTCTGCTTCTTTTCCCCTCATTTTGAAGATGTATATATTAATACCATTGTAACTACCTTAATGTAATTCTATTCAGGATTTTCCTTGAGTCACGCTTAAACGGAAAGAAATACATAGACTTTTCTAAGAGAAACTTACTCCTTCTCATAAATAAGCACCAATGTGTGATCAAAACGCGTCACACAACTTAGTTTGTCTCTTATCCTGTTACTAAATGGCTCAACATGCGAACCTGTTTACGAAATGAATTCTAAACACGCCAGCTTTCTCGATTTTGCTAAAATACCTCAGTCGTATTAGAATTGTAAAAAACTAATGGTTGTATTTTAATTCTACTTAAAAAGAAAACATGCATTCATGAAATTGTCAGGAAGATACTAATGTTGTTAAAGATTGGTGGAATGCAGTGGGAATTTATGAATGTAAATATTCAATATTATTATCAACACTTAAAATTTTTCAGTTGCTGAAATTAAATGGTTTTTTTTTTTCATATTTTCATATTCTATTTGCTAAACACGCAAGATTTCCTCAGGTTCAGATTGTTTGGGGGGAATTTTCCTTTCAATATTTCTTTCTTTCTCCTTGTCATTCTTTATTTTTTCTTTCAAGATGGTGTATCTTTCTTTTTTCAACTATTTTCATATATATATATATTTTAAAATTTAAGTTCATGATTTCGATCTTTCTATCGTGTCATTTTCTATTCTTTTTCATTGCAACTTTCATTTATTTTTCTTTCAATTTCCGATGAAAAATATTCTTTCTCTTCTATTGTTAACTTGCCTACTTTCTTATTATCACTGCAGATCACTTTCTTTATTATCTCTTCTTTTCTATCGTCATATTTTTTACAGTAATTTTCTATTCTTTCTTACATTGCAAGATATTTCTACCCTGTTTTTTTCTCTTATTTTCTTATTCATATTAAGGCCCAATAATAAGTACACTCTTGCATTTTTGAAAAAAAAAAAAAGATTTTTCTCCGACGATAAAGATACCAAAATATCAGATCTGATAGAAGATTCGATGGAGTGTTGCTTCCAGGATTTGTTCAAAACAGCTCACAGCATTTTGGTGTAGTTCCCATTTATCTCTTTTTCCAAGAGTTTTGTTTGAATCCAGATGTTGAAAGCATACCGTAGTTCTTTCACATCGACAGCTTGGAAGAATTTTCATTTTATCTTATCTGAGATAGCAGTCAACGTATTCCCTATGCGTATGTTGACATCGCTTTCAGTTGATGAGATATTGCTACCTAGGTATAGGAACTGGTCAACTAATTTCGGAAGCTTCACATTTGCTGAGGAGTTGGCACCATCCACCTGTACAGCCTTGCATCTCACAAACCATTCAAGTAAAACGGACACGACAAGATAGCAAACAGCCGGAGAAGCAAAAATGAACTCATCAGCCACGATCTCTTGTGGACTCCTACACATTAATCGATCTGCAAAAACTTACATACATCAGCTTTATGTGGACGCAGGATGCTGTCTGGAGGATCTAGCAAGTGATATGGCTTATAGGAACGAACAACGAGAAAGTGTCTAAGAATTTGTTCTATCAGAACGAATCAATGATGATTATGATATTAAACAATCTAAATGGATATTATTAAGTATTAAAATATCCACCACAAATTAATACACTTCTACCTTTTTTAAAATAGAAATTTAACTTTCTTCAAAATAAAAGATCATCATTTTCGATCCGTACCTGCAGCACGGATTTTAGAGACTCTCTTTCGTTATCAGTCTATATCAGCTATCACTTTTAGTATGTTCTCTAGACGGCATTTGGTGTCAGAACAGATCAGATGATTGTAAGTTTTTGCTTGACGGACAACACTGGTGTGCCTATGTGTAGGAGTCCATAGAAGAAAGTTGCTTATGAGTTCGTCCTTACCCCTCCAGGAGTGCCCAGCTTGTCTTACTTAAATGTTTTACCAGATGGCAAGTAAGAAGACTGATTACAGCCACCAAAAGCAATACAGAAAACACAAGCATAAACAGAAGAAAAATAACTAGAATACCAATTGGAAAAAAAACCCCAACTATATTGACTTTTCAAGCGACAAACAAGCAAAATCTCACACGAAAAGACTGGGACATAACAAAGAAAGGGAAACTGATTTTGTTCTTATAATAGCACAAAAAAAACGGCAAGGACCAGGTCAAAGAAGGTCTTGTAAGACGCAATAAAATAGCTGATATAGACAATGAGGTAACAGAGACGAAACGATCAATCACAAAAGAAAGTGAATGCAGTAAATTAACATAGAGAGTATAAGACTAGACATGACTCGATGGGCAAGGTGGTCCACTGGGAATTGTGCAAGTTTGAATTTAACCCTACTAGCAAATAATATATATACAATCCAGAACCCGTCCTGGAAAATAAGACGCAAAAAATTTTGTGATATAAACGGATCAACTAATCTTGGCAGGATGACCGGACCAGCCAACAAAGAAAAAAAAAAAAAGAAAAAAAAAAAAGAGAACCTGCCGAATAGTGTACTTTACCGTTCCAGCTGATCACAGGGTAAAACTGAAAGAAAGCGAAAAGAGCGATAAATACGTGGGACTTGCCAGAAAATTGAAAATAAAAAACACTGGAACGTGAAAGTGATGGTGAAATCAATTTTAATTAGCGCGCTCGGTACAGTCACCAAAAGATTGATACAGGGACTTGAGGACTTGTGGAGACTATCCAAACAAAAGTATTGTTGAGATTGGTTAGAATACTAAGAATAGTCCTGGAGACCAGAAGAGACTTACTGTCTCTCAGATTCCTATGTAAAACCAACAGCTAATGCCGAAACTCCCAAATGAGTAAAATAATAACAATATTAATGTTCTGCAAGCATGACATAATATATATATATATATATATATATTTCCAGCTATAGGTAAAATAACAGGGTAGAATGTACTCAGTAGCTTTGATAGGGTTATCAGTCTATGAGAAGGAAAAACTCAAGATTGAAAACTAGAGAAGTGTTCTTCAAGAGAATCTTTAACTCATCTGTGCAACATTTATCTGTTAATAGCTTATCCAAGAAGAGTGGTAGGGTGTATTCAAACCTTCATCACCATAAACAAATCACCTATGTTGTCCTACAGGTCAGAACCAATCTGTGAAACCCTCTTATGACTAGAGAATCCATTATATATATATATATATATATATATATATATATATATATATATATATATATATATATATACTCTTTAAGAAAAAACAACGAAAACGGTCACATAGGATTATAAATTTATTTCAATCCTGTTACGCATTTTTGAAATTTCCAAAAACACGTAAAAAAATTAACAGGACTTCTTCAGATCTTTTTGATAAAAACAAAAATATAACCCTCTTACGACTAGAGAATCCATAATATATATATATATATATATATATATATATATATATATATATATATATATATATATATATATATAATTTTTGTAAATATTATATAAAAAAGTGTAATCATTTTCATTTTCAACGACTGGACCGAAAGAGGAAGACAAAATTTCCATTCAGCTTTTTAAGAAATCAGGAGTTTCCCCCCATAGAAAATTTCAAAAGTTATTAAATTCTTCTTTATTTTAGAATTTTCTATCATTCATGAAACATTTTTTATCAAAATCTCTATGTGCTAAATCTGGTAAGGATGGAGGATATGAAAGAAACTTCTCATCCTTACGATGCTATTTTTTGTTGTTTTTTTTTTAGCTGCTGTTGTAAGGCAGCAGTCTTTGATGAAATATATATGCACAATCATGAACACCTGACAGTGAGATGGACACGTGGGAGATATTTATTTGGCATAGGTGAGGTATGTTTCAAATTAACCGGGACTGTTTTTGTCAGATATATAACTAAGACATTTATTTATTTAAAGTTGCAAACAATATCTGTCCATTCTATTTTAAAGCGGTATTTTAAGAATGGTTTGGTTTAATGGTTTAGTCATTTGATGTCAGTGCTAGAAAAAGTTATATCTATTTTTCTTTACCGTGATAATCAATGGTTTTTTTCCGGTTCCTTCTATAGTGGTGATTTTTGCATGTCAGTTAAAATCGTAAAACTTTTTGAATAAAAATGTTGTTCTTTAAGTAATTGTCTTTTATAATCCATAGGTTTGATTTCGTGTCAGTAGTTTTTTTTTTCTAAAATAAAATTCTGACTTTTCAAAGGATTGCTTTTGACTGCGTGAACCATACAGTTAGTTTGTGTGTGTGTGTGTGTGTGTGTGTATATATACATATGTATATATATATATATATATATATATATATACACATACACACACATATATATATATATATATATATATGAGGAAAAATACAAAAAGCGCTTTTAATCCATAATATTCACACTCTGTGCAGAGCAATAGCAAATTATATTTCAAATATAGAATAATGATATTTTATCTGTATTAAAATTGATCGCTTCTAGAAGGAAAATATAGTATGATAAATTTCCCAGATTCGAATATTCAGTTTAAGAAAAGATCGAAATTGGAATAAAAATATAGCGTGGAAATAAATTTTATTTTGCTATTTGACCCCGGACTGAAGCACATTATTTAATATGTCAACCACGTAATAGCCGCGTGAATCAAAAAGAGAATAAAACAGAGAATATAATTGTTTTGTTGAAAAATTCTGACAAGGATCGATGACGGTTTTAATCATGTATTATATATATACATCTCCAAAGGTGCAGTATGTGAAGCAAAAGAGGTTAATGACGAATTTTTTTCTGGTCATCTCGACCGATGTCATTATGACGTCAGACTTTTCTGACTCTCTACTTTGGAGTTATTTCTCTGGGTGGAAATCCCCAGTAGTAATCTTGCTTTGTATCATTTGAGCGGGAGGTGTCCTATCCCAACAGCTACGACTGCACTCTAATCTTAACCGGAGAGTTAGAGAGATAAACGCTAATCGTTGGTATAAACATGTTACATACGTAAATAATCCTG
Source organism: Sepioteuthis lessoniana (assembly GCA_963585895.1). Classification (NCBI taxonomy): domain Eukaryota; kingdom Metazoa; phylum Mollusca; class Cephalopoda; order Myopsida; family Loliginidae; genus Sepioteuthis; species Sepioteuthis lessoniana. The sequence goes on along the minus strand of OY757940.1, from coordinate 65,312,538 downwards.
CGAGAAATGATATGAAATTTGCAAATAATAATAGTGTTCATGAAATAATTTTTGGATAAAGGTTCTGCAAAAAACAAAATTATTTTGATACAACCTAATATATACAATGACTGCCATGTTGAATTCGAATATACGTCACATGACATTACAATATCAAGCAGTGTATATGCCAAAAATTTCCTTGACTTCACCTCTGTAGAGGGGTAAGACCCACCCCCACACACAAGTGTCATGGATATGACACTAAATAATCTGATGGTTAGGTTCCAGTAAATCTGGAGCTTTGGGAAATGCAGAGCACCACTTAATTGCCATTGTTCTCAGGTCCACTCTGGCCCGGAATGGTAGCACCTGATAGGGCCCTATCTATGGTTTAAATAGAACAAAACTTCATACTTATGCTAAACTGAATTGTTTGAATTAGAACTGTTGACTAAACTGAATAGCTTGAAATTGAAGTGTATTTGAGAATTAAACTGTGCACTTACATTTAAATTGCGTGCTTATGCTAAATTGAATTGTTTTATGTGGAACAATTTTTGTCATTGAAACTCTACTTACACTAAGCTGAATTGTTTAATATAGAACTGTTTTGACATTTAACTGAGTGTAAACAAAATCTGTACTTATACTAAACCGAATTAGCTGAATTAGAACTGTTTGACTAAACTGAATAGCTTGAAATAAAAACGTTTTTGACAATTAAACTCTGTACTCATGCTCAAGTGAACTGTTTGCAATAGAACTATTTTCGTAAAAATGGATTTGGCGTTAGATAACCTAGATGGTTGATATGCCATAAAACCCAACCAACCAACCAACAAGAAGTTTTCACAGTGAGAGAAAACAGTGGACTGAGTTAATTTCACTCACTTAGCTTTAATAAAAGCAGAGCCTTACTAGGTGTTAATGAAGCCACAGTGTCCTTCTTCTGGTCAAATGCTCTCGAAGTCTATCACTGAGTAACTTTCTCTTAGCTGAATACAGCTCTTTTTGATTACGCAGACATGAAGACGCGTAAGACCTCCTCAAAAGAGGAGTCCATAGTATAACACTAAATTGCATCTGATGGTGAGGTTCCAGTTCTGGAGATCTAAGGTGTTTCAAGTATCTCTTCATTACCATTAATTCTTAGTTCATTCTGACCTGAAATGGTCATATCTGGTTCTATTAATGAGTAAAATAAATCTGTTAAAACATTATTGGTATTCGATCGGACTGTATTCATAGAAATCCATCTAAAGATAGAACTACACAAAATAAAGATAAAAAAGTTAATGTATCTTTGAGGTTTGATTGGAAAATCTTGGAGTCCATCCTTCACAGAGGTTATATGACCAGACAAAGCGCAATTCTTGCAATTGCACTTTTTGAAATTCTTACCATCAGAGTTTTGATAATCGTTAGACCTAAGAGAAAGTTAATTCGCCCTTTAAGAGGATTTATTTTTTGTCCTACTGGGTGTCCAGCCATTCTCCTCACAAGGCTTACCTGGGGAGAAAACAGGTTTAGTCGACGATCACTCGATCATGCGGTGGATAGTTTCATGCTACCATACATTTATATGTACCGGACAATGTAACAAGTCTTAAGAAGAAAAGAAAGAAGTATATTCTCAAAATTCTTTTCGTTTAAGAGCGTTCCTATTCATCTGTTTATGAGAGACAATAAAAGTACAATATATTTTCGTTTTGTTTTCACAGCTGCCATTTAGAAGTGAACTCCGTGTGGGTCAAAGTGTCTCACATTTTTTACTTTTGCATTAAAACTTGCCGCTGTGCAATTATTCTATGAGGCAGCTCCTGCAAGAACCTTTTTAAATTTTCAGACCTTTCTGGAATTGTGTTGACCATTTTGCTTTTTTTTTACTTCATATTCACTCCCAAATCAGCGAGTTAATATCTATTTGACCATCTTTCAGTGAAGCCGCACCCAGGTATCCCATCAAAGATCACCACACTCACTCTCACTCTTTTTTCCCAAGTTTTCCTGTTGGTCACTGAGAGTAGTGTTTCTTTCATCATATTCATATTTTTTTATGTTTTCTTGGAATAGTTTTTCGCTTTTCTCACCTTTTCATCTCATCTTCTGAATTTCTTTTTGTTTTCTTTTTTGACTCTTTAGAAGATTGTAATTTTCTCATCCAAAATTTCCCAATCAGTTTTTTGAACAATTTTATTCTCTTTTTCATTGACCAGAAATCAGCAAATACAAAAGTTGCAAAAGATGAAGATTTTCAAAATGTTAATACATCTTAATACATAGTAAGTTCGTCCCAATCATTTTTTAATAAAAAGTTTATTTTCTTCTAAATCAAAGATACCATGATTTTATTATTTCTAAAGTAGCATTATACAGTCCAAACAGACTAAATTCTTTTGAATTCCAATCTAAAGGCATGCAGTTTTTAGTTTCTCTCTCAGTGTATAGTCGTCGTTTTTCAACTTCGCTTTAATTACATTCCGCAACAAAATATTAACATTTTTGTTTGTTTGATTAGTATTTAATGGGGCATAAACTATTGTGTGTTATTTAATGCCAAAATAGATGGTAATTTACGAAGCTCTTTGCTTCTATGTGGAACAAGGCCGAATGAATAAGGCATCCAATAAAACTGAACTCACTCTTGCAGGATTGCTAGTCAAGCTTGCAAATCATTACACTATGCGAGGTGATTGTGCCCCAAAACATATAGATATAGCTATATCAGTGAATCGTTTGTTGGCCGATTTTTGTTTTGAAATGAATTGTTTGAGGTAAGTAGAAAAATTTTGCTTCACATTTGTAAATGGTATTTTTTCATAGATGTATCCTTTATATATATATATATATATATATATATATATATATATAAACATGATAGTATATATATATATATATATATATATATATAAACATGATAGTATATATATATTCTGTTGTCTGTTTTAATATTCATACTTTCTGCACTACTAGGATCTATTTAGGGTTTTAGGAGTTGCATTATTTCTGTATTTATATTGTTGTTTTTAATAAATTTAGGTGAAATTTTATTCTAAATGTTGATAGGTTTCTGGATTGAGATGATAAGAAATTTGATATTTTCAGTTATTTTTGTTCAGTAATTGGCCATATTTTTCGTTACAGAGTTTCAATGATGCAGCGTTTGATAATAAATAGCATTTAATAATATCAGTTATGGCTGTAAAATTTCCCACTTAAAATAACAATCTGGTATCCTCGGCTTTGAAGAAAAATAGTTTTCTTTGCTAAAACATTGTTGGGGTGTACTTATTTATGGAAGATACAGCAATGCTTGGTAATACTCCTTCTGATTGTATGTTGCACAAGAAATAACATAACCCTCTTATCTTTAGTTGAGAAGAAAAATAACTTTTTATAATATTCTATGCTTCTTTAAACAGTAATTTTTTTATTTGTCAATAATGATTTTTTTACTTAGATTTATTTGATATCATGCATCCATCAAGCTATCGGTCTGGAAGAACAGCAATGATACTATTAATACTGAAGGGATAATGACGTTCATACTTTCTCTAAGGTTTATTTGTCTGAACGTGAATGTAATAGCATGATTAAAGTTCGAACTCACTTACTTCGAGGCCGCAGTCCACTTAAACTATTAAACAACAGGAAGTTTCCTAAGGCGATATCAACCCTCGTGGGTAACTTCATGCCAAAGCCATCCCCTGTAAAGAGCAAAAGTAGTGTTATTTAACCAATAGCTGGATTTAGTTCGGTTTGTTTGTTTGTTTGTTTTTTTGCATATCAACCCTTATAGTCTATTTAATACCTAATACTATATATGTATTAATGTATATGATTTGTAAACACATTTTCTTGATAACATTTTTAAATGAACCTGAACTCATTTTTAACACAGTTAAGTGTTTTCAAGTATTGCTATCAAATACGAATAATTCTCTTTACTATAATAATTTGTTTGCGTACTGTTAAATGGTTACAAATATTGCTATGTAGCGGTAATAATTTAAAATGAGTCATTTGTTTGCACACATTCAAATAGATATACATGATACCAATTTTTCGGTAATTTTCTATTCAGTTAAATGGTTTCAATTATTGCTATCTAACTATTATAATTATATTCATTATTAATCATTTGTTTGTACTCAGAAAAATGGTTACAAGGACTGCTATTTTACATTATTTCTTCTATTCAACATTACTCATTCGCTTTCCCACAGTTTAATGGATCCAAGTATTGTTATTCATCACAAACAATTCAATCTAACATCACTCATCAGTTTACACAGTTAAATGATCAAACAGTTCTCTTTTTATCATTAAGGGTATTCGGACAATTGTCTTCATCTTTATTGATATTCCCATGACGGCCGATATGCCCTTGGGCCTTCTTTAGGTGTTTGTCGAACTCGGGAACCTTCACGGAACTTCGAACTACGTCCTTTATTGAATCCACGGGGGTCGCCTCTTCTGATTCCGTTAGCCATAACCGGGTACAAGTGTTAAGTATTCTTGTATTGTAACTCGCCCGCAGTCAGGATTGAACCTGTCGCCTCCTGGTGATTGTCTTTTTAGAAGATCAGGGAAGCAACGTCAATAAGCGTTACGCTATGTGTCCTGCTGGACAATTCAGAGTGAATTTTTGGGAATTATAAACTTAATGTTCTTACTTGACTAAGATTATTACTCTTATATATGATTTTTTTTACCTGTGCTCATATTCAGATTAAAAAATCTGGACTGCGGCCAGGAAAGTCATTGTAAAACACATCAGCCTCATCACCATGGGGATTCTACCAAATAATACCGAGTAAACTATCAAAGCTTCAAATAACTATTCTAAATAGAAATATTTTGAAGACAGTTATTGGGTTTCAACTATTCCTACCAAATATCAATCATTCTATTCAATAATAATTCTTTGTTATATACTTTCACACATTTCAATTCAATACAATTAATTATCAAACATTTGGATTGTGCCGAAACAGGGACAAATATTTAGAGTCAGAGTGGAATGAGAGTAAGAGAAATGTATGTTATTGCTATACATCTTATGAGATGACTGACCAATTTTGATGATTTCAGCTTCAAATGAACAGCTACAGCAGGAATTGTAATACACCCTACTAAAGCATGATTGTCATAGCTGGTGAATTAAAAAAAAATCTGACATTTTAGAAGAACAATATGAAGATCAAATTCTGTTTTAAAGTTGGAAAAAATGCCAAAGAAACGTATGGAATGCTTCAGACAGCTTTTCGACCATCTTGCATGAATCGAGCATCAGTTTTTGAGTGGTATAAGGGATTCCAGGAAGGCAGGGATTCTGTGAGGGATGATGAGAGGTGTGGGAAGAGTAAGGAAGTCAATAGACCAGAGTTGATTGGCCAAAGCATTTGAGTTAGGGTTAGGGTTACTATGTTGAGGTTTTAAGGGAATCCAGGAAGAAATTCCGTCAGAAGAGGCCAGCACTTTTCAAATCAGGTCAGTGGTATTTCCACCAGGACAATGTACCAGTCCACAACTCCATCCTTGTCACAGGCTATTTGACCAAGATGGGCATCAAGACAGTTACTGACTCTCCTTATAATCCAGACCTTGCTCCCTGTGACTTTTGGTTATTCCCAAAGCCCAGAGACTGTCGTTATGCGACAATTGAGGAAATGAAAGAGGCTGTGACGAAGGTCATTGACACGCTTACACAAGAGGACTTCCATGGGGCCTTCCAGTAGTTGTTGGAACGGTACAACCAGTGCATTGCAGCCGGAGGAGATTACCTCGAAGGGGACAAGAGTTTCATGCGTGTACTATTAATAAAAGTGGCCATAAAAAAAAGTCTGAAAACTTATCGCATGCACCTCGGACCTAGTTGAAAATTTCATAGCAGATTCGCACTCGTTTATAAAGATGTTGCTCTCCAGCTCATTACAACTACACCATTTGAAGATTACAGCAGAGATTTAATCATGAGAGTGTCAGGGCTAGATATAAGCAACTGATTGATCGGATCGGGCTTCTTCGACCAGCCGCCTATCCCAGTAAGGGCTGAAGTAGCGTTTTCTAAAGTTCCAGACGGCAGAAAGCCTTCCTCACACAATCAAAAATTATTATCGTTTTTTACAGTTTTTTTAATAGATTTTTTCCAGTCACCGAGAAATCCAATTAAAACATCCAATCCTGTTTACATTTGTTGTAGTATCAGTTTTCACCAAGGAGCTATAAATGGTATATGAATAAGTTTATGTTCTGTTTAAAAAGGAACAAAAAAAAAAACAGTTTCAGCTTGTAATAAGAATGGGATAGATCAAACTATCCTGACGATGGTCTAAGAAAATCAACTTTTTTGACTATTTTTTTAAAAACTTTGTCAGGTTTAATTACAACTTTTCCCATATTCTTTCACACTTTCTTATATTTTTTCGTCTTCTCCATATTTTTTCATTGTTTTCTTTTTCTTTCAAAGAATTTGTTGAAACAAATAAACCATCTAAAAAATGGTAAATCTCAGGTTTATTGCCTGGTGCATTAGACACAAAGGGGATGCCGATGGAACTAAGTCATTTTTGGCTCCACCCTGTAACGCGAATTTGTGTGACTTTGTCTAAAACCTTACCCATTCTCGCATTTTGTCTGTGGTTGAAGGGCTTGAAATTGTTTCTCTCTTTATCTTTTTTAATCTTTTTTAAATTTTCTTATTCTATTTCCATCTCTCTCCCTTTTCCATTCCTTTTTCTTTTCGTTTTGTAGAGACTGATCCTCTGTTTGTTTTCTTTCATTCTTTTCTTCATTTTTTCAATATCCTTTTTTTTCATTCATTTTCCTTTCTGATTTTTTGTTGTCCTTTTCTTTCGTCTTTTTAGCTTTCTTTTTTCCTCTTTACCTCTTTTTTATTTCTCTTTCTCCTATTTTCTTCATACCATAAGCTTTAAATACTACCTTTCTCTATCCCAATTCCTTCTTTTTACTTTTCTTTTTGATTATAATCTTTTCTTGCTATCTCTTTTTCAATTTATGGATTTTGTTTTTCCTTCTTCTCTTTGCAAGCTTTCTTTATTTTTTCCCTTTTTCCTATATCCATATTCATGTTCATTTGTCTTTAAAAGTTTGCTTTTCTATATTTACTTGCTCCAATACAATAATTTCTCTTTATCCTCTTGGTGTATTTGTCGATCCTTATCTCTTATCTTCTTCTTTTCATACCTTCAGTTTATTCATCTCTTTATTCTTTTTATGCCCCCCCGCCATTTTATTTTCCATCGGCTTCTTAAAAATCTTTTCTTCAATTCTCTTACCTACCATTTTACTTTAACTCTTCAACCAATTCATCTTATCTTTCACACTTCTGTTTCAACCACCATTTACTTTTCAAACTGCATTTGTGTATTTTTCTTGTTATCAGTTCACTTATTCACGAATTCCTTCACAAGGATTTCACGGTACTCAAATATGCTGATTAGTATGTCTCAATATATGCACTCTCTGGTTAGGCGGAAGAAAAAACAAGCAAATAAAATGTGAGAATAAAGTAAGCAGGTATGTGATGTAAATCAGATTCTTCAACCCAGCCACCTAAGTTTCCTGACAATCACAGAATAAAATTGTATAAAATATAAAGTTATATAAATATATAAAGAAGCAAACAAGTCCATAACTTTGATTTGAAAAATCGTTAGTACACAAAATTCTAAACGTTTAGAATTTAAATTGAAAGTAATATGACACTGATAATTCGTAGCCTTGCCTTTTGGCAGAGACGAAAATTGCAACCTCTGTAGATGAGTAAGAACCCTTACCCGACGCACCAAAAATATATTTTCGGAAAAAAAAACAAACACCAACACTGAATTCGATGGTGAGGATCTCGGGGAGCATAGAGCAAATCTTTCACTGACATTACAACCAAGTCCACTCTTAAGACTATTGCATAAGTTTCGAGACGACCAGCCAATAATGTTATGGAATATTTTCTCATTGGTATTACATGGCAGATTCTCAGTAGGATCTAATTGATCAGGTTGAAAATTATTTGTAGTTAGGAATACTGCACACCACATTACTGTGTGCCAACAAATGTTGATTATAAAGTAGGAGAATGTACTTAAAACTTTATAATCGTGTAGAAATTATTAGTATTTGAGAACAATTGAAAGCATATAACTGTCCAAACAGGTGATTACTATTATTAGAAAATTGGAGTAGATATATGAAAACATATAATTGTGTACAAATCATTTGTATTAGAGAGAGAGAGATTTGACACAATACAACTGCGAACAAACAAATCCTTATAGTGTCCAAGTTTTTTACACCATTGTAAGCTGGTGGGCTTTCATTGAAGTCTGAGTGACAGCAAGTCTCCTCAAGTCTCCAGGACTCTTCTCAGAATTTTAACCAATCGTATCAGTAATGTAGTATGGATGGTCTCAATTCTTCTGATGTCCTATTCTAGTTTTTTTTCCAAGCCTTCGGGGACCGTTTTAAGAGCACTAACTACTATTAGTATCAACGTCATGTTCCAAAGTTTTTTTCTGTTCTCTGGCAAACTCCAAGTATTTGCCTATCTTCTCGATTTCTTTAATTTTCATTCTGAGGTCCACCAAAATGACAAAGCTCATTAGACTACGAGTTATTTTTTCTATGTTAATACAAGGCCAGTCTTCTCCCTGGGAATCCGTTTGTATCTTAAAATCCCTGAGAATTTTATGGCTCCCATTCGCTAGAATGAATTCTGCTTTGTGCACATATCATTAGGTGATATGATAGATTTTAATCTTTTGCACGGTTCCCTATAAATCATCATTACCTTCCAGTCATGCCATGTCCTGTACTTTTTTGTAGTAGATTGTTTTTTAATCTTTTTTATCACATAACCTAAATATGTTATTCTTTTGCGTATTATCGATTTTCGCTTGAATATAAGTGGTCCTTATCATGCTGTTTTGTGCTGCCAATAATATAGAGCTTCAGTTTCTCTTTTGAGGTTTCCTTTTCTTAGCCATCTTCTGTTGTTTTTTTGTGTGTGCAATCCTGCCAGTTTGTTGCTTGAAACATCGACAAAGTTGTTTTCTCTGCGATTTCTGTTTCTTAGTTTTTATTTTTTTCTGATTGATTTTATGTTTCCCATGAGGTAATTAGCATTTCTTTGTTCTTTCTTATTTCGTCCTTGTATCTTTTTATTGATGCGTCCATGTTATCATCTTCCTCCTTTTTTTCTTAACACTTAGATTCTATCTATATTAACTATGAAGTATTTAGTTTTTTGCAGAGTTATCAATTTTCTTGTTCCTTGGTTTATTTGTCTGAGTTCCTCGTTTGTCCATTGTAAGAATGGTCCAGAGTATCTTACTAGAAGAACTGCCCATATGAGCTTTCTGTCGCAGAGCTTTGTTTCGAGAATTTTTTCTCGTTCTTCTGAGGTAATCTTTTCTTACTTTTTCTTTTATCTTTGATGGCATATTATTTTCCTTTTCTTCAAACGTTTTAATGCTTTCCTGACTTGGAAGTTCTATTCCTTCCGTTTTTTCTTTTGTTTCTCTTTTTCCCAATTTTCTTTATCAGCATGGTACATTTTTCAATGAAAAATTCCATTTATGTATTCTGGTATTTTATTGTTCGTTTCAGTGTCTCCTGTTCTTTTTCGGTTTTTGCAAAAAGCTTGATATAATCCAAGTACATAAGGTGATTAATCTTTTATTGTGATTTTGTAAATTTGTGCAATTCTTACGTTTTTAACTAAATGGCATCATTGCATCAACAAATAATAGTGATATGAATGAGTTTCCCTTGAAGAGGCCTTTTTGGGTTTTCACCTCTGATAGGGTTTTCTTTCCTACTATTAATTTTTCTTTCCAGATTTTCATGGCTTTCTGGATCAGGGTAGTTTTCTCTTACGTCATTCATTTGTTATATACTCATTTGCCATATCATAACGACTCAATAATAAAGACGCACGCAGAAAGATGCAAGAAGAATTAAGATGCAGGAAGGAAGACACAAGAAGACTTCTTTAGAAAAATATTCACCTCTCACTTTATAGCAAGGGTTCGAAAGGTTAGCATGTGAGAGGATGCTGGAGACCGAACATAAGCTTCATATTTTGACCCCACTGTTATGACCGTCACGTTGTGTCTTTATTGTTCTCCTGATGTTGGGGTCTACTCCATCGGGGCTTTCCGAGGGCCCCCTCGGTCTGGTGTGGTCTTCCCTACCACATCTTGTCTCTAACCCTCTGGGAGTCTGCTGGCAACTGCATCGGGGGTTTCCGAGAACCCCCTCGGTCGGGTGTGGCCTTCTTTACCACATCTGGTCTCTACTGTCTGGAATTCTACTGACAACTGCATCGGGGGTTTTCCGAGTGCCCCCTCGGTCGGGTGTGGCCTTCCCTACCACATCTTGTCTCTAACCCTCGGGGAGTCTGCTGGCAACTGCTCTGGGACCCAAACTCAACTGAGTTAAATAATAACTCAACGCACACACGATCGCCTACTGGATCTTTTAAATCGAATGTTTAATCGTCATCAAGCGGAAATAACTGTCATGCAGTTCAGAGGTTACTCTCTTCCGGTGCATGACTGTAATGGCAGAATGGGACCTTCACCTTTTCCCATATCATAAGCCTTAATCCGCCCACGCGATCTCTTTCGATTACTGGCCGTTGGAATGTGTCACTTCCTTCCGGTGTATTACCTTGGAATAGCATTTTTAGGCCGGGGCCCGGGGTCAAAATATAACACATTCAGGCATGTTTGCTGAATATAATTATTAACTCTATCGTGGATGGGCATGAATTTTTAATCCAGAATCTATATATGCTATTATGATCTGGCATTTTCCGGGTCTGTTCTTTCTTGTGTGCCGTTCTAAGTTAGTTCAGGGTTTTCTTTCAGTGTTTGCAATATTTTTTCATCTTATTTATCTATTCAGCCTTTTTATTATCTTCTTTCTGTTCCCATATTTTACTCCAAAATTGTTTTCTTTCCTTTGCATCCAGTTCCATGTTTGTTCTAGTGCATTCTCCCCCAACTTGTGGATGGAATTTTCTTTCGTTATTTTAGAATGCCCAGTTTTGTTTGCATTGCTTGAGCTTGTCCGAATATATTTTGATTCATTTCGTGCAGTTGTATTCTTACACTTGTCTACTACTTTGTTTTAGTATTTTCGTCGCAATATATTCTTGTGTATTCTTTCTCCCTAAGAGCGTTCGATTGTTGTTGTAGCTTTGTTATAAGATCGGTTAGCCTATTTTTCCATCCAGGTTTTGTATTTTTCTTCCAATTCCTTTGAGGAATACCTATTTTATCACCGACTAGTTTTGCACCACCTTAAATTAACAATCTAGTTCAGTGATGTTGTTCGTTGAGATAGTTATTCGTGGTTTATTTACCTTTTAAGTTTCTACCTAGATTTTTTTCCAGTCATGGTTCTTTAGGGAGGGTAATGTAATTTTTTACACTCGTGATTTTCTTTATTGACTAGATTTTTTCAGTCTTCTTATATTAATTTTGATGATGCAATGTTGGGGTGTGCCGTGTTCTGGTTTTCAGTATTCGCTTAGTGGGCTCTTGAACATATTCTTCACGATTTAATGGTCCTCATATTTCTAGTATCTCAAGGTCAGAAAACCGACCTTTCTTTAAAATCATTCTAGTTTAGTCAACAAGTTTTTGTATCAAATGTAGTGAATTCTGCTCAAATTTCCATTATTCTAATACTCTTTGCACAGAATTGCTTTTACAATAACAGTCGATTAAATTTTTATTGTCGTCTTTAGTCCATTTTTCGTTGGTATCCCTCAGTTGAATTTTTGTGTACATGAAATTAGAACAGCTTATATTTGACGGATACCACCGGTCCTCTCATGTTAGCTATCGGGAGAGCACCTGCCGATCATGACACTGAGATCTGTAATCTCAACTTAAGGTTGATTTGGATTTGAATAAGACGTATTTCATGGGTAGCATTATGTGGCTATATCAGACACAGGGTTTTATTTTTGTCTGTGCTACTGTTGCTGATGTGACCTGGTATTCTACTGAGAAAGAAGACACTTTAGCGGGACAGCATAAATAAATAATAAATGAATAAAATAAAATAAAACATAAATCTATTAACTGAATGGATACTTGCACTTTTAGATAGTTAAGTGTTAAGTTTTATTGGTTCATATAATATATTCTTAAAATTTTGACTTCATAGTAGTTATTTTAGCTGCTTCTTTGCTATCGATACATTTTACAGAAATTTTGAATCACAATTTTCTTTCTTTCCTTTTTCAGATTTTGGCCGTAAATTCAAATAATAATTGCTACACTCCATCTTCAAGTTTTCTCATATTCATTTGATTGTAATCACTGAAACAAAATGAACAAATTAATGATGGTAAGGCTTAAATTTATTGGACTTACAGTTTCCATAACTTCTATTATTATTATTATTATTATTATTATTATTATTATTATTATCATTATTATTATTATTATTATTATTATTCGTGTGTTTTCACACCAGCATTATATGGTATTTTAACTGGATTCTGAGCGACAGAAAGTCTTTAGATCTCCAGGACTCATCTGAGTACTCTAACCGATATTAAAAACCTTGTGGTCTGGATAGTTTCATTCATTATTATTATAATTATTATTATTGTTGTTTTCTCCGTAAGAGTTTTTCACATAAGTGTTAGCTGATGGTTTTTCACTGGAGTTTGAGTAACAGCAAGTCTTCTCAAGTCTCCAGGACTCGGCTCAGGATTCTGGCCGTTCTCACCAATGCTGTCATTTGGATACTCTCTACCCGTCCACCAACTTCCAAGTTTTCCAGGCCTTTTAATAATCCTTTAGTTATTGTACCAAAAGCACCAATCACAATTGGTATTATTATTATTATTATCAAATAAAATTAGTTGCCTGGAACCGTATAAAGTGTATAAATTGATAATTATCAATATTTACTTGAAATCATATAATTATTTCACTAAGAATATTCGGACAATTGTCTTCATCTTCATTGTTATACTTTAATGTTTCAGCCGATATATCCTTCAGTTTTGTCCAGGTGTTTCATAACTGGTTGTAAAAACTGACCTTGGCATTAAGTATCCCAACAGTTGATATACAGCAAGCCCAAGCAATTTATCCCAAACTCTAATTCCTTATGACGGATTTCTCTGTGAAATGTGTGAATTAATATGCTTCAATATATGCACCTGCTTTGTCAGGTCAGGATGTACTTGGCATCCTGCGAATGTTGGTTGTTCTTTTTGACGGTCCACATAATCTAGCAACCACACAAATCAGAGACACCAAAAGAGAAAATAGATTGGGAAAGACAAGTTTGCACTTACACTGTTATGTTACGAGCAACCCTTCACATAAATAGATAAGATGCAACACAATTGCAAGTGTAGGTTATGTGGTGATAGAGATGAAACGATCAATCACATAATAAGCCAATACTGTGAATTAGTGCAAAAAAGTATAAGACACGACTGAGTGGGGATGGGGATCAACTGGGAATTGAACAAAGAATTGAAATTTGACCATATGAACAAGTGTTATGCGCACAAACGAAAATCCTTCCATCAGGATAATACACACAAAGTTCTCTGGGATTTTTAGACACAAACAGATCACTTAATCTTGGCCAGACAACCAAACTTAGGGATGGTAAACAAAAAAAAAGGGCAATCTGTCAAATAGTGGTCTTTGCTTTCCCAGCAGACCACAGAGTTAAATAAAAAGAAAGCGAAAAGAGATAAATATCTAGACCTTGCTAGAGAATAAAAAACTATAGAACAGGAAGATGACGTTGATACCGGTTACAATTAGCGCACTTGAAACAGTTCCCAAAGGAGACGTAAAGGGACTAGAAGACTTAGAAATCAGAGGAAAAGGAGAGACCATGTAAACCTCAGCGTTATTAAGATCGGCCAGAATAGTAAGAAGGGTTCTGGAGACTTGAGGAAACTCACTGTCCCTCAAACTCCAGTGGAATACCGTCCGCTTACACTGGTGTAAAAAAAAAAACTCTTTCAAACGAGTTTAAAATACAATGAATAATAATAATAATAATAATAATAATAATAATAATAATAATAATAATAATAATAATCAATACTTCAGTTCAAAATTGCCCAGTCGGCTGGGGCTGTAGAATAGACCGACTACATCTCTGCAGAGGGGTAAGACTCCCCAACGAGTTTCCACAATATGTCACTAAACAATCTGATGGTGAAGTTTCATTATTGCTGGAGTTTTGGGAATGTGGAGCACCAATTTTTTGACATTACTCCCGGGTTCACTTTGGCCCCAGAGTAGTAGAACCTGATAGGGTCCTATCTATGGATTGAATAGAACTAAAATGCATACATGCTAAACTGAATAACTTGAAATTGAACTGTTTTGATATTTAAACTGCGTACCTTAACTAAACTGAACTGCTTGAAATAGAACTGTTTGTATAAAAATGGATTTGGAATTAAATAACCTACAAAGGTTGATATGCCATAAACCCAAACAAACAAGTAATTCATTTTAAAAATCAAAATCAATAAAAGTGGCTTTGAAATGATTATTATGAGAAAACTATAATGCATGAATAAGTCAACTAAAGCAACAAAGTAAGAGAACAATTCAGGTTTGATTTAGGCCCCCATGAATCCAGGGTTCTTGTAGCTTAGTTGATAAAGCAGCTGATACGGATAGGGAAAAGGTGTCATGAGTTTTAGTTTTACGGAAAAATTATTCTTTATAATAACCTCTGAATTGCTACGTTCTTCGTTATCTTAGAAATGACAAGCCAAGCGAATTGAATCTCTCGTGAATTTTCTGGAATCTTTCTATCTCACTCCTTCGCATCTTTCTTTCGTTCTTTTCTTTATCTCCTAATCGGCTCTCCCTATCTTTTTCTCCATCATTCTTAACTCTTTTTTTTTCATTCCTCACTCTTCTTACCATTTCCAACTAAATCATTTGACTCTTCACTTTCTTTTTCCTTTCTTTCTTTCTTTCACTTTTCTTTGTATACTCACCTCATACTTTTTTTTAGATCCATTTGCATTTCATTTTCCTTTACTTTCCATTCGTTTTCTTTTCCTTCCACATTTTTCTTCGCCTCTTATTTTTATCTCTTTATCATTTCTCTCTCTCTCTCTCTCTCTCTCTCTCTCTCTCTCTCCTATTCTTCCCCAAGCAGTTATCGCTGCTCCCTCCTTACCCTTCAGCTATAATTTTCCCCGTTTCTGCTTCGCCTTCTTCTTTTATTCTCTTCAATTTCTTCCGTCAGCACGAGAGCTCCATTACCTGACATCTTACCATCTCTACACCATTTGTCAAAAGAGCCTCTTATCTCTCCCTCTGTCTTACCCCGCTCGCTTACATCCCCTTTTTTTCTCTCTTTCTGTGTTTTCATTTCACACTCTCAACATTTTTCTGTCTCATCTAATCTGCCCATTCTTGCCATACCATTCCACTCTGCCAAATGAGGCCGTTCTGCTGAGCTTGCAGACTTTCTTGGAATTTCCCCACGCAGCAGCCCCAAAACCCTATGCCGCCACAAAACGCCTATTCAGACCGCTTGCAAATCTTCTTCAAAATAAAACTTGTTGCTTGTAAATTTCAAGTTTGCTTTTCTGTTCTTTTATTCGAACTATTTACGTTTCACTTTCTGGCATATTTTGGTTGATTCGTTTTGGCTTTTGTTTTCCAAACACAAGTATAAAAGTCAATATCTATCTATCTATCTATCTATCTATCTACACACACTCACACACACCTATATATACACATCTGAAGTAGAATTGCCTTGGAACGACGCTTTGATCCAAGGTTAAAATATCCCCACTCACGTGTACTCATACATACACACATTAATATATCTATATATCTATAAACATATTAAATAAAAAACAGAAGGAACACACTTGTGACTAAAAGTCTCAAGTTTATCAGGCATATCTGATGATCACAACAATCATCGGGTATTCCTCTCAAACTATATGAAGCGTGAAACTTTTAGTCGTATGTTAAGTCTTTTCTATCTACATAAGCAATACGGTTTTGATATCTGTTGGAAGACATTAAACCCAGTTGCGTTAAAACTTACAAATTTACTTGCCAAAAGTATTCATCATATAAATAGGAATCTGATATATATATATATATATATATATATATATATATATATATATATATATATATATATATATATATATATATATATATATATACCCAACCGTTCCAAACAAGCAGGATGTGACACAATCCAGGTTTTAAGCAGTTTAACAGTTCTGTATTCAGAGATTTCTTTCTCCTATACCAGCTGCTATAACAAACCTAAAGAGTCCAGTGTACTCTACTAGTTTCCCATAGCCGGAGAGAATATGGATGCATATATTTCTTAAGTTTATAAGCGTTATATGAAACGTAATTAGCCTCTTCAAAGATTTGAACTCGGTTCACTACGTCCATTTCCAACGATGATAAGCGTTTTAATGCTAGCGCCTCCTCCTCCCCCTTCTTATGTATATATATATTAAACTAAACTAAACTTAGTATTCGAATAATGAGGTATCCAATGTAGATCAGAGAGACTGTATTTACTTACTGATCCTGCAAAACATTCTTCTATGCATGCACTCTGTTTACAATCAGGAATTGTGTGCATTCGGATTGTTTTATATAAATTCAAGTTCAACAACACTTAGTTTTCTCTTTCAGAAGTGGAAAATCAATTCTTTTGTGAACATATTAAATTAACACATGAATATTCGACTTGTATAAATGATTAATATTACCGGCTTGCACTTTTAGCAAAATTCAAGATAAGACTTTGTTGGAAGTATCGACTGAAAAAAAAACATTTAAAAGGTACACCTTGTCTGCAAGCCGCATAATATACAGACTGCATTCCCTGCTGAAGTTAAAATTAAAAAAAAAAAAACATGTCCGGAGTATAACACTAAACCGACATCATTCTGGATCTATGGTTGTCTAAAGCCCCCTATTTTTTGTCATTATTTCCAGATCCACTCTGACCCGGAGTGGTACTAACTGTCATGTATCCATCAAAAAGATTTGTTTAAGAATTATTAATTGTAGATTGGAATACTTAAAACAATGTAATTGATTTGTTTACTTGATGCCATATAACCACGATAATTAGATAAGAAAGTTACTGGAAATCATGAAATAGTGAGTAAATTTTAATATTTGATAGGAATACTTGAAACCATATAACTGTGAGAATTTCTTTGTGTTAATAATGGTTACTTGTTGCTGTAATTGTGTACAAACGATTATCATAATTAATTACTTAAAACAACATCTGAATCAGGATCCTTCAAAAATTCCTTCTGCTAAAGTGCAGAAAAGGTATGAACATGATGAAATAAACGTACCATCGATGATCGCGCTCGTATTTCTTTAGGCTATATTATCCATAAGAGAAAGCAAATACCGTGTAGATTTGTGTACAAGTCGAATTAGAAACATCTAATGTTTATCGGAAGATTGGTGTCAACCAAAGTACTTTTCTAGGTGCAGATGACACAGATCTCATATTATTTCTTCGTTGTGAGACTGCCAAATTATGTCTTACATTCAGCGAATGTTTGTCTGTCTGTTCGGTTAAGACTCTGTTATTTTCGGTCTGATTTCTGCTAACACTTCAGTACTTATTCAAGTCATATCTGAAAATGTTTTAAACTTCATTTGAAGACCCCATTCCGGACAATACTGGAATTTGTACCTAGGAAAAAACTAAAATTTGACTATACTGACAAATGGTATATGTATAAATCAGAATCTCTCCAGGAGAACAAAAATCGCAAATTTCTCTGAGATTTTGTGTTACAAACGTATCATTTTATGCTGACCAGAAAACCAGACTTAATTGCTATTAACAAAAAGAAACGAACATGTCATCTAGTAGACTGTTTTTCTTGCAGATGACAGAGAGAAAGTTAAGTAAAGTGACAAACTAGGTAAATACATGTATTTTGGCAAAGAGTTTAAAAGAATTTGGGATGTGTTGACAGTGATACCAATTATAGTTTGAGCCCTTGGACCAATACAAATAAAACAAGAAGATCTAGAATTCTGAGAAAGAATAAAGACTGTCGGGACCACTGTAAAGTTGATAAAATAAGACTCACAAAATCCTTCGGGACTGGAAAAAAACAAATGACCCAATCCCAGTAAAAAAAATCTGACTTAGTCATCATAAACAAGAAGAGACAAAAATGTCAGCCAGTAGACTTCAATATTCCAGTAGATCAAAGAGTAAAATTAAAAGTATTCGAAAAACTCGAGAAATACTTGGACTTTGCTAGAGAGCAGAAAACATTGTAGAATAATAAAATGGCAGTAATTGCAGTAAAATTCTGAGCACTAGGAACAATCCCTAAACGCACAAAAAAAAAAAATGGAGCAGCTGAAAATCTGAGGAAAAATAGAGACTTTCCTTGTCACTGCCTGACAGAAATTGACTTAAATATTGAGGAGGGCTCTTGAGAACTGAGGAGATTTACTGTCACTCGGACTTCAGCGAAAA
The DNA here is from genome assembly GCA_963585895.1 of Sepioteuthis lessoniana. NCBI lineage: Eukaryota > Metazoa > Mollusca > Cephalopoda > Myopsida > Loliginidae > Sepioteuthis > Sepioteuthis lessoniana. The sequence continues at coordinate 65,293,998 of OY757940.1, read as the reverse complement.
TTATCAGTTACTAATCAAATATAATAAGAAAGAAAATGAAAATTATTGGGGAGAAGAGAAAGAAAGAAAAAAAGAAAGAAAGACAAATAGAGAATATATTGCAAGAAATAATACAAGGTAAAGTAGAGAGAGGGTGGGGTGTATGTAAGTCTTGATTTTCCACTTCGTAAATAAAAAAGAACAAAAAAAAAATAAACTCACGAAGAAAATGACATAATTTTAGTTTTTGGCAGGGAAATATTCATATCATCGTCTACTTTATATAGTTTAACAAAAAGATAAAGATTCAACGATGTTCATCAGGCAGACACCAAGAAAGTGTTTGCATTTTTCTTAAATTGTAAATCTAACTCCTTGCTAACGAATGTTTAAGTGTTTTAAAATTTGTTAGAAATTTAAAGAAATAAATGCATACTCTGGTTCCTTTTTAGTCGGCAGAGAACATGCTACCATCATACCTCGAGTTGTTCTTTAGTTATGCGATGAAATGATAAACGGCTAAAAAGACATTTTGTGTGTTATAATAAGACTAACAAGGATAACCAGTGTTGCGCAAGGAAAATAAATATATAACTATACAGCGCAATACAACATATGAAATAGAGATCATTTACATTATCCTGAATAGATATTATTTTTAATTAGAAACACTAATGAAGCTAAATAAGAATGCATATAAAAATGATTCGTATTTTTATTGATTTCAACATGAAATTAAACTTAAGATTGCTTTATATGTGTGTTAATATTTTAAAAAATACTAATATTGGATAAAGCAAAAAAAGAAATTGAATAAGAAATAGCATTTGATATTATTTAAAATTGAAATATAACCTTAAACCTATTTTAAACATTGGGGTTAGAATAGAACAGCTTAAACACTACCTCTTACAATCACTTCCAGCTTTCATTGACAAATTTTCCTTATCAAACAATTTAATTAAAATAGACGGTAAATAATAAAATTATAGTAATTTCTTTTGGCTCATATTTATTGAAATAAAAGCAAACAATTACAAATCAATAATACCAAGAAAATGTAGTCGAAAATCAAATTTTCAAGATCAATATGCAAATTAGCTTTACCGTTCGCATTGTAGGCTTCTATTTGTATGTATGTATGTATGTCCATTTGTATGTTTTAATAAGAATAGATAAGAATAACAGTATTATTTAAATAAATCATTTTCACAATAACTGAGATTCAAATGAAAATAAAATCATGGAGAATGTTATGTAAATAATTAAGGAAATTGTGACGTCGGTGGTGAAGTAATTTCGGTGACAGACTGACAAACACACCGACAGAGACATTATAATAAAATATGAAAAAGGTGCAGTAAGTGAAAATATTATGATGACCAAAGCAAAAGTAATGATGCATTTCCTAAATATGACATAGCTTTTGGAATTACAACAATAGTGACATTGAAAGTTTGGAGATATTGCTTTCGGATCCAGTCTAATAATAACCAACATACAGCTGACCCTGGAAAAAAACAAAGATAAGAGGGAGGGTATGTGTGCAAATCCATACAACTTTTTGTGCGAGCCGGCAGTGTATAACAATTGTAGTATTTATGGTGTTGAAGTTTCTGCAATCAGCTTGGGAGCAACTTCAAATGACTAAGTAGACTAACTCTAACCAGCTCAGCTGAAGGCGAAAACTTATCAGACAAATGTCCTTGGATCAGGTTTGCTTCGTATCTATTCTATACTGGTGATTCAATTTACTACATTGAAGAAAGAAAATTTTAATCCTGCAAAAGCTGAATAGCTAGTATCAACTATAGCTGCATACGTTATTTTCAATATCATATAAAAAATTATTAGAATTCTTGATATTGAAAATTCGTTGTTTCTGTGTATATTAGACTAGTAAAAATTATGAAATTAGTACACTTAGAGGATATTCACTAAGGTTTTTTTTTTTTATTTAGCAGTAAGTAAACTAATAACAGATAAGATGCAAATCACTTTTTATTAAGAACTGAACATTCTCATGGAAAAAACTGTATAAGCGATATGTGATTTAAAAAATACAACAAAAAGTTGTGAAATTTGTAGGAAGAATGAATAGAAAATCCTGTTATAGAAATTCGCTCTTTCCTGTATTTTGAATTAGAAATTTAAAAAATGACATTTCCTGATTTGAAATTGTCTCAAAAGTTAACATCACATTAGCTATGTTAAAAGTGAAAATCCTGTGAGTTATCAGACACAAAATTATGGGGATCTTGAAATGAGTACAGACAGGCGAACAAGAAGATCATTTATCCACAGAGATTTTCAGGTGAACTCACCTTAAGCAAGAAATATGAAATTAGCTCAATTAGAAGATGTTTACCTAGGTTTTTCTTTTATTTTGTAGGAAATAAACTAACAATAGAAAAGACTCAAAATATTTTCTTCCATAACCGAAAACTCTGGCTTCATAAAATATTCCTTAAAATATTCAGATTGCATTATCTAAAAAAAAAAAAGATTAAAATTTTTGTCCTAGCGAAGCAGAAGAAAATATTATGGAATAATCCAAATTAAGAGAAAATTATGAAATTCATTAACAAAAAAATAAAAATTAATACTTAATTCCCCTCTTCGAGATTTTATGACAGCTTTAATCTTTCAATCATGGATTTCACTAATTTGAATCAATATTATCTATCAATGTGGTTCCAATTTCCTGAATAGCAGTTAATAGATCTTTAGTGGATAGAACCAACACATGGACTGCTTTTAAAGAATTCTTCAAGACATTTTCACATTGATTTAGTTCTAATCTGTTCACAGGCCATGTCATTGATTTTATAAGCCTTTCCTGAAGAAAAAAACTTTAATTCCCTTTCCTCAGTGACAAACATAATATTGACTTGAAAAATAACTCGATCATTAACAAATCAATTTTCTATCAATGGAATGAGAAAATTATCAAGAATTTCAATGAACACTTGTGCATTGAAGTAGTGATTACTTTCTCCCCTGGTCCTTCAAAAGTCAGGTAATCCCATATGATGATTTGGTCCTTCAAAATTCAGGTAACCCAATATCATGAATTACGGAACCAGACAAAAATTCAAGAATTGTCGTCTCGGCCAATGAAGATTCTTGATTAATCTCTAAATATCACTTTCATTTAATTATACACACACCATGATTTTTATTTACTTTAACCTCATTTTTTCTATATGTTTGAGTTAATTTTCATTTGGCTTTTCCAAGTGTAAATCCCATTTCTTACAGTTCTTTTACAATCATTGACTCCTGTTTTGATCAATTTGTTTTTTTTTTTATATATTTTGCTGAATGCTATCTATAAGGAAGCATATTGCTTTGACTTTTCTAATCGGATGCTTTGTGTTGTTTGAGGTATACCAGTATGTTTTCCTTTATTTAATAGACACATTTCTTTTCTATTTACACCAAATTTTACATTTACTTTGTATGAACAGACAAGCAAACAATAAGTCTGTTTATTAATATAGATGTTCAGGAAATGTGCACTTTAACTAAAAGTTAAAGGCTGATGATCAAAGGTGATTGTTTGATCGTCTTAAGTTATAATACGGAATAATACGAAAGTGAAGCTCCATTTGACAAATGTGAACCGATGGATTTAATATTTTCAATTCAATAATAATAATAATGATTATAATTTGAAAAGAATAAAAGCTTTAACACGATAAAGAAAAAGTATCACATTATTTATGGTCGCAAGAAGAAACTTGGCATGAGTAACTATTAATGCCTCTGCCATAAAGAAAACGTACACGAGTGTCTCAAGTTCGGCATTCATTATTTTGTTTACGTTCGTTTTAAAACAGTGAGTAGGAAAAGTGCTTCTTAAATAAAAACATATGAGAACTTAGCAGCCAGATCAATATATATATATATATATATATATATATATATATATATATACATATATATATATATGTATATACGTAGATGTGTGTGTGTATGTGTGTGTGTGTCTATGCGCACGGCTGTGTGTGTTTAGGCCACTGTACGTTAGTGTATGTATATGCATATAGATTACAAGATGTATACGGATTCTTATTGCACATAAAAAGACACACACACACACACACACTCACACACACACACTCACACACACACACACACACATATATATATGTATATATATATATATTTTTTTTTAAAAGACGTATATAGCTTATTTATGTGAATTTATTCTCAAAACAAATATGTATGTGTCTGCATATCCTTGTACATGTGTCTGCACGTGTACTGTATATGATGTAGATGCATTTTTTGAAACACACACTCACATGCGCGTATGTGTATAGATTCTTAAGTAAATATATATGCACAGAGTATATGAATATTCTAATTATGCTAAAAAAGCATAGGCGCGCGCGCACGCACACACACACACACACACACATATATATATATATATATATATGGAGAAAGATAAGGGAAGAAAGAGATTACATATGTATATTCCTTCGGATTACAAACACTTATATATCAGAAAGTGTTTATATATATATATATATATATATATATATATATATATATATATATATATATATATATATATATATTTGCAAAGACACATACACGCCCTGTATAATATATATATATATATATATATATATATATATATATATATATATATATATATTGTATGAAGACGACCAAAACCACACTTTTTGTTTTTCCCGAATCCACAAGATTAAATTCCTGCAAAAGTCACAACATTTATTCTTTTATCGTCTGCAGTAAACATAGGGAAGTTTCTCCGTATTTTTAACAGACGCTGCTATTGTGGTTTTATTTACTTTTGCGAACATAATCTTCGTCAAGATAAATATATATAAATATATGTTCACACATATACATGCTCGTGCGTGTGTGTATGTGTGTGTTTATAAGCGTGTGTGTCTACATTGAGACCACTGACAAAGACAGATTCTTACATTTACAAGCATTTTCTCTGTCAAGATAATCAAAATATACATACTGCAAAAATGAAGCATTAACACTAATCTGCATTTAATTTTTTAAACTGTATTGCACATATAAAAATACAATCATAACAATTGAAATATATATATATATATATATATATATATATATATATATATATATATATATATATATATATATATATATAAACTATTTTGGTTCTAAATCAAAATACTAGGATTTTATCAGTTAAGGTGAAATTGTACGTAGTCAAAACGGAAATGATTCGGTATTATTTATGGCAATGCTTTACAGCTTTATCACAAAAATCAAAATATGAATATATAACAGTCCACCAACTGGGGGACACACACACACACACACACACACACACACAATTTTTTTTCATCATACAACGTGTGAAAACATGTGTGATACTCTGTCCTGATCAGCCGCCAACCAGGGTGATAACACAGTTTCGGTAGCTCAAGGCGGTACTGCCACTCCTGGCGCTACAAAACAGCTTTTGCCACCGGACAGGGTATGTAAAAGAAATATATATCTATATATACACAAGATCAACTAAAAGCAGACATTACATTGGACGTTCGTTTATCTTCATTTTGGTGCAGTTTGTGATTTAAAAACGCGTTTACTTACAGCCGTTGATGTCATAGCAACTGTTTCTTGATTTTACGTAATTAAACGAGAAAGGTGGTTCCGCGTGCATATCATTCATGTTGAAATCCTTTCAATATCCGTCATCTATTCGGTTCGTTTTTTCTTTCAGTTTTATCTTTTTTTGCGTTACTGCATAAAAGCACTCGAGACAAACGTCAAATATAATTCTGCTGAAAGATGTTATTTGTTGATCAATGGGGCCCTCAAGGTGGGTGGTGACTAAAAAGAAAGCTCCTGGTCTAAGTTTGTCCAGGTAGCTATCTGATTACCCGTGGACTACTAAATTCTTGGCTTGCAAGGAATAATATATATATATATATATATATATATATATATATATATATATATATATATGCTGTTTTATTTTTGTGCCATTTCTGTTTTTGTTCTTATTTATAGCATTCTACTTGTGTAGATTTTCTTAATAAGAAATTCCAATGATATATATTTTTTTGATTCACTCTTCCAGCAGAAATGATAAATCTTTGTATATTTTATTTACAAGGATGTATGTACCCAACCGTTGCAAAAGTGGCTGCATGTAATACAAGGTCAGTTTTTAAGTGGATTATATCTAGTTTGAACAAGTTTTCCTTCTAAGCTGATTGTCTACCACAGCTAAAGAACCCCGTCTGCCCGACCGTTTAACCATAGGAGAGGTGTATTCACACCTTTCTCTTTAATAGCAACGAGAAATGAAACTCAAAACGCTTCACCCAGGATTTGAATTTGGGTCACCAAGGATGATAACCGTTTCGCTAAGTATACCTTGAGATATGCTGTGTTGGCCATAAATAATCATACTCCTAATAACTTAAAATAAGTTTTTTTCTGAAAAAATAGATACTGCGATTTTATCATTTTTGAACTGTTGCATGTGTTTACTTGCAGTGATTTAATTCTACAGAGTTTTTGTCATATATAATACCAAATAAGACCCATTTTAATAACGTATTTATTCAACTAGATATAATAACATCCCAGTATCTTTCGCCTATTGAATAGAGTTTTCGTCAATGGTCCGGGAGACCGGGGTTCAACTTCAGGTCAAGTCATACCAAAGACTCAAAAATGGTACTTGATGCCTCCTTGTTTAACACTCATCATTGTAAGGTACAGATCAAGGGTAAAGTGAAGCAATCCAGGGAAAGAAGTAGTTCCCTCCACTATACCTTAGTTACAAACGCTTTTTTCATTAAAAAAAAACTTCTTTGCAAACCTATTTTTCATAAAGACTTTTTTCACAAACCCTTTTTTCATAAAAACACTATTTTGCCAACTCGTTTTTCATAAAGTCTTTTTTCACAAATCCTTTTTTCATAAAACCTTTTTTTTCACGAACCATTAAAAAGTTCTCTCACAAAACCCTTTTTTCGTAAAAGCGTTTTTCATAAATCCTTTTAAAAAAAAACAAAAAACTTTTTTACGAACGCTTTTTTTCATAAAAAATTTTTTAAATGCCCATTTTTCATAATTTTTTTTTTACAAACCCTTTTATCATAAAAAAGTTTTTAATACAAACTCTTTTTTGATAAAAACTTTTTTACAAACCCTTTTTTCATAAAAAATTATAACCAAGGTCAAATCTTCGTGAGGCCAATAAAAAAAAAGAAATAACACTGAAGAAACGTTCGTATTTATCCTTTCCCTTTTCTTCATTTATATATATATATATATATATATATATATAGTTCGCCGATTCTATTTCCTACGGCGATAACCGTTCCGCTTATGGCACCTTAGGCATATATGGACGATAGTTTACATGCTTATGAATGCAAATCATTTGTTGAAGTTAATCGTCAAAGAGTATTGCTTCGGTTGCACGGTAATTCCCGTTATCATAATGCCTCTTTTAATTGTTAATGTTGTGTTCTCGTATTCGGAAAATGATTTATATTAATTGTTATCAGATGAATCCTTGTTACATCAGAAAATGCAACTGATTCTGACTTTTTACACAGACGAGGAAGAAAAAATGTTTGGTGTTTTCTTGAAAAATCAACATGTATTTTTTGACTGATTCAACGGCCTATTGAGGGTGTGGTGGTCAACCTCGATGTTCTTTCAGTTTTGAATCTATTCGTCGCGGTTCAACCACCACTGAGATTTAAGTGGTATCAACAGGGCGGCTTTCCGCTATATTTCAACATTCACGATATCTGAGTCACATACATAGTTTCATTTTTTACGCATGAAAAGAATCTAGGCACTGTGTGCATACGCGCACCTCAGAGAGAGAGAGAGAGAGAGAGAGAGAAAAAGAGAGGGGGGAAAGGGGGGGTAGGGATCTAAAATAGATGAAGAGAAAAACATGCAAAATAGTTAAAAATAAGGATAAATAAAATAAATCAGTATGTAGAGTATAAAATAAATTTTCAGATATACAAGGTTATTCAAGAAAATTCTGCTTTTTTGTTTCAGGTTAGCAACCCTGTTCGAAAATCCACGGTTCAATGTTTACTTTTAGCGTCAAAAAACGTTCACTTTACTTTTGCATCTCAGAATTCTCATTCAGGTGGATAATCTTGGATTACTACATTTGGAGGTGTACTTTAACATATGGATTACCGTCGAAGGAAATGGATTCGGTTAAACGAATGCAAATCCCGGACAAAACTCCATTTCACTTCGCACTAAAAGACCTTGCAAAACGTACAAATATCTATCCACAGCACTGGCTATGGATGAATAGTAGGACAGTCTCTGTTCTTTATCCTCTTAAAAATCTAAATTGTGTCATATCTTGCCTGAAGTGGAGGAAATGGATAAATACCAATTTGAAGCTATAATTCTCTAAAAGGATAATTATAATTAATTATTGTATTCATATACTTGCTCGATAAAAAGACTGACTTCGGTATTAAATAACGCAAGAATTGGCCATAAAATCTATCAAACAACCACTGTATATGCATAGGTATATGCATATTTACTCATAAACATTGTTTGATATATAAGTGTACATATACATAAGCAGTGTCCATCTATAACCGTTATTGGTATGAAAGACACACACTTAAGTACTCGCTTTCTCTCCATTCATGATCATTTGTCAATAGAATCATGAACAGAAATGAAATTACATCCTTTTATACGATTTACATCCACTAACGTGTAAATAACCAAGAACTAGAGAGCGACTGGGTCAAAGTTCAGGAGAATGCGAGAGAAATATTTGACAACAGTATTATGAGATCAAGTTCTATTCAGGGGACTGGTTTTAAATGGCATTCTTTAATGACTGAGAGACTCTGGAAGATCAGTCTCGATCTGGTCGACCAATCACTTGCTGAAGAAAAATATGACTCATCAGATCTGATCTATGTTTGACGGGGAGGACGGTCTGCACCGAGTGTCAGATTAGCATTGGGATGCTCCAAAGTTCGTTTTACGTATATATGAATAATGGTTTCTTCAATTTCCTCATTTTCCTTCTGTAAAACGAAGATTTTGTTTAAACATATAAATTTATGATTTATAAACGCATTTTGTTGATAAGATTTTTAAACCAGCTTGAGGTCATTTTTCTTTGCACACAGTTAAATGGTTTCAAATTTTTCTATCTAGATCGAATTTGCAATGAATCATTTGTTTGCACTCAGTTAAATAGTTCTAAGTATTACTATGTATCATAAACAATTCAATCAATCATCAGTCATTTCTTTACACAGTTTAAATGTTAAACAATTTTATTTAACCCATAAATAGGAGACTATCTGACGTCACCACTCCGATCAGAGTGGACCTGGAAGCAGTGGCAATGACGGGGTACTCCACATTCCTCAAAGCTCCAGCATTACTGGAGTCTCATCATCAGATTTTTTAGTTACATATCTAGGACACTCGTTAGGGGTGGTGCCTTACCTCTCAACAGAGATGCAATCAGCATATTCTACTGTGCCAGCCGATTAGGCTAAGAAAAACATTGGAAAAGTGATCGAATAGATGCGAGATTTAAACTTTAATTTAATTTAATTTCTAAAATTCAAATCACGATGAGTGCACACCAGGAAAACTTATATAAAAAATACAGATTTATGTACGTCTAGATTTTCCGTTTAGAAGAGACCAGACTAAGTTTCAAGGTTATTTGAATAGCAGTCTCTAGATTTTTTGGTCAAATGTTTTTTGGCAAAACACGTGATTACATCAGTACAGTCGCCCCGACACTCAATAGACCTAGCTTCGTTTTACTTATTCTTTTCTCTAAAAGGATTACTCATATCAAGGCTAAGATTTGAGAATGTGGAAAATATTAAAAGAAATATGACAGTGTATGTATCTACCCAACCCATCCACCTCGGACAAGATGTGACTCAAGGCCAGTTTTTAAGCGGAGTACTGTTATATAAATAGGATGTAAGAACTCAGAATTTCTCTTTTCGTAGACTGGTTACCTTAACAAGGCTAAAGAACCCAACTGAGCCTTCTATTTATTCATAGTGAAACACAGTCCCGATATTTTTAACTTGTATTATATATATATATATATATATATATATATATATATATATATATATATAGCGTTTTGTATGTGTGCGTTAATAGATGAGTAGGTATGCAATTGTTGTATTTTGTTGAATCATTTCAAAAGCCTCTGTGTACATTAACTAAATCTGCTGAAGGACCATTTTGGTGAGAAGGTTCAACTAATTTCAGAATAGGTCCAAATAAGGCAGACTCTAATTTGCTCCTTAGTTCCTATGCACCCCCACTCCTACATCTCTCTGTCTTCTTAGTTTTTGTCCTCTCTTTCGTTTTCTTTTCTTTTTTTTTTTTTTTGCAGCTGTTTCTGCATTAGCGCTCACGCTATTGGTTGTTCATAGCTTAACTTGTCCAACGCCCATAGTTTTAACTCTCCTTTTCTTTTTCTTTTCTTTTTGGACATATGACGTTTGCTTATTTTTTTTTTTATCTTTCCTTCTTTTTTTGGCCTTCTAGTTTCATGGCTCTAACAGTTTCACATGTAAACAATTTCTTGAAGCCTTTTTTTGAGTTAAAAAAGAAAAAAAAATCTTAGTCCAGCCTTTCCGGAACCTTTTTTTTTATAAACAATTTACAGAAAAACTATAACTTGCATAGCACAACCATATTCCGGGATTATTTTACTTATAACCCGTCAAGCTAATTTTTATTCGTTTTATTTGTGGTTTTTTTTTTTAATTATTCAACTTTTTATTTATTTTCTGACCATTATTTTTAAAGATTTTATCATCTTAATTTTTATACTAAGAAGTAAAAGAAAAAAAATAGAATAAAAAATAGATTTGGCTATGGAGATTTTATTCTTAATTTTATCTTTTATAATTGTCTTATGGAAGAGAGAAAAACGTCAAAATTCTCCACTTATATTGTGTTCGCTATTTCTTATCATTTTTCATTTTGATTTATTTTATTTTTTTTATTTTATTTTATTCTATTAAACTTAAGAATGTTTGGCACTTATTTTTCTTGGGGTCTTTTCGTCTGCGAGTTTTTATTTGATTTGTTTTTATTTTTCTTATACTGTTGTTTTGGTCTCCATGCTTTCTGTATTTAAAGATAAGGAGCAGCTATCAACTGTTGATTTGTGGTTAGCATTTGTTTTAAAGACACTACTTATAAGACATCTAGTGACAAACGCACTATAAAATCTATACATGCATGCTCACACAAACACAGTCATATATATATATATATATATATATATATATATATATATATATATATATATATATATATATATATATTCAAAGACAGAATGAGAGATACGAGGTAGAGTTGAAAGGTTCTCGTCCCATCTAAGAAGAGAATAGGCTGATATTCTACATATTTCTTCTGCAGTTCAGGAAATTTGATTAGACTTTGTCAAGTTCTTTTTCCATTCTAACAAACTGATCGCTATGTCGATTGGGCTTGCAATAAGTCAGGTGTATCCACTACAGAGGAGTGACAAACTCTTCTGACACCTGGGCATGACACCTAAACTACATCAGGTGATGAGGCTTCAGATCTGGAGCATTAGGGTGTATAGAGTAACTTTTTCATTGCCAGTACTCCCTGGGGTTCTCTGACTCTGAGTCGAAATACTTTTTAGGATCCCAACTATTGGTCAAATAAATCTGTTTGAAAATTATTTCTATTAGATATAAATACTTCATTTCATATAGCTGGGAAAATTTATTTTGGTTGGGCTGGGTTGAGTTGGGTTGGGTGGCATATCAACTGTTGAAGGTATTTAATACCAAACATTATATATATATATATATATATATATATATATATATATATATATATATATGATTTGTAAATACATTTTGTAGATAAAATTCTAAACAAGACTGAGCTCTTTTTTGCACTCAGTTAAATGGCTTTAAGCCCTGCTATATAATAGTCAAAATTGAATAAAACTCATTCGTTTGCACACAGTTTGTTCTACTTAACCCATACTGAGTACCCTATCATGTGTAACCACTCTATATCAAAGTGGACCTGGGAGCAATGGCAATGAAGGAGTATTCTACATTCCCCAATTCTCCAAGGCCTCACCATAAGATTATTTAATGTCATATTCAGAACATTCATTGTGGGGGGGAGGTCTTCCTCCTCTGCAGAGATGTAGTCGGTGTATTTTATAGCCTCAACCAAAACTCATTTTTATTAAGTATATTTTTTGAAGCTCTATAAGGTTGGTGGTGATTATAAGTTATTTGAAATTATATAATTGCTTGCTAATTAAGGGCATAATATTGGAATACTTGAAACTATATAACATTGCGTAAATAAATGATTACTTTTAGATAGGAACAGTTACTTAAACCAAATAATTAGAAAATAAATATTAGTATTAGACTGTAATGCTTAATACTATATTATTGTGTAAACAAATAATTATTATTGTAAAATGAAAAAAAAAAAAAAAGCAATTGCAATGGAAAATGATTGGAGGGGAACTATGAAATAATTTTGATGATAATCAAACATTTATAAATGAATCAAATTACAGTATTAAATGTGTTATAAGGGGTTGATATTCAGTATTCTTAAATTAACCGAACTAAACCAGATCTTACGTAACGTTTTCTTACTCACTCTTGTAATTTTAGACAACAAATCTACACACACACACACACACACACACACACACACACACACACACACACACACACATACACACACGCACTGGAAAATATACAAGAAAAAAGAATTTTTCTCAATTTCATTTATTCTTTTTTCACTATTCTTTTTTTTTCGATTTTTTCACTGTCCTGTTTTTCTTCTTTTTTTACTTTTTATCAGTTTTTGTTTTTTTCTCATTCCAGTTTTCTTTCTGTTTTCTTTCTTATTGGAATAAAATGTTTGATGTCATATAATTGTGCACAAATAAATCAATATAGACAAATAGAAAGTTAGATTAAAAGAAATGCAATGAAATATTTAAAATATATTTAGGATAACATTTCAACATTTACAAATGAGAGCCCAGTTGGCTGGGGCTGTAGAAAACACCGACTGCGTTTCTGAAGATGGGTACCCCCACTCAATGAATGTCCTATTTTATCATTAAACAATCTGATGGCGAGACCTTGGAGATTTGAGAAGTGTGGAGTACCCCTTCATTACCATTGCTCCCTGGTTCACACAGACCCGGAGAAGTAGTACCTGATAGGGTCCTCTCAATGAGTCAAATAGAACAACCTATGTGTGCAAACAAATGACTGATGTTAAATTGTGACTATTATATAACAATACTAGAAACATTTTAACAGTATGCAAAAAAGAGTTCAGGCTCATGTAGAATTTTATCTACAAAATATGCTTACAAATCATATATATATTGATTATAGGCGTATAAATAGGATTTGGCAATAAATAACCTACAGTTGTTGATATGCCATAAAACTAAACCAAACCAGACCATTTTACGAATGAATCAAATAAGAACTTTATAGGCTGTTTAACAAATAAGACAAACCAAACTTTTTTGAAATTTATTGATATTTAATAAAAATACTTGAAATCATATAACTGAGTGCAAAAAATCTATTATTATTAAACAGGAATGATTGATTCAAACCATATATTTATATATAAATCATTACTATTAGATAGGAATACTTGGAATCCTCTGTGTAGAAAAAATTATTAGATAAATAAAAAAGTGTAATAAAAATGCAACTTTGATAATATAGGTATCATTATAATCAAATATATTAAATGAATCAAATCTGTCATTGAATTACGCTTAAGAAGTTGGCAAGCCGTTGAATAAACGAAATCAATTATAGGTGATTATCAAATAGATATGAATCAAAGAAAGAAACAGTGAATAAACTATTAGATAGGAATAAGCTATAATCGAGTTCAGATTAATTGTCTAAGATAGGAATAATTGATTCTTTATAAGTGTGCAAGCAAATACTGATTTTCATTATCAAATATAACGTATGATTGCTATAAAACATTGAAAATATACATAATTATGATTGTTGACAAAGTAAAGTAAAGTTGGTGACTGTAGTCGAGGGTAACCAGAAGGATCCCTTTTCAATAACTACTACACCAAGGTTTAGGGGAAGGTTCTACTCTTTTCCCAGGATTGCTTCATTTTACCCTTGATCCATACCTTATAAGGCTGGGTGTTAAGATGGAGACATCAAGTACCATTTTTAGAGTCTTTGATATAACTCGACCTGGGAGTGAACTCAGGTCTCCCGGGGTTCTGGCGAACACTCTAACCATCATGCCAATGTCCGATATGATTGTGGACAAATGAAATGAAGTTCGGCATTAAATAACACATATAAACAAATAAATAACATCTTATCTCTTTATAATTATGTTTTTTAATCAAACATTTACAAAAGAGTCAAAATTTCAGCATTAAGTTGCCAAGTAGTTGATAAACTGCCTAACAAATGCATCGAATCAAATCGATATAACAAAATGAATTAAATGAAATAAAAAAAAAATTCTTTATTTTTCTTTGGTTGGGCTAGGAACTTTCCAGCTACGCTTTTTATTTTCATTCAAAATAAACTTTGGGCATGTTGGCATCTGCTAATTTTTAAAATATGGTTTTAATAATTGCTATGTAACTTTATAAGTTGCGTCCAGGCCATGACACTAAATACCTCTGGTTGTATGGCAACAATTCTGTGGCTCCGGGAAAAGTTGAGACATTCTTTTGTTCTCATTTCTCAAAGGTTTTCGTTGATCCAGAAATAGTATCTGTGCAGGTCTTAACTGTGAGTCAAATAGTTCAGTCAGAAATAAGGTTTAAAATTATAGTAAACTACATTGGCACGTAAAATATTGCAATTACAACGAAGTATAAAGTATTTACCTATTTAAAATGATTGTGAAGATCATTATATATGAAGAATAATAGGACCATTATGTATGATATACATACTGTCATCCACAGACAGACAGACTGTTTCGTTGTATAACAATTCATCAGTATGGCTTAACATGAGGAATGCTTCAAGTCGGGTTTGAAACCCGGCTGACTTTACGCCAGTCGGATATCTCACCACACAGCCATTAGCAAATTTCACACATGCAAAAGGTGTTAATGCATATGTATCACTTTTCTTTTGTTTACATAAACCCTTAACAGCTACCGAGTATTCTATTCATTTGAAGAGCTTTCCATTACGCAAGTGGCAAACAGTAATTCATTCGGGTGAGTGCTCGACACCCCATTTCATTCAAAAACATCCCATTTCATTCAAATTACTGCTTCCAATAATTTTTCACTTGTCGAAGCATCTTTAAAATTTCTTTGATATGATGTAAAGCTACATCATCGTATTTCTCCTAATATTATTCATATTCCTAAAACCAAACCTTGAGATGAAATTACTGTTTAGGAATCAGGAACAAGTCACATGAGGTTATGACTGGTTAGTATGAAGTGTGCTAACCTTGCACAACCTCCGTTGTGTCAAAAACTGCTGATCAAAAGATATTGAAACTGCTGATAAAAATATCCTGAACTGGCACAGATTCGTCTGCATTTCGTTGTGACATTTAGACAAAAGTCCGAAGGCAGAGTCATCATCACTTGAAAAAAAAAAAATGAGTTGCTTATCTCTGCACATGACTTAAAGTAAAGGTATTTTAAAAATCTGGAGGCATAAAAGATTCAGTCTTTATACTTTTTGAAAATACCTTGTTCACACACACACACACACACACATAGAGTTATCAAACTTATATTATGCATGTTCAATCATCGCCATTTATATATATATATATATATATATCATTTATAATGACTTATCATCATATATATATATATATACATTTATATATATATATATATATATATATATATATATATATATATATATATATGCATATATATATGTGTGTGTGTGTGTGGTGTATTCAGTAAGTTTACAGACTTTTTTTTGTACAGGCATGTAAAATTGTCGTACTCTCTTGAAAATTCAGTATGTTATTCCTATATATCTTATGGGATGACTGACCAGTTTTTATGATTTCAGGTTCAGATAAACAGCTACAGTAGCAATTGGAATACACCCTACTAAAGCCTGATTGTCACAGCTGGTTAATTTCAAAAATGCAATCTGGACGTGAGGACACTTTGGAAGAACGATATGCAATAAAATTCTGTTTTAAACTAGGAAAAATGCCACAGAAACGTGTTAAATGCTTCGGACTGTTTTTCGACTATCTTGTATAAATCGATCATCAGTTTTTTAGTGGCACAAGAGATTCAAGAAAGGCAGGGAGCCTGTGAGGAATGATGAGAGGTATGGGAGGAGTAAGAAGTCAATAGACCACAGTGGATTGACCAAAGGGTTAGGGTTAGGGTTATTATGTTGAGGTTTTATGGGAGTTCAGGAAGAGATTTCGTCGGAAGAGGCCAGCATTCTTCAAATCGGGTCAGTGGCATTTCCACCAGGACAATGCACCAGTCCACTCCTCCAACCATGTCACAGACTATTTGATCAAGGTAGGCATCAAGATAGTTCCTCACCCTCCCAGACCTTGCTCCCTGTGACTTTTGGTTATTCCCTAAACTCAGAGGCTGTCGTTATGAGACAATTGAGGGGATGAAAGAGGCTGTGACGAAGATCAGTGACACGCTCACACAAGAGGACTTCCATGAAGCCTTCCAGAAGTAGTTGGAACAGTAGAACAAGTGCATTGCAGGAGGAGATTACTTCAAGAGGGATTGGAGTTTTATGTGTGTATTATCAATAAAAGTGCACATGCGAAATAAGTCTGGAAACTTATTTAATGATCCTTGTATATATATATATATATATATATATATATATATATATATACACAAATATATAACGTGCATGTGGGTAGATGTATGTGGGTATATATATATATATATATATATAGATATATATAGATATATATACACAAATATATAACGTGTATGTGGGTAGATGTGCGCCTCAAGTAGTGTAACGGTTAGCAAGCTTGACTAGCAAACCTGCAATAGTGAGTTCGAGTCTCATTGGGTGCCCCATTCATTCAGCCTTGAGCCATATCTAAGCAAAAAATGCTTAGTAAATCGGTATATGTGGATATATATATATATATATATATATATATATATTTATGCATGTGTTTGTATGTTCATCTGTGTAGGTGCATATATATATATATATATATATATATATATATATGCACCTACACACATAGACATCCAAACACATGAATACACATATACATGTGTTTGTATGTGGGTGTGTGTAATATTTCAATATAAATAACATATGTCTCGTATTTTAAAGTCACCACGATGTTACACATGGTTGAATGAGGACAGAGTAAGTGGTTCCCTTCTGTGTGTTAAGTATAAACCCATTAAGATATTATAATCATTATAATTACTATTATTATATTAGTGATGTCGCTGATAGTCGTTTCTACTCGTACCAAATATATGAAATCAGTTGAATGTTCTACTTGAAGAAGTAGAAGAAAATAGGAAAATCAATTGAACAGATAGTTTTGTACTAAATAGCAGATATATAAACGGGAAATGAATATCATGAGCAGCAGAAAGTTTATCCAAAAGATCGAAGCTAAGATTAACAAGGATTTCCAAAGATATAAAAAGAAATAGAGAGGAATTAACGTATAACGAAACAGAGTGATATTCAATCCAAAAGAGCCAGGAAAATGGTAACAAAGAATAACTAAGATGTTATTTACAAAGCTTTACTTTGTTTTGCATTCAAGGCTTGTAGTAACTGCTGTTACTAAATGGTCACCCATCTTATTACTAAACGGGCCCATCACTGCTTGAATTCAGTGATCTGACGGGAAGCGACGCTTTCAGCATAAAATAAATTGAGATAAAGATCAAGAAGACAATAACTATAAATATGATAAGAGAAAGGTAAAGAAAGCAAGAATGACATTAAATACGAAAGATACACTGAGAGTGTGTCCCCTTTTTATTTTCGTGTCATCTACTGTACATACAAGAAAGAAAATGAGACCGTTGCATAAAGCATGTTTCTTGCAAAATTTTTTTTATTTTCCCATTTATTCATCAACATTGGGTTAAGGCATGAACTTTAGGGTTTGCAGCCAAGAGACCTCCGTAAACTGCGGGGACCCCAGAGATTAAATGAAAAAAATTCTTTGTGAATGCAGAAGCAACGTATAATTATTACAATCTTATGATATTTACACCCTTGTAGTAAATGATAGATTAACTTCTATATTCCCAAATGTAGTTTGGTATGGTTAGCTTATTGTTTAATGGCCTATCAGGGGAGTACCCATGGCACAGTGGCTAACGTGCTGGTCTTCAATCTTTTAGAAAGCGAGTTCGAACTCTAGTCGCGCTATTGCGATCACTTTTGGGCTAATATCTTAGTAAAAGCTTGGAAACCCATTATCTCTCCGTTTATGGGTTGAATAGTACCACTTTTATTCTTCTACAAGGATTACTTTGGTATTAAATAACCCAGGAAGATTGATATGCCATTAAACAAAGAAAAGTATGAACTCTCATGAGTTCTTCTATGGGGATTACTTTAGCATTTAATAACCGACGAAGGTTGATGTGCCATTAAACAAAGAAAAGAAACTAAACCTAGTAGCATATCAACTCTTGTAGATTATTTTATGTCTAATCTTGTTTTATTGATATGGTTTGTAAGTAAATAATTTATAGGGGAATTTTGTTTTTGTTTTCAACCAATTGTTAGGGTGGTAGACAAAGGTAAGTAGACAATTTTACTTCGCAGATGTGTTTTGTACATGGCCTTGTTTCGAAGACGTATATCATATTTATTATATATACATCTGCTGATTTGATTTACGTTGCCAGATTCAATATTCATAATTTCTCTACTTTCAGATCTATTTGGTGTTTTGATTTTCTGACCTAGAAGTTACTTTTTTTGTTTGGTTGTTTGGCGTTGCTTAATATTTGTTTTCCCGTCACTTGATTATTTGGGGGGATATTTTTCTTGGTGTTGAGGTGTCTCTGGCTTGAAATGAAGAATTTGATATCTTTAATTGTTTTTGTTTAGTAATTGATTGATTATGATTTATTTTGGATAGTGGGAAATTTTCGAGTTCATTTTGGGGCATATTTTTTGCTTTGGTGTTTGTATAATATAGAAATAACACTATAGATTTACTTATTTCAAATGGTAACTAATGTGATCCGAGGAGAAGTGTTCAAGATTGGATATTTAAACAATATACAAACGACAATGGCGTAGGGACTGCTAAAATGCTAGTTCTCGTGACAAATAAAAACTCGATTCTCAACGGCTAAGAGTTTGATTATATTTTGGAGAAATTTACCTCCAAAAATAATCGAAGCAAATATTATAATTTTCATTGCGGTTAGCCTTTTGAAAATATATATGATATTTTTATAATTTATTTTAATTTTGAAGATATCACTGAAGTATTTAATATATGTAGTCTAGGATACTCAAAATCTTAATCTAGTCTTGAGACAAGATCTGTATCATTTTGCCAGCAATGAACAACAGTCTGTATGCTATACCCAAAAGAGGTTTACTCTGAAAGTAATGTTTCCGACTTAATTATGCTGGCCAACAGTTTGGAGACGTTTTTGTAATAGTTGGAACATTTTCGGGATGACAGTATTTTTATTTTATGACAGTGAGTAACAGTCTGACAAAATGGCGTCAGAAATACACCAGTACATTTAAAAAAAAAAAAGAAAAAAGAAGACCTATTGATATTCATCGACATTTGCAGAATGTTTATGTACACCAAACTGTGCACGTAAGCAGAGTTGGAGATGAGCAATAAATTTCAGCCTCGTGATACGCGAATAAAACCAGCCGTAAACTGCTCATCGACGAAAATCGGGAAAATGAGACACAGAAAAGGTAGATATTTTTCAAGCAAGCTCTCATTAATCACCGCTGGGAAAAGTGATTCCCCTGTGCAAGTGTGCAGGTGCAAATTTTTGCAAGCATAACCCGTAGATTTTGTTTTAATTTCTGGCAAATGGTGCTGATTATGTGCAAAGATAGGAGTGTTCTCTCTCTCATATATATATATATATATATATATATATATATATATATATATATATATATATATATATATATGATGTGTTTTCTATTTTTTGTGCAGTGGTCAATCTTAAAAAAATACTGCTATACTACTACTACTGCAACTACTACTACTACTACTACCACTACTACTACTACTACTACTACTACTAATAATAATAATAATAATAATAATAATAATAATAATAATTGATGATAATAATACAGTGTCATTTTTTTTTTATATTATTGATCATTAAATTACATTAAAAACGCTGATTTTATATATATATATATATATATATATATATATATATATACAAATGAAAGGAATTAGTTTTGAAAATTAGATTTATACTTTCAGAGATCATTTTCACTTAAATATCTCTCTATTTCTCTCACTTTCCATCTTCTCTCTCTCTCTCTCTCTCTCTCTCTCTCTCTCTCTCTCTCTTACACACGCACAAACACACATACATGTAAACATACACACACAAGTACACGTACACACGCACATATGTTTAATTTTTTTCCTTTCTATTAATGTATACACTTTTCAATATAAAAAAAGACCTCTAATAAAAGAATGCACCCAAATGGTACAAAATGAACTCTTGTCTAAGCACTAATAAGTGGGAACAGTACTCTCTTGAGAATTGTTTAAGAGACTAAAATTTGAAAATGATGGAATTAAAGTGGTAATATGTACAAATGATAATTTCTTTTAGAAAATGAGACGCAAAAATGTTTTTGGGACTTTCACATACAAACGGATCATTCACTTAAAGACAGAAGACCAGACCTAGTATTAATTAAAAAAAAAGAAAGTAAAAAGAAAAAAAAATTGTCATCGAGTGGATTGTGTCGTTCCCGCTGACGATGGACTGAAAATAAAAGAAAACAAAAAGATAGAAAAATACTTTCATCTTGCCTGAGAAAAGAAAAATCTGAGAAGCAAGATAGTGATGGTGATGCCAACTATAATAGGTTACCAAAGGTCTGGGAAAGAAATTGGAGATTAGAGGGAGAATCGAGTCAAATCAATCCACAGTGCTGTTAGAATTAGTAAGAATACTTAGAATAGTCCTGGGGACCTGACGGGACTTGCTGTCACACAATAGTCTGTGTGTGTGGAGAGGGGAAGGAGACTGTCAGAATTATACATTTAGAGGTCATTTTCATACACTATCTTTCTCTCTCTCTCTCCCACACATTCTCTGTCACCCCCCCCCACACACTCTCTCACACACACACACACACACACACACACACACACACACACACACACACACACACACATATATATATATATATATATATATATATATATTAGGTGCCAATTTCTTTTTTGGCATATTTTATTAAAACACACAACTTCCATCTGATTTATGTTGCAAAGAATGTTAGTGTTTTCGACTCATAGGAAATACTTCCTCTGTGAAATATATTGTAAAACTTGACTACAGATTCTCAAAGTTTCATTTATAAAACAAAACAACTAACAATCAACAAATGATTTATGATTAGGTGCAGACATTCGAAAATGCTTTCAACTCTTGAACATCAGTGAAGTCAAGAACCTGCGACATAATATTTTATATACAGGGCAAAGAAAAGTGAGGCTGTATAGAATAAAATAGAAGAATCATTCTAAAGTCAAATATGAGAGGAAAGAAAGTATCAAACAAAGAAAGAAAAAAAAGTCATAAATTAAATAAAAGTTGAAGAAAATGAAAGAATCCATTGTAATAAATTGTGAAAGAAAGAAAGAAAGAAAGAGAGAAAGAAAGAAAGAAAGAAAGAAATAACCAATCCAACAAAGAAAAATAGAGAAAAGAAACAAGATAGGAATTAAATAAAAGGTAAAAAATACAAGAGAAGTCTATATAAGAGGCTATAAAGAACAGACGCCAGGAAAGAAAGAATGAAAGAAAAAAGAAAACTTGATGTATAGAGAGAAAACTGTGGTGAAATTGAGAGAAGAAAGAAAGAAAGAAAGAAAGAAAGAAAGAAAGAAAGAAAGAACTAAGACACACGAAAGACGGACTCTTTAAAGAACAAAAAAAAGAGGGAAAAAGAAAGATAGTGATAAAGGAAAGTAAGTGAGCATTAAAAGAAATGTGTGCGTGATATACAAAAGACAAGAGAAACGGGAAAAGGAAAAGATAAGGATGGACAAAAGTGCTGCCGAAAGAAAAAAGAGAGGGCAACTTAAATATCTTGGCAGGGACAGATTTTCGTGAAAGAGAAGACATTGACAGAAGAAAATGGAGGAGAATAATATTGAAAACGGAAAAAAGCACAAGAAATTGGGGAAAAACACTGAAAGAGACAGAAACAAAAGTTTAGGATATTTGTGGAGGGTCAGGAATAAACAACATTATGTCAGGGCGTTGTCATCTTTCTTGTTCTTGTTCTTGTTGTTATTACCAAGGCGGTTGTTGTTGTTGTGGTTGCTGTCCTTGTCAGCTATGTTGTTCTTTCAAAAAAATCTTAAGCACAAGAAAAGTGTTTTTTTTTTATTTAAAAATAAAAATAAAACGAAGGAAAGATACTATTTAAAAAAAGATGGAGCAGTAAAAGATTAATTACTTGGACCCTACCCAGACAGAAATTCGAAACGAAGTGGATTAGCATTGGTCGAGAGTGTTTTCCCCACCCCTGTCAATCTACCACGAGCCCGTGTGCTAGAACCTAAATACACATACCCATACGGACATGGTCACACACTTAGAAATATAAGACAACCAATCTCATGCACACACATGGTATAAAGTTTGCATGCACGCACAGCCATATGCAGGAACCCGTTCTTGACGAGTTGAAGAGTAGATTTTCCCACACTTTTGATATTTTCTACGCAAGAAAAAAAGAGAATGCTGGCCATGGTTTACTTCTTTTTCCTGGTAAAGGTTTCTTCCCCAAATTGTTGAGAAAAATACATCCACATGTCTCCTTCATTGGTTACTGACTTAAAAAGTAACATAGGCAAAATCTCGGTAGGTTCAAAGGTTAGAATGTCCACGTTTCGTATGGTAAAGCACGTTTCAATCCCACGCCAAAGTAGCCCTGAGTTTTCAACTTGGATAATTTGTGGTGTGATTTTTGGGTGATATTCTTGCAGATTAGTTACGAATATGTGATGATTTCAGTCCGGGACCTCAGAATTCTTGTGTCAAATCTAAGCTCATTATATATACGTGTACTAATTATTATTATCGTAGGAAATGAACATGGCGATTCGTGTTCAAATCTTGGATGAAGCAGTTTGCATTTCTCATAGCGCTAATACCCTTGGGAAAGGTATGAATCAAACTATTCTCCCGCCAGCTAGGGATAAATAATTCGGCAAACATAGCTCATTAACCTTAGTATGTCAACCGGTCTAGGAAAAAGTAAACTTTGAATTCATTCCGGCTCAACGAAGAGGAAAGGATATATATATATATATATATATATATATTGAGAGAGAGAGAGAGAGAGAGAGAGAGAGAGAGAGAGAGAGAGGGGGGGACAAATCTAAGTAAGGATAAAGTAGATACAAAGTTAATGCTACATACGTAAATTGATGCATAAATAATTTTGAGAAAAAAGCCAATGTCTGGCACGAAGGTGTAACGGTTATCGTCATAGGAAACAGAATTGTTGATGTAAGAGTTAAAACCCAGACAATGCTGTTCGTGTTTCATTTTGCGTAAATGAATCCTTAGCTATGGGGAAATAGTTGAGCAGATTGGATTTTAAGCCTTGTTTAGACAACCAGTTTAAGAGAAGTAAAACTCTGAATTCAGACCCGCTTACTTCTGCTAAAAGATTGACATTGTGTCACGTCCTGGCTGTGGCGGAGGTTTGGGATAAATACATACATAAGAATTATGATTGTTTTCGAGAGGCTAAAAACTGGACTTTTCGACATTTGGATAACGAAAAAATGAAAACAACATGTTTTGCATAATATCTGGTAGGATGCCGAGAAGAGTCATTGAGATATTAGAAGATTTACTGTCATTTAGACTTCATTGAAAAAACTTCAGTTTGAATAGGTGTGAAAAACTAACAGGGGAGGAAAATGATATACATAAATGCGAGAAAATAATAAACTGAATATTAATGACTTAAGAAAACTTTGGATAATAAAAGTACGTAAATAAGCTAAACCACTCTTCTCCGAACCCCCACAAGCTAGATTAGCGTTCTATTTATGCACCACATAACAGTACATCAAAGGAATAGCCACCACGTAGTACCCTTTAATCTGATGATAGCATAGGCAAGAAACGAAGAGTCACCAAATGCCGCAGTCTCTGTGCCTACGCTTTTCAAACTTAGATTTATGAATATCATTGATATTAAGAACCAGATAACTACTATTCTTTCGTTCTTGTGTTTTTGTAAGGAATTTTAAAAGGTTTCAAAGTTTGGTTTCATTGGTTGGGTTTTATTCTATAGCAACCCTTATTTGTTATTTAGTGTCAAATCCTGTTTATACAAATATACATATTAGGATCTTGAACAAGTTCTCACTGTTTTTCCACAGATGGCGTTCTCATAACTGCGAGCGAGAAGTTTCAGAGGGTAACTCATCTATAAGGAAGTACTTTAGTAGGCTTGAAATTCATTGATGTTATTTGGCCTATGTGTAAACAACTTTGTTTTTCATCGTGTTAAACATGTCAAATTTCGTGCCAAAGAAAGTATATTTGCAAAGAATTTTACTGCACTACTTTATTCAAAAGAAATCTGAAGCTGAAGCACACGCACAGAATTCTTGTTGAGACTTACGGTGACCATACTCTGTCGGAAACTACATGCAAAGATTGGTTTAGACGCTTCAAAAATAATGATTTTGATGTTAAAGATAAAGAACGCTCTAGCGCACCGAAAAAGTTTGAAAACAAAGAATTGGAGGCATTATTTCAAGATGACTCATGTCAGGCGAAATCTGAACTTGCAGAATCATTAGGAGTTAATCGCACAACATTTTCGAAACGTTTGACAGCATATGAAATGTTTCAAAAGCTAGGACATTGAGTGCCGTACGAGTTGAAGTCTAGAGGCTTCAATCGGCGTCTTGTCACGTGTAAACAACTGCTTCAACGTCGGGAAAGGAAAGGTGTTTTTTTTTGCATCGTAACGTAACCAGCAATGAAAAGTGGATACACTACAATAAGCCTTACCGTAGAAGGTCATGGGTATAAGCCTGGTCATACATCAACATCGACAGGAAAACCGAATATCCACGGTTCGAAGCTTCTCTGCATTTGGTGGTATCAGCTGGGTTTAGTTTATTATGAGCTGCTCAAACCAACCGTATTCATCAAACATTGCCTTGGCTGATTATCACTTGATCCGATCACTGGCACATGGCCTGGATGCACAGCACTTTCATTCTTATGAAGATTACAAATAATTGGTCAATAATGGCTACTTACCCTCAAAATAAATGTCATTTTACCAACGCGGAATTCAAATGCTGCCAGAAAGATGTAAAAATGTAGTAGCTAGCGATGGACAATAATTTAAGTATCATGTTTCTAAATAACATTTGACAATAAAACATTTCTTTTCATGAAAAATCAGCAAGAACCTATTCAAGATCCTAATATATATTAATATGATTTGAGCACAAATAGTTTGTAGGCAACATATTCAAATGTTTCATTTCACATATTTAACTTCAATTATTGCTATTAAACTGTGACAATTTAATTAAACATCAGTCATTTGCTATCATACAATTAAAATTTAAGTTCTATTTGATCCATAAAGTACGCTAGCAGGTACTAGCTCTTCGAGTAAGTTTAATGGCAATTAAGAAGTACTCTGCATACCCAAGAGCTCCAAGACTGGAGCGTCATAATTAGATGGTTTAGTGAGATATTCCGGACATTTATTGTAGATTATTACCTCCCTGGAGAGATGCTGTTGATGTATTCTACAGTCTCAGCCGACTGGACTATAAAAAATTTATAAATATATATATATATATATATGAGAGAGAGGGGGGAGGGAGATGGACAATTACAGATATTCGACTGAGATTCATTAATGAATTAATCTTCGCAATTATCTCTCCATCCAGATATGTGTTAATAGTACGGCAGATTGAGCTCTTTAAATTTGATACTGTAACCAGTGTTAGATAAAAATCTTCGAATTTAAACCAGCTGGACTCCCGGTTTGGGTAAATACATAAATACATACTCTCTCTCTCTCTCTCTCTCTATATATATATATATATATATACTATTTGTTAATATCTTTAACTATAAATATATATGAGAACTGGATACCAGAAATACCTGCATTTTTTTTGCTTATATACACAATGATTTTGTTGTTTATTTTTTCCCTGAATTGCTGAGTATTAGCGAGTGGGCTTTGCGAATAACGCCATCTGCAGAATATTTGTCGATACTAATTAGACACACAAGACATGGCTTTATATAATAAAACCTTTAGTTTTGGCGACAGCTTAGAGGCCAGACTTCCATTTTCTCGTCCAAGATTTTATTAAAACTGATTTTATTTATCTCTTATATACATCAGTTTACCACTATATATATATATATATATATATATATATATATATATATATATATATATGTATGTATGTATGTGTTTGTGTGTGTTTTTGTGGAAATAACAGAAATCTTGCATTGACTGAGCTTTTCTTTTTTTTGTATTTCTTGTATCAGTGTTGTGTCAAAGTTATATCATCATCATCATCATCATATCGTGCTGGCAGCACGGATATCCCTGACCCTCTCTCGCCACTCCTCCCTATCGTTCATCGCCCTAGGTATGTCTTCAGGACAACAACCTGTATCCTCACATAGCTGCTGAATGTACGTTCGTGCTGGTCGTCCTGCTTTTGCGCGGCCGTGTGTGGGGATCCACAAGAGTACATCTCTTATGAGTTCCTCTCTGCTTCTCCAGCAATGTCCTGCATGTCTGGTTCGCCTAACTTGAATAGTTTTCGTGATAGGGGGCAGGTGGCCGTACAGTTGGTGTCTGCCAGGATTTGTTCAGGATTGCACGCAGCATTCTTGTGTAATTGCCATCTAGTTTCTTCTCCAGCCGTTTTGTTAGCGTCCATGTAGTGCATCCATATAGCAGTATCGATGTGACTGCTGCCTGGAAGAAACTGCGTTTCATTTTATCGGTTAGGTCTGATTTCCATATAGTCGATAGCCTATTGATAGCTGTCCATGCTTTCGTTAACCTCGTTTCGATGTCCTTTTCGGTTGATTCGACGCTGCTTCCTAGGTACGTGAATTTGTCTACTAGTTTAAGAGGGGTTCCTTCTAGAGTGGAGATGTCCCCCGTTTGGTTATAGCACATATATTCCGTTTTGTTCAAAGTTATATAAGGTTATAAATATATCCAATATCTATTTCCAGAGGTACATTTAGTCCACATTTGGCCATGGCTGATATAGAGTGAAAGACTGAAGTAAAGTAATTCGATAAAGATCATAATGTTTATGTAATTTTACATTTTTGACTGTTAATATATATATATGTATATATATATATATGTGTGTGTAAATAGAGAGAAATCGTTATGAATCCTAATCGACGGCTCATATTTTATTTATTTAAGAATTGTTATACTGGGCAGAGCATAACTCTCGATAATACTTGTCAATCTGACCATAATAATGCATCAATTCATCTAAGGCACATTTATTTGTGCATTTGTGCCAAAGTCGGAACAGTGCAACTGCTATCTATCTATCTATCTATCTATCTTAACTCTAATCAATACATTTTTACGCATATTTGCATTGGCAAGTACAAACCTAGAAATATCCAATGATACGTAACTATAATTCTGGGAAGTATTCAAACAACTGCCACAGCAAATTTTGCATACATTTTATTACATTGAGGTTTTGCTATTTTATTTATTTAGTTTTATTCTATACGTGAATCTAACTCTTTTTTTGTGGGGGCGGGAATAAAAGAAATTCTCAGAATTAACTGCATTTACCCATTGTGAGCCAAAACTCTTTGTACTAACGGAATCATAGTGTTTTTTCCATTTGTTATTTATTTTATGTCTTTTGACTTTGACCCTGATTTTCTGGCACACATACGAATATACATAGTGGCTCTTGTCGGTATATGAATATATTCTTATGCATATATAGTCATGCGTATCCGTATATCTATGCATGCACCTATGCAATTGAATGTTACGAATTGATTGCTTATGAAGATATGTATGTGATGCCCACGCATGAATACACATACGTTTAACCATGAATCAAATACGCATGTCACATGCAGACATTTATCTATGGCATAGAGACTTGATCATGCAAAAACGTAGACTCTGTATGCGTGTTCACACACACGCACATATATTTATATACGACTGTAATAAAAATCTACAGCATACAAGACACCAAAATTCCAAGAGATGTCAAGATATATTAAGTAATAAAATAGAATAGGTTTAAACTCACTACTCTAAGTATATGATCTTCATGTGAATTTTTATTACACACACACACACATATGTATAATAAAAAATTCCATCAACAAATATATAGATATACATATATCTTTTGATGAAATTTTTATCGTGGAGACTATAATAATAATAATAATAATAATAAAGCAAGAATAGATAAGACACAACAAAATTGCAAATGTAGGCTATACTGTGACAGAGATGAAACCATCAATCACATAATAAGCGAATGCAGCAAATTATCGCAGAAGGAATATAAGACTAGACATGACTAAGGCGGCAAGGTGATCCATTGTGAGATTTGACCATACAAACAAATGGTATATGCTCAACCCAGCTCCTGTCATAGAAAATAACTAACATAAACTCCTATGGGACTTTGACATACACACGGATCACCTCATCTCGGCCAGAAGACCAGACCTAATAATAATCAATACAAAAAAGAGAAATTGCAAAATTGTGGACTTTGCTGTTCCGGCTGACCACAGAATAAAACTGAAAGAATGTGAAAAGAAAGATAAGTACCTCGACCTTGCTAGGGAATTGAAAAAAACTATGGAACATGCAGGTGACAATTATACCAATTGTAATTGGTGCGTTTGGAACAGTAACTAAAGGATTACTAAAGGGACTGAAGGACTTGGAAGTTGGCAGACGAGTGGAGACCATCCAAACTACAGCATTATTGAGAACGTCCAGAATACTGAGAAGAGTCCTGAAGACTTGAGGCGACTTGCTGTCACTCAAACTCCATTGAAAGACCGTCAGCTAAGATAAAGGCAATGGTGATGCCAGTTGTAATTAGTGCGATTTAACGGCTCCCAAAGGCTTGGTAAGGAAGCTGAAAGAGTTGGAAATCGGAAGACGAGATGAGACCATCTAAACTACGGCATTATTAAGATCAGCCAGAATAACGAGACTTCAGGAAACTTTGAAAACTTGTGGTCCCTCAGACTCCAGTGAAAGACCATCAGCCAACGCTGATGTGAAAAATAGCAAGGAATAATAATAATAATAATAATTAAAAAGAGTTTCTCAGGAGAACGAGAAAACTACTCGAAACCAAACTAAACGGCGGAAACCTTTTCAAAGGGATAAAAACCTGAGCTGTTTCCTCGTAAGATACTCGGCACTATTCTTAGAGTGAAGGAGGGAAGAACTTCAACAAAGTGACCAGAGAAGAAGAAAACATAAGACATTACATTCCAGAGATGATAAAGATAGGCTATATGTCAAGTCAAGAAGGAGGAAGAGGACTAATCGGCATTGAAAATATTGTCGATACCCCGATAAGGCGATAAAAATCTTCATAAAAAGAACAAAGAAAGGCTAATGACAACGACCAGAAACAATACAAACAATACAAGTATTAACAGAACAATAACTTGAAAACAAAAAAAAGCAATTGTATGGATATTTCAAGCGACAAACAATTGAAATCTCACACGAGAATACCTCGATATGGCTAAGAAAAGGAAACCTTAAGAGAGAAACTGAATCTCTTCTTATAGCAGTTCAAAACAACACCATAAGGACAAACTGCGTAAAAGCAAAAAAAGACACTACAAAATAGCAAGGGAAGGTTATGTGGTAATAAAGATGAAATGATCAATCACATAATTAGCGAATGCAGTAAATTAGCACAAAAAGAGGATAAGACTAGACACGTCTGATCCACTGGAAATTGTACAAAAAACTGTAATTTGACCACACGAAAAAAATGGTAGATGCACAACCTGGAATCAGCACAAAGTTCTCTGGGATTTTGAGATAAAAACAGACCACCTAACCTCGGCCAGACCTATTGAGAGTCAAAAGAAAACCCTGCCGAATAGTGAACTTTGCCGTCCCTGCAGACCACAAAGGAAAATTAAAAGAAAGGGAAAAGAGATATAAATATCTAGACCTTGCTAGAGAATGAAAAAAATAATATGAAATATGGAAATGACGTTGATACCAATTGTAACTGGTGTACTTAGAACAATCTTCGAAGGATTGATAAAGGGATTAGAAAACTTAGAAATCGGAGAAAAGTGGAGACTATCCAGACTACAGAGCCATTAATATCGGTCAGAATACTGGGGAGAGTTCTGGAGTGATGTCTCTCCAACTCAGTGACAACGCTGTTGTGAAAATGTCTCATAATAATAAAATCATAATAACAGATCCCCAAAAAACGAGTTGATTTGTTTATAGTTGTGAAAGTTTCTGTAAGACCAGCTACAATACGCATGTGCACACATACACAAATAGATAGATAAAAAAGGTAAAACGAAAGGAATATTTAATTTTTGTTACTTATTATTCTTTTTGTTCTTAATTAGTTTCAACAGAAATTGATTCTGAAATACAACGTGGCATCTCGAACGCTAGCGTGACTTTCGGCGACTTCATCAAAGAGTGTTTGACGATCACAACATTCATATGACGATAAAGACCATAAAGGCAATACCAACCCTTCTGTATTGGGAGGAAACATGGCTTCCTTACCCAACCACATGAAAGCACTGGATAAATTTAACAAACAACATCGATACAATCTACAAGGTTTCTTTTTTGAAAGACAAACAAATTACACCAGCATACTGAAGAAGACCTGTCCAAAAAGTCTCGAAGCCATAATTATTCATCCTATGCTTTGTTGGATTGGTTATTTCAGATGAACACTTCCTGAAACGGCTCGTCTACGTTCACCAGATCCAAGGAAAACGATTTTAAGCTGGCCATCGGAAAAGATGCAAAAATATGTTGATGTTGCCTGACCCAATGTACCATCAACACTGACTCCTAGGAAGAAGCTGGCGGCGATCACGTTAGGTGAAGTCATGCAGTTTTTTCTTGGATCAGGCACCTCAAAGTGCGGAGAGAGGAACGCACTGAAGGACAGACTTTTACTAACCATTCATGACAATACATGCCCTTACAGTCAACATGAATGAGGATCACACATTGGCCAAAAAAGCTAAGTACACACCAATCATAATATTCTCTCTCTCTATATATATAATAAAGAATATATATATATATATATATATATATATATATATATATATCAGTTTTTAAATATATCTATTTGCATATATGCTTATCTCCAACCACTGGTTTGCATCCTATTCACAGTCCGTCTTTCTTTCTGCGGTTGACACTTTTCTCATCTTCATCCTTCCTTCTTTTTTGACTTTCATTCATTGATATTGTTCTCATTGTACTAACCAACCCACACACCGAATTGCCTTAAACGTTGCACGCAAAAATTCATTAGATGAAGGAAAGGGATCCACTCCATTATATGTTGTCTTTGATTTTGTGTTGGGTGAGCTGTTCCTCACTGAACCACTGACCTTTCCGCGTCTAGTTTTCGTGGACTGTTACAGCCGATTATTATTATTATTATTATTATTCACCTTCATCCAAGTTATCCACACTAATTATAACAGGTGATTTTCTTCTGCATTCTGAATGATAGCTAATCTTTTCAGGACTCCACGATTTTTCTATGTATTCTAGCTAATATTAACAATTCTATGAGTTCGATGTTCTCGATTCTTCTTTTACTCTCCAGTTCTCCTGGTATCCTTTTTTAGTCCCTTGGAAACAATTGTAAGGTCATCATTTATAATCAGTATCACCTTTAGTTTCCTTTTCTTTCATTTTCACTTTGTGATCTGTTTTTAGAGAAAAATTCACAGGATGAGTGAACAGTTTGTCTCTCGAAAATCTATATAATTATAAATGGGTCACATTTTCTTTTCTAGATTCTGGTTTATGCACGTACCATTGGTCAGTATGGTGAAATTTTATTATTATCACATTGATCCTTGCGATTCTTTTTTCTTTCTTTTTTTCTTTCTTTGTTTTTAATGACATATCAACCTTCGTATGTTATTTAATACCAGAGCCATTCTCCTAGAAAAACAGTAGTGTTACTATTTAACCCATAGCTGCAAGGATAAGTGGGTTCATACCTTTCCCAAGGGTATTTGTCCGAAAGTGAACGTAATACCACGGCTGGTGTACGAACTCTCTTACTACGATTCCATAGTCCATTGCTTTAACCATTACACCACGGGGACACCCCCGCGACCTTTTCATCCCAGCGTTTGCTCGTGGTCTTTTATAGAAGTTTGAGTGACAGCAAATCTTGTCAGATCTCCATTACTCTTTAAGTATTCTTGCCAACTTAACTAATGCTGTGGTCGGAAGGGTCTCAATTCTTTCTCAGATTTACAATACCCCAGTCTTTTCTCCAGGTATTTAAAAACTGTTCCAAGTGCACAATTAACAATTTGTATTACCGATATTTCACACTGTGGTTTGCTGAAACCCCAAAATCTAGCAGATGGCAAGATCTTTTTATATATTGATTAATACGACGTCTGGTCTTCTGACCGGGTTTGAGAGAACCGTCTTTATATCTAAGTCTCAGAGAATTTGAAGTCTCATTCTCTAGAATGGATTCTGATTTGTACAATATATTTGGTAGTCTGGTCAAATACTAATCAGTTGCGCTATTCCTTGTGGATCACTTTTCCAATTCAATCGGGTCTTGTCTTGTACTTTTCTTGTGCTTATTCGTAGCATTCACTTTTTATGTGATTATTCATTACATTTCTATTCCAAAAGAATCTAAACTTGCAATTCTTTTGCGTTTTATCAATTTCCCCTTTGACATTAATTTGTACTGCTGTTAACAATGACTCAGTTCCTCTTAAGAAATTCCTATCCACAGCCGCATCCAGGTCTTTTCATGTGCAATCTCGGCTATTTGTTGCTTGAAGTATCCATTCAATTCAGTTCTTCTTCCCATTTCAGTTTTCTAGTTTTTGTTGTTTTACTGGTATTTTAAGTGTATTTCAAGAGTCTTTGTATTGACACATCTATGCATTTCTCATTGCTGGAAAGTCTTCTTCCTCCAACTTTTTTTGACACGTACAGTCTGTCAACGTCATCTCTCGGATGCAAGACCTTGTGCAGTATAAATTATTAGCTCTCTGGTAAGGTCCAAGTATTGGTTTGGTTTTGTTGTTTAATGGCATATCAACCTTTGCAGGTTATTTCATGCCAAAGCTATTCTCTTAGAAGAACAGTAGTGATACTATTTAACCCATAGGTGGGAGGATAAGGGGGTTCATACCTTTCCCAAGGGTATTTGCCCGAAAGTGAACGTAATAGTGCGACTGCAGTACGAACTCGCTTACTACGATTCTGCAGTCCATAGCTTTAACCATTACACGGCCCGAGCATTTGAATTTATCTGGTTTGT
The DNA here is from genome assembly GCA_963585895.1 of Sepioteuthis lessoniana. Taxonomy (NCBI): domain Eukaryota; kingdom Metazoa; phylum Mollusca; class Cephalopoda; order Myopsida; family Loliginidae; genus Sepioteuthis; species Sepioteuthis lessoniana. Next base: position 65,260,104 of record OY757940.1, on the reverse strand, counting down.
TGCTTTCCTTTACTTTTCTTCTGAGATTTGCGGAAACGGTGAAGTTCGCGAGTTGTATTTTTTCTTTTATTTGATTAATTATATATCTAGTAATTTGGACGAAATTGTGTGATCTATTTTTATCTCAAAATCCGACCTTATTTTGTGTCTCATTGTGCAGGACATCTTATGTGTCCAGCAGAGACTATTTCTGAGTAAAGTTAAATTTAAGTGCTCAAAGATCACTTATCTTGAATTCAGAGTCTTAATGATGACATATGCAGATGTCCGCGAATCAGTTGGAATCAGTTGGAAGCAGTGTGAGTCTGTGCCAGCATGCAGTCACTGAGAGCGCCCGCTGAGGTGGCGGCCCACAGCGGCCTCCAGTTGAGTAACTTTCCCTTGCTGAGAAGCAGAAGAAATGCTTAGTGGAGTCTCTGAAGATAACACAGCGTTGTATGGTCAAGAGAAGAAAAAATAATGGGTCAATATAGTATTTTGTCTTTGTCTCCGATTGTCTCCGTCAGTCTCTCACACACTATAGAGTTTTGACCGTTTTCGAAAGAATAAAAAAGACATATTTATAACCAAGCGTTGTGGTTCTTCCCTCATTATGAATATACAAACGTTATACTTACAAATTGCATGCTTATTATATGTCTGTAAGTATTTACTAATTGGCCAACCTAGGTGAATTTATGCGTTAGAATTCATAAAAGAAGGTCGCTTTTGAATTCATCTTTATATCTTCTCTAGTGGCCAGCATTGTTTCAGAGATGGGAAATAAGTGGCCAAAACGCTACAGTTTTGTTGGATGTTGCTACCAGGATCTGTTTAAAATAGCACATAGTGTTCTTTTATCGTTCTAATCTAGATTTTCTCCATGTATTTCATTAGCTTCCAGGTGGTGGATCCGTACCTTAGTACTTACACGACAACGGCATCGAAGAAATCTCGTTAATAAAACCAGCCAAAAATCAATGCATTATAACGCTAAATAACTTGGATTTTTATTGATAAACTGACAATATTGATATATTTCAAAATTAATAATTGACATATCTATTACATTTTAACTACCTATTTTCCAATTTAACGAAATCTTTCTGAGTTAACTGTTACGTCCATGTTTAAAGTTATCTATAAGCACCTGTTATTCGATGGTTATGTCAATAAATTATAGTTTGAATCTAACTTACACGTGAGCACCAATCCTTTAGCATTCATAATCAATTCAGTTTTGAAATTAAATATAATCAGATAATGGCTGAAGGCCGAAATCATTCTGGAGTATTAAAACCGCCTGGTGAATTAAATTTATAAAAAAAAGTTTATCAACAATGATATATCTAACTTTCTTTCATACTATATTATTATGAGAGTTTTTCACATCACCGTTAGCAGATGGTCTTTCACTGGAGTTTGAGTAATGGCAAGTTCCCTCAAATAACCAGGACACTTCTCAGTATTCTGGGCAATCTTAATAATGCGGTAGTTTCGATGGTCTTCACTCATGCTCTTATTTCCTATTCCTCCAGTCTCTCTATCAACATTTTGGTGACTGTACCGAGCGCATAATTGGTATCGGCGCCACTTTCATGTTCCGTAGTTTTTACAATTCCTTAGCAAAGTTCAGATACTTATCTCTCTTTTCACTTTCTTTAAATTTTACTCTTTGGTCTTGTTTATTGCTTGAAATGTCCATACAGTTGTATTTCTTCCCATTTTGGTTTTCAACTTAATTTTGTTTTGATAATCCTCGTGTTGTCTGCATCGTTTCTGGTCATTATAATCAGTTTTCTTCAGCACTTATTTTGAGTAGTTTTCGAGTTGCATCGATGCATAAACGCTATCTTCAATGTTAGCAAAGCCCTTTTCCTCCTTCTTTTCTTGTCACATATAGTCTGTCTGTCAACGTCACTTCTTGGATGTAAGGCCTTATACATCGTCATGAGTTTCTTCGTTTTCTGGCCCATTTGTTTAAGTTTTTCTCTTGTCAACTTCAAGAATGGTTCCGAATATCTTACAAGAAGGATAGCCCAGGTATTAATCCCTTTCATGAGATTCCTACCATAGATTTTGGTTTCAATTTGTTTCCTCGTTCTCAGGAGATACTCTTTTAAAATGTTTTCTTTCATCTCTACATATCGGATAGTGTCCGCTTCCAATATTCCCGAGTATTTGTAAGTTTCCTAATCTTCGAGCGTTCTGATTTTTCTTGATTTGGTAGTTCTATGCCTTCCGTCATATGTCCTTTTCCGCTTCTCATTATTAGCTTGGCGTAGTTTTCTATGCCAAATCCCAACCCTATGTCCTGACTGTATATTGTCACTGCCTGTATTAGGGTTTCTTTATTATCATTATTATCATTATTATTATTATTATTATTATTAAATGATTTAATAAAATATACGAAGCATGGAAAAAATTTTGAAAGAAAAAATATAAGTGGCATAAGGATTGTGTGTTACATATAACAAAAATTGGGTTTAAGAAATAAAGAACAAGTAAAAACAGTAAAAAGCATAAACTATATTATCTAAAAAATACGTAAATTTCAACATAAATTTCCCCAACACGATTATTAGCAAAGTCTCTCTATCTATCTCTCTTTATATATATATATATATATATATATATTCCTGAGTGTGCATGTATGTGAATGCGTGTGTGTGTGTATGTGTGTGTGCGTTCTTGTGAGTGCGTATTCAAACACGCACATATGTCTTTATGAAGTATGTGTAAAAAGTTTTTAAGATCCCTTGACATTTTGTCTTCTGAGCGAGATTTCGAACATTTTTGAATATTAACACGTCATACATCTGTCAGAAAGTGAGTAATTTCGTAAGTAAATAAATATGTAAATGTGCTGGTAAAAAAAAAAATGACCGTCGAGCACCTGGTAATGGCGCCGAAGTCGGGTAAGCAGCAGAACAAAAATAATGAGAAACGTTGGAATATGTGAGTAACACATGTCGAAACACTTTCAAGGTGCTAAAAGATGTGCAGTAATCTATCTATCTACCTATCTCCACAAGCGTGCACACACACACACACACACACACACACACACACACATACATGAATATATAAGACACCCAAAGAGGCCTCCTAATGTGATGTCTCCTATTTATTTCCAGAGAAACAACGAACCTACAACATATAAAGGGAACGAAATAACACCCTGAAATAGAGCATGTTTTCAGCTATAAAACTAATGTATTTACCCAACCCTTCCGCTACGAGTAGAATGCAATACAAGGTCAATTTTTAAGGGCATAGCGGGTTTGACTTCAGAGTTTTCCTTCTCTAAAACTGGGTGACTTCTTAAGGTAAAGAAGCAAGTTTTTCATTGTTTACTTATCTCTTGAAAGCAGCCGGGCGGGAGGAAGAACAAATGGTTTTCTTCTTTTTCCAAGGGTATTAATGAAAAAACGTCATCGAGGATTTGGTAAAAATGCTCCTCAAGGCCAGTTTTTAGGCGAAATATTGTTGGTTTCAACTCGAAATATTCCTTCTCCAAGGCCGGTTGCTGTATCAGTGCTAAAGAACCCTGTCTAACCTATTTGTTTTCATATTTCCTGATAAATTTTGGGATTTTCTAAGATGTATTCATGCCTTTCCCAAGGGCACTAGTGCAAAGTTAAACGTTCATTGCGCCCTCCAGGATTTGAACTTGGCTTTCTGTGTTCATTTTCTCCTGTGATAACCGTTTCACCAACCACGTATCTATATTCATTCTTCACTGTAATCCCATGGAGTCTTTTAAAATGGAGTGGATTCACGTTTTCATCTCATCGATGACAGCGTTATGGCGAGTAAAATCTTTTCCTTGAAATCGATTTTTCACCGGACTAATAAAACTTGGCTGATTGAGGTGTTCTTCACTTCATGGACTGACAGCTTTGCCAGATCATTCGGAATATTGCTTGTCCCTTACATCCACAGTGAATTACACATAGACAAACTGTTCTCGGAGATGCGTAAGTCAAGTTCAATTCTATAGACAAGGTTGCTTGCTTTTGTCTTTTATGTTTATGTTGTTAGAAAAAAATCCTATATCCCTCTCTTCCCCTTCCACCTCTTGGTAAATAGTAGAGTAGACTGAGCTCTTTAGCCTTTGCAAATCAACTGGACTAGAAAAAGGAAACACTTTGTATTCAAAACCAGAAGGTAAAGAGCTGCAACCTTATTCTCTTCAAAGGAGCGGGTTATTTGCATAGCAAACGAACTACGCTCACGTACACAATTTGGTCGCTGTAAACATTCAGCAAAAATCTGAATGATATTTTATGCACTTCTTTTTTCGGCATAGACGAATTCAGTGACACATCTCTACTTTCAGGTCAAACTCCATTTTACCACCATATTGCCACTCCGGTGCCATTTGTAAAAAAGCAAAAAATGGATAATTGACGAGGAGGTTCAAATTCTGTTACCACACCACCAACAATTACCTCTGATGTTTTCTGGTAACATATTAAAAATAGGAGGCTTTAGATTCGGACCCCACTTTTGAAAACGCAGTATGCAAGGTATCGAAGGAGAAAATACACTGTAATCACAGGAGATACTTGTTAAAAAGCGGAGCTACGAAGATACAGTAACGTGGGATATTGGAGGTACTTGTAGCTGAACACATATTCAATCTGATGATGTTCTAGTACGCCTGTATCTGTTGAAATTTCCATAGAAATTAGGAAACTTTATCTTCTTAGTATGTTTCTCTTTAACTCTATCTCTCTTTATCTCTTTCTAAATATGTTTCTCTATCTCCCACTCCACAACTCCTCTCTTTCTATTTCTCTCTCTTTCTTTCTCTCTCTCTCTTTCTATTTCTCTCTCTCTCTTTCTTTAGATAGATAGATAGATAGATTGTGAGAGAGAGATAAACAGACCAAGAGAGAGAAAGATGAGAATACATTCATGACGGGATTTGATCCCAAGGTCAAACACCTAATTTGAGTTTTTTAAAACTTTTGATAAGTATACAGTATTTAAATATAAAAGAGAACAGACGCATTTGAGAAGCTTTGAGATCATATCTCTCTGGATGATCATTCTATTGAAACTAGGGAAATTACTTCTATCCCTAATGATAGTATCAAAACAGAAACCTCACTAAGAAAGACTTGCCTGAAATATATAAACAAGAGTGGGAAGTTATGAAAATATAAATATGAGTTAATCCCCAGTATAAAATATCCGATTAAGTAGTTTTTGAATCCTGTCCGTGAGCAAGCGCCAGAGAGAGAGGGGGAAGGAGAGAGAGAGAGAGAGAAATAGTGAGTGAGAGAGAGAAAGAGAGAGGGAGAGGGAGAGAGAGAAATAGTGAGTGAGAGAGAGAGAGAAAGAGAGAGAGAGAGAGAGAGAGAGATGGACAGACAGAGATTTGTTGATAAACAAGCAAGTTTAGTAAAATCTGTCACTATATTGGACACGTTTCTGGACAGCTTTCTTCGAATAGTTTGTGAATTCATCAAGTGAATTATTTAGTCAAACTGACCTTATTAGACATGAATATGAGTTTACTCATTCTACTACAATATAGCCTCTGAGGTCACCTCTGGTGGCATAACTAGCAAACCTACACGAGTGCGTTCGAGTCTCATTGTGTGCCCTATTCATTCGACCTTGTGTTACATCGAAGCAAAGAGCTTCGTAAATTACTACAATATAGCCACTGAGCCAAATACTCTTGAAATTTATCTAAACAGACATATATATATATATATATATATCAATGGAAATTCATATATAAACGGATTTGTATATATCCGTCACTCAAAAATTCAAATATACCCCATTTTTCAAAATCATTCTTTAATGGCGTGTTAATATTCCTGGGTTATTTAATGCCAAAGCCATCCTTGCAGAAGATCGGTAGATGTTCTGTTTAACCTACAACTGGGATGTTACGGTCCATCGCGTTAGCAACTACGCCACTGACTCTCCTCTTTCACTTTCTGTTATGGTTACCCCTATGACGTCACTGCCTTGACCCTCCCTGACACTATAAATAGTGACTGACTCGATAAACGAGTCAAGCGAGTGTAGTCAGTTACCAGTAACCGTTACTGTCTGTATTTCCGTAAATATGTAATGCTATAAACATTACATCAAGTTATTTATTTCTGGTCCTTCAATGCCACAATACTTCTTTCTCTCTCTTTCTTTTTCCCCTCTCTATCTTTCTCTCTCTCTCTCTCTCTTTCTCTCTCTCTCTCTCTCAATATATATATATATATATATATATAACCCTGATATTTTCTTGTGTTGACGGTTTATTCCAGCAAGGATAAACAGTCTCCCTCTGTGTCTCATCACCATAGGCAGGAGAGACGAAATTAGTTCCAGGAAAAGTTTACAGAATTCCTGGTAGTCACTCCAGATCTTCTATTTTAAGCCACATAGAGCATGTATAGAATATTTTGCGGATCTTATTCCCTCGGCAACACCTCAGTCATAATCACGTTTGAATTGGTATTTGTTTACAAATACCTCCCCCGAACCAAGTAGACTCCAAAGATTTCCATAGATCCAAGCATCCGTTTACCTTCAACGAACCAAGTAGACTCCAAAAAGCTCCACATATTCCAAGTAAATCCAAGTGCTTCCAACAACCCAACAATTTGCATATACCGACGACGACCCTAGTAATCTCCAAAAACCTCCAAGGACGTCCAAGTACCTCAAACACCCCAAGTATTTGCATATGCCTCCAACAACCCCGGTAGACACCATAATCCTCCAATCCAAGAACTTCAAAGTACCTCTAACGACTCAAGTACCAGCAAATACCTACAAAGAACCAAACGAACTCCAAGGACCCACAATGATCCAAGTACATCCAAATATCTTTAACGACGCAAGTTTAACCCAAGCCATCATTTTTCATACGGAGGATGTTGTTACGCGTCATTTGAAAGCTACTTTAATTTTTTTCTCACTTCAGTTCACTGACACTTATATATATATATATATATATATATATATATATATATATATATCCCGATCACTCTTCACTCGTTTGATTTTTAGCGGGTTTTAACCAGTTTATATTAATATTTTTTTTACTTAGACTCGTTGTCATACGAAGATTAAAGAACCGGTCTGTTCTACTATTTACCTATGGCTGGAAGGAAAATAGTTGGTTTTGTACCTTTTCCAAGGGTATTAGCGCTCTGTGTAATGCAAACAGCCTCGTCCGGAATTTGAACATTATCTCTTTTCTTATTTCCTTTGAAGATAACTTTTACACTATATATGTAACCATTATAAGATTATATATAATTTTGTTAGCAATTACTAACAATACTTAAAAAAATGTTCGATGGGTTAAGGTCAGAACTAACTAATAATTATTAAGATAATATTAAAAACATTTTAGAGATATTTGGTCTTTCTTTAAGTTTCATGTAAATGTTGTTAAATGTATCAGACATCTAGACTTTCTATGCAGTTTTTTAAATTCTATTTTTGGCTCGACAGACAATCAGCATCTTTGACCGACCAACATCTTCTTGTCCTAATTTTTATATGACTTACACATTCCAATAAGAGCCAACACTCGCCTACACAATTTTTTTTTATATGAAAATTGTTACACAAAAATTTTGCACACACACACACACACACACACACACACACACACACACACACACACACACACACACAGGCGCGCGTATCACTGATTAATTACATACTGTAACGCTCATTAATAAGAAAGAATATTACTTGAAAAAATTACCGGGATTTGATAATTTCAAACGATAATAAGGTATTATGCATTAACAAAGTCTACAACATTACTATTCGTATTTTGACAGTTGGATTATCCTGTCATAAATATGTATTTTGTTGTTTAGCAATATATATATATATATATATATTGCTAAACAACAAAATTCATATTTATGATATGATAATTTAAGTGTTAAAATACAAATGGATACTTATATGTGCTATGTGCCAAAAGGATATCATTTTCCTGTGTTCTGCTGCTTTGCTAGATGCCTTGATAAACATAGTCTCGTCACTGGTATGTCATGATGATTGATGAAGACAAAAGTTAACCATTGAGCCTTTGATAGTTATAAGAATTGATTTAAGTAAACATGCAGTAGCAGCTTAAAGCTTGATTTTCTTTTTACTTTACTTAGGATAAAACTATATATAAATATATATAGGTGTGTGTGTGTGTTTATTTGTGTATGTGTATATCAGTATGTACGAGCATGTACGTGTATTTTGATATATTAATAGATAGATATTCATTTGCAAGTATCACCTGCCTTCCACCCTGGCACCCTTATATGTCCTGCCAGATGTCAGTTGAAGAACGCTGGTTTGAGTCATTGTACAATACAAAGAGCCAACACAGACTGGGAAACACAGTCAGAACGACTGGTTCATTTACACATTATACCCAAAGGGGAAAAAGTAATAAAAACCCATAAAAATAAAATAAAATAAAACGAGGAATAAATAATAAAATCCCTTTAGTTTCATGTGCTGACGTGTATGTCAAAATATGAAGGCGCATGTAATCCAGCTTTGGCACGTGTAGCAACGACAGGAAATTATCTATATTAGCACACAAACAGACTCTCTCACACACTCTCTCTCTCTCTCTCTCTCTCTCTCTCTCACACACACACACACACACACACACACACACACACACACACACATATATATATATATATATATATATATATATATATATATATATATAAGATAGGGGCATTTGTGCCATGTCGTGTTGTATTTTTTATCTTGTAATTGATGTGGTTTTCTTGCGAGCTTTTATGCGTATTTTATTCCGTCTTTTCAGAGTATAAAGATCGCCAGTAGAGAAAAAAAGAAATGGCCTAAGCAGTAAAAAATGGTTTAGCGGGTAGTGGAACTTTTGGGTGGGGTTCTTTATACTATTAACATTTTATTTTTGACTATTTGTTTTTGAGAAACGAACTTGAAGCCGTTAATTTTATGTCTGCCTGTTATTTTCTTTCTAAAAAAAATTGGAAAATTTTTCTCTCATTTTTCTCTCATTTTTTTATAATTACATATAAATTTTCCACTTTTTTTTTTAGTTTTTTTAGCGTCTCATTAAATTATTAGCAAAACATTCCTACAGATCACAATTAAATTAATAGCTTTTTTTTTTGTATTTAACAACTTGGATTTAAATAATTTTAACTACTTTTTAACCCTGTAAATACGAGTTTCCGTGAATCCAATTGGTAGAGGTGACTTATCAAGAAATGTTCCGCAGACAGCATAATGATCAGCAGAACGACAACTTAAAAAAGAAATGGAAAGAAAAACAACTCTATGGATTTTTCAAGCAACAAATAAGTGAAATCTCACATGAATAGAGTTGGACATGGCTATGGAGAGGGAACTTAATCTATTCTAAAAGCAGCTTAAAACAACGCCATCCAAACTAAATATATTAGATCGAAAATAGGTAAGATGCGACAGAATTGCAAGTGTAGGAAATGTGAAGACAAAGACGAAATGGTTAATCACATTATAACTGGATGCAATAAAGTCGCACGAAAACAGAACAAAACTAGATATGGTTGAATGGGGAAGGTGATCCACTAGAAATTGTGCCAGAAATTTAAATTTGACCATACTGCTAGATGGTATATGCACAAACCGGAAACTGTCCTGGAGAATAAGATGCACAAAATTCTCTGGAATTTTGAAATACAAAGAGGTCATCTAACCAAAGCTAGAAGACCAGACTTAGTGATAGTAAAAAAAGAAAAAGAAAAAAAAACAGTATAATTGTGGACTTTGCCGTTCCGACCGACCATAGAGTAAAAATCAAAGAAAACGAAGAGACAAATACTTAGATCTTGCCAGTGAAATTAAAAAGTTATAGAACATGAAAGTGATGGTGATACCAATTGTTATTGTTGCACTTGGAATGATCTAAAAAAAAATTGTAAAAGGACTAGAGGAGTTGAAAATCGGAGGGCGAGCGGAGACCCTCCAAACTACAGCATTGTTGAGGTCGGCCAGAACACTGAGCAGAGTCCTGAAGATCTGAGGAAACTTGCTATCACTCCGACTCCAGTGAAAAACTATCAGCTAACTTTGGTGTCAAAAACACACAAAGAGGAATTGAATAATGATGCTATTCAAAAAAGATATTTAGGACATTACATGGGGGAGTTCTCATGAGTTAGAGATTAATGTGCTCTACATAGTGTATGATTTTGAACTCCAATCATGCTGTTACATTCAATTTCAGACAATTTCCCTTGAGAAAGAGATGAATTTCCTTATTCTCCGAACTATGGGTCAGACACTATCTATACTACTCATTTACAGAGATGGATTTGCCATTAAATAACCTACGAATGTTGATATGCCATTAAAAGAAACCAAACAAAAGTACATTCATATGAGTGAGCATATAGGTATTTACTAAGCTTTGCTTAATTGTGGCACGAGGCTGCATGGATGGGAGTGCGTATATGCATATGCGTAAATGTGTAGGTAGGTTTGCCTATGAGATATTCATGAAAATATTTAATATTTCGTGTAATTTCTACATATAAAGTATAGGAAATTGGATTTGTTCGCCTCTTAAGCCACGTTTTAGATATTCGTAACATAAACATTATTTCCGATTGATGGTTAGATGGTTGATTATCAAGTTTTTTACAAGGTAATTTTTCATGCCTTTTTACGTTAAACTGTTTGCAAAGGATCCAATTTAATGGAAAGGCTTAGAATGGATTCTTAAAAGAAAAGATTTTAAACAAAAGAAATGAAAGCAAACGATTGGAGGAAAAAACTGAAAGAGGCAGAAAAAATAAAGTGTTAAAAGTGGAATAATCTTCGTGGCGTAATGGCTAAAGTCCTGGAATACGACGGCGAAGTAAGTGAGTTCGAACTCTTATTGCGCCATTACGTTCACTTTCGGACTGATAGCTTGGGGAAGGTATTGATTGCTAACCTCCAGCAACGGGATTAAATAGTATCACTAATGTTCTACAAGGATTACTTTGACATCAAATAGCCCACGAAGGTTGATATGTCATTTAAAAGAACCAAACTAAAAAAAGATCAAAAGAAAATAAAAGAAAGAAACAAATTGTGCGTGTGAGGGGGGAGGAGGAGGAGAGTGAAAGAAATTTCCAGATATCCGCATAAATAAAGAAGCCGAACTAAAGAAATTATGAATAAGAGATTAGAGCATATTAAATACGGAGAAAACATGAAAAAGAATGAAGGTAATAAGAATGAAAGAAAGAAAATTCTCAAAATATAAAAGATGAAGTAAATGAATAAAAATCATGACATGAAATAACAAATAAATGAATTAAAAAATAAATATGAAGATAAAAAGAAATGAAAAAAGAAAGAAAAAATAAATAAAGAAAGTAATCATAATGTATGTGAAATATTAAAAAAACAAAAATGAATAAAGAAAAACTCCAAGAAACAAGCAATATGACTATAACAATAACATAAGATTGAATTAGCGAATGTACTTTAAACTAATCCAAGTAAAAAAATTCTTGACCAGTCGCCCTCAGCTTCGTTCATTTCTATTTAAAATAGGCATAAACATTTCTAAGAAAAAGAACGAAAATGACCGAGGTGGGAAAATATTTTTGACATTACTTTATATGTCTATGTTTCACAAAGCCAGGAGTTGGCTTTCCTGAATAATATGATTCAATAAAGAATGAAGCAAAAGAAATATATGAAAGAATGAGCAAAACTTGTTTAAAAAAAACGACCTTTATTTAAGTAATACTTTTCAAAATGCAAGGGAAAATAAGTTTTATTGTCCCTCGAAGGATTTGACTGTGAAGAAAAAAGACCGCCAACACTGAATGTTCTGCTTTCATGTGTGATGTCTATACGTAGTTTGCAAACAACTGACTTTGTTAAAAACTTCCATTTTTTGACAACCGGTAATATTTTCAAACAGATTTAACATTTAACAAGACAATAAATCTAGTTTCAATTTTAGGCACTTAAGTAGCTTAGCCGAGAAAGTATTTAGTAAAATATCAGAGTAGATAATTTTAGATTTTCTAAAATAGACACAGGAAGGAAAAAACAAGAAAATAATTGCTAAAAGATATCACCAGATGATGATTCTAGGGTTCAAAATGGTATCAGCGTCAAAATATCATTACCACTAACTCAGAGAGACCCAACACTATCTTATAAGAAAACCAGAGTTGGTGATTTTCCATAACAATGTGGCAATGTGAGATCAAGACGCAGTCTCTTCGTGTAGTCTTTTGTTCTATTCACAACTTTCCAGCCAGGAATTGTTAAATAAATGATGCGAAATTTAGATTTACTGACTTGGTGACACGTCATTACACTGAACGAGAATAGAATTTCCGTTAAGTTTATGTGCCTAGTCAGTGTATTATCAATAATGAATCGTTAATTTAGTTATATTAAGTTGAATTATATAACGAGATGATGACGTCAAATTCATGGGAAAGTCGTGACAACGCTCTTCATAGAGAGTGGGCTGAAAAGTTCAAAGGCCGATTATAAAGGAATGATTAAACAGGTGTTAAATCTTGCTTGTATTAATTTTAGATCTAATGGATAACTATTGTTTCATTCCAAATTGATTGAAATATGCTTGTTCAAAGAAAACTTCAAGAAGAACAAGTACCAACTTCGAAAATGGACAAAATCATGATGTCATCAAGTACCAGCAAAAGAAAGGGTTGAGCTTCCAATGATATTCATGCTAATATGGTTGCTCTATTCGGGGATGATTCTCCAGCCTCAACAACATTGCATAAATGGATTACTGAATTTAAGAGGAGAAGGGAGAGTCTTGAAGATAACACACGATCTGGATGTCTTGCAATTGCCACAAAAGTAGAAAACTAATCATGATCACCGCATGGAAATCGATGACCAGTGATTGACAACAGACCAAATTGTCAATGCTATTAGAATACCTCGCAACAGAGATGAGAATATTCTTCTCGATAAACTTGGCATGAATAAAGTTCTTGTTCGTTGGGTGAGACGTCTTCTGACACCTAATCAAAAGCGCTATATGTGGTTCACATCGCGGGAAAAGTTGACATTAATTGAGTCAGATCCAATCGTTTTCCTCGAAAATTTCTTAACCTTCTTCAAGTTTTGGTTTCATCACTTTGAGCCAGAGACAAAGAGACAACCCATGAAGAAGAAACACCCTTCCTCACTTGCTCCAAGGAACGACAAAGTAGTTTCATCAGGGAGGAAAGAGATAGCCTTATTTTATTGATTATCAGCAAAAGAGCCACAACATCAATGGTAATCAATTACGAACAACCATCAAGATCAAAGGCCAAGAAAGAAAATAACGAAAGGTTAACTGTTTTATCGGGACGACGTTCCAGCACAAAAGCCATTGCTTTCAATGACTATTGAGGCTTTGAACTGTTTCATCAACTTTTTTTGCAACTTCTTTGGATCCCTCTGGCTATCAGCTGTTTTCCTACATGAAAAGACACTTGATTGGGAACCACTACCGCAATGTTGATGACATTATTTCTGATGTTAATGATATTGTGATTAACAGGATGAAAGTATAATCATCAATGGGATACATGCACAATAACAACGATCGAAAAAGTGTGTGGACTGCAAGGAGAATTATGTCGAAAAATCAACCTCATTTAGTCACATTCCATGAGAGTATCTTGGTCAGCCTGTAAACCTTTCAACCAACGCTCGTTGTTTAAGTTCAAACGGCTGTCTTTTTAAACTGATAACCCGAATTTGGTTTAGCAAACTTTCTAAAACTATTTATCTCAGGTCGATTCCTGCTCATGAGAGAGGTGTTGGGCAAAATCATAGGCACACACCTACACATACGTTTACACCTACGTGTGCGTGTGCGTGTTTGTGAGTAGAATATTTATATATTATCGTCATGATGTTGTGCTACTAGCACGGATTTCCCTGACTCTCGTCATTCATCACTATCAGCCATCGCTTCCGGCAGACAACATCCCGTGTCTGTAGAGAGCTGTTGTTGATAAGTTCTAGTTGGTCGTCCAACACCTGCTCGTATGTGTGAAGGTGGCCTTTGGAAAACGTCGCTTACGGGTTCGTTCTTACTTCTCTATTGGTATCCTGCATGTCTTGGTTGTCTTATTTGGATAGTCTTAGAGATTGGAGGTAGCTGATCATGCAACTGTTGTTTTGTGGGATTTTGCTTCAAGTATTTGTTCAATATAGCTTGTAGTATTGTAAACTAATCGGTTTTGGTTTAGGTTTGTTTTAATGGCTTATCAAACTTCGTGGAATATTCAGTCCCAAAGCCACCTTTGTTTAAGAATAGAATCGATACTAGTTAATTCATTACTAGGAATAAGAATATTGGATTCATACCTTTCTAAAAAAGATTAATCTTAGTATGAACGTAATAGCGTGACTGGAGTTCGAACTCACTTACTACGATGAACCCGGCAAAGAGGTTAGCCACTACACTACTAATATATAAATGCATAGATATATATGTATAACATTTTTTCTCAAATAACTTCTTTTATCTTTCTTGAAACATGTTAATACTATTAAAGGTAAAAAAAGATATATCAATATAAATGAACGTTAAAAGGTTATATTTATAATTACTTCTTTACTTTCCTAATAATAATAATAATATTCTGTTAATTCTTAAAATGAGGACTTTGCTTTTATATTCGTGGCAAAGAAGAGAAAGAGAGAAGGGTATCTAACAGTTTGAGTCATAAAGACAGAGACAGGAAAGAGAGGTAGAAAAGGACTCACATGCAAACCTTTAAACCCAACAAAGAAGTTGGTGCAGCTGTGAATAATCACATAAGAAATCACTCAACAAATGTGTTTGTTTCATTTAGAAAAGTTAACAAACTCGAAACGCAACGTTTATTTGTGTTTTTTTTTCGTCCAGCTCGATGCCCGCACATATAGACACGACAGACTACAGACGCAGTAAATGTTATAACACCGTTGAATAGAGCGAATTTTCAGCTACAAAATCCTTTTTTTCTACACTGTCATCACCGTGCATTTTCGTATAGCAATCAGCCAAAGCTTGCATACCGAGATCCTAATGGGTAAGAGGGGTTGCTCTAGGGGTAATACTACCTATTTCATTATGTTGGTCCACAATATCAGAGGCAGGTATCATTTGTTTTAGTCTTAAGGTCAGAATACATGTTTTTGTTGCCTTGATAGATTAATGGTCATTTTGCAAAATGTCACTTGACATGAAAGCAGAGGTTACTCTTTGGTTTAAGTTATTTAAAACAAATGTTTGATTGACTTGTAAATCTTTGATTGTAAACTTAACAATATTTTCAGCATTTTTAATTGTTCTTTTTTATTTGTTTATAATCATTTTTGTACATGGTTATATGAGACAGATTTCTAAAGCACAAATCATTTTTGCACAGTTGTATAGTTTCAAGTAATCAAGTAATGATTTATATGGTTACGAGTATTACTATTTAAACTAATAATCTATATGGTTTCAAGTACTTCCATCTAATACAAATGATTTATATGGTTACAAGAATTCCTATCAAATACTAATAATTTATATGGTTTCGGGTATTCCTATCTAATACTAATAATTTATATGGTTACAAGTATTCCTATCTAATACTAATAATTTATATGGTTTCAAGTTTTCCTATCTGATACTAATAATTTATATGGTTTCAAGTATTTTTATCTAATACTTATAATTTATATGGTTAAAAGTATTCGTATCAAATACTAATAATTTATATGGTTTCAGGTATTCCAATCTAATACGAATAATATATATGGTTTCAAGTATTCCTATCTAATACTAATAAGTTATATGATTACAAGTATTAGTATCTAATACTAATAATTTATATGGTTACAAGCATTCCTATGTGATACTAATGATTGTATGGATTCAAGTATTCCTATCTAATTCTAATATATATCTATATAGTTTCATGTATCCTCACCTAATACTAATAATTGATATGGTTTCCTATCTAATACTAATAATTTATATGGTTTCAATTCAAACAAAACAATAGCATATTGTGTCACATCCAGCCTTTGGTAAAGTGGTTGGGTCAATTCAAATACGTAGCTACATAACATTAAGTATTCCTATCTAATGCTAATAATTTTCAAACTGTACACAATTATAAAGTTTCAAGCATTCCAAGCAATGATTTCAAGTAACTATTTTTAACACATTTACACATTGCCATATGGTATCAAATATTCCTATCCAATATGAATAATTTTGAAAGAGATCTATTTGGTACCTAGATTGGATTCTAACATGTAACACCAGTCTGGGTAAGAATGCACGCGGGAGTAATATCCTATGAGAGAGTAGAGAACTGGAGCCACACAACCATATATAGCTTAGAGTCATACCCAGAATTACCCTTGTTTAAATGGTGTTCAGTCTTTTACAAGGTATACTATCAGCGTATTCTAAGCTACGCCAACAGGATGGCCTCTAGGACTTGTTATTTAAAAATCCAATACAGCATTATTTCGAGATGTTCATGAGTCTGTGCATATATACAGGTGTATATATACAAGATTCTATGCGCATGCGCACGTGTGTGTGTGTTTACGTGTGTGTCTTTATGTGTGTGTCTTTATGTGTGTGTGTGTGTATGCGTGTCTGATCGAGAAACTACCGACTGATTCTCCTGATTTAAAATATTTTTTTTTAAATGTCTAAAATTGCAAAAATAAATTCCACAAGCTAAAGTTATGCGCAACGACGTATATACTTTAAAAAAGATCTCCACTAACCGTCATCTTCAGCCAAAAATCGAAAACCCAAATAAAGATTTTCCCTACTTTTCTTTCATTTAAAATATAGTTTTTCTTTCATGAAATTCTAAAAAGGTGATCGTACGTATTGGCATTGCTATTGATCTATAAGGTGTAACGTTTCCATCGTCAAAAGGAGAGAGGAAGAAGATATGATAGAAGTGGTATTTGAAGAAGAAGAAGAAGAAGAAGAAGAAGAAGAAGAAGAAGAAGAAGAAGAAGAAGAAGAAGTCAAAGATTTAAAAAAAGAAAAGTTCTGTGAAATAAATCAAGAAATAAGGTAAAAAAATATAAAAAGAAACAGAAAAAATGAAAGAAAAAAATTGATAGACAATTATTTCGGAAAAAAAGTAAGTTAAGAGAAGAGATAAAAATATAAAAATAATTATTGAAGAAAAACGAAGGAGAAAAATCAGGACTTGAATGAAACTCTTTAAAAAGAAAATAATGAAAAGAAAATAAAAAAAGAAAAGAAAGTAAAGAAGAAAATGAATGAACAAAGTCCGAAAGAAATGAGACAAAAAATAGAAAAAAGAAATGTTTTAAGAAAAAAAAAGAAAGAAAGGAATGAACAAACATGAAGATACGAATTAAGAAAAGAACTACCAGGAGAAAAAGTAGATATAATAAGAAAATAGAAAACGAGTTAGAATTAGAAAGAAAAACCAAGATGAAACACATTCTATAAAATGTCAAAGCAATAACGAAAGAAAGAAAGAAAGAAAGAAATCTAATAAAAAAGAAGACGTAAGAAATTATTGTTACGTCTTCTTGGAAGAAAAAAATTCGGAAAGAAAATTAAAAGAAAAAAAGAAAAAATGAAAGCAGGAAAGTAAAAAAAAAAAGTACTAAAATAAGAAGAAAAGGAAGAAGAAATGAGCTTGATGAATAATATGCAAAATAGAAATGATAGAGAAAAAAATGATAAAAAACGAAAAGCAAACTAAAATAAAAAAGGAACGAAACATACACTAAGAAAAAGAAAGAAAGAAAGAAAGACTCAATGAAATCTGAAGAAAGAAAGTACGAGTGAAAGAAAGAGGAAACAAATTAGGGAAGGGAAAATGAGACAAACAGCAAAATAAGAGAGGGGAAAAGAAAAAGAAAGAATCGACCGAAAAAAAAAAGGACAAAAATCCACTAAAAAAATTAAATAAAACGGATGTAGAAATTCGAAATAGAGATAAAAATGGCTAAAGTGATATGAAAATCGATAAAAAGCCAAGTTAAAAAAATAATCTCGAAAAAGAACAAAATCATAAAAAAAGATATATATATTTATTCAAAAAGAAGTAAATGAAACCTTAAAAATAATTTTGAAATAATAATGAAATAAAATAAAATAAAATTTTAAAAAAAAAAAAAAAAAAGGAAAAGAAAAAATGTAACACAATAAGACAAACCAGAAAAATCAACTTAGAAGAGGAGACCCAGGAAAGGAAAAGGCAAAGAACGGAAGAGAAAATAGCGAATGACGAAAAGGCGCGAAAGCGAAGAGATGAAATAGAAACTTGGCAGCCATTTTGAAATGGGATCAGAGTTGTGAACAGATTCCTGGCTTGAAAGTGCGACGATCAGTGCTCGGCCGATCGCAGTTGCGTGTGCAGAGGTAAGGAAGGAGGGAGAAACATCTGACGATAAATGAAATCGAACCTAAATGGGGAATACAAAATCGGTTTCCTATCGAGCGTCTGCCGTAATAGTCAGGTGTAACATTTGACACTGCCTTACACTTTAACCCTTTTCCTCATTTCTTCTTCTTCTTCTTCTTCTTCTTCTTCTTCTTCTTCTTCTATGGTTGCTTTTCGATTTAAAAAAAATTAAATTTATCCAATCAGGTGTTATTTTTCGAGATGTTTTTTTCTCTTCAGTTATTTTAGGTATCATCAATTTTTCTGTCGTAACCTGTATTGTATCTTTCTTTTTATATTTCGTACAATGCTTGCTAATTCATAAACCCCTTTCCTTTTTCTTCCTTTCTCTATTCCTGATGCTCTCTCTCTCTCTCTCTCTCTCTCTCTCTCTCTGCGATATATAAATATATAATCTTTGCATTCATTTATTCGTCTTTTCTATATTTCTTTCTTTCTTTCCCTGCTGTCACGTACTTCTTTCTCTCTTTTTACATATCATTCTTTATGTCTTCTTTGCTCTATTTTTAAATTCATGCTTCTACCTTTTTACATTATCCTTTTACTCTTATGTAATATGCTACATAATTTGTTTGATCATGAGGATAAACTTATACCACCGTATTCACACATATACATATGTGCTTGCATGTGTGTGGGGGGGATGAATATAAACTATGAAAAAACAATGCATTCAGAAGGTGTATTAAGTATATACATACATATGATAATATGCTTACGTTGCAGTTTTTAAAATAATCGGGCAGTTAGCTAAATTTTTCACCAGAAAAACATTTTCAAATCAAAAATATGAAATGATAAAATAAAAAAATTCTCAGCATTACTTAACGTTGATAGCGTTCTGTGTCAATAAAGATTGACGACACTCTTGTTCGAAAATATTTTTAAAGACAATGTCTTTGTTTATATCTTTAAAAAACATTTTAAAGAATTTTTAATAATATCTATATCTATATATATATATCCACTGAATCGGTGCATCATTACCTCTCCACTCAAAAAATGTGAACAGTTTATCTAACGCCGTTGAGTATTTTTTGAAAGCAGATATAGGGTTTCAATTAAATGTTAATAATAATAATAGTATCAAGAAAAGAGGGAGGAAGAGGACTTGCCAACATTGAAAATAGCGTTGACGTATCGATACAATGACTCGAAGACTACATAGAAAATCTCGAAGGAGGACTGATCAGAAACGATACTGACAACACGATGGACAAGATGACAATATCTAGGAAACAAAAATGGGACGAAATAACTTTATAGGCGTTTTAAACGACTAATAAACAATATCTCACACGAGAAAACCTGGACATGGCTAAGAAAAGGAAACTTTGAGAAACAGAATGTCTCCTAATAGCATCACGAAACAACGCCGTAAGAACCAATCATATCAAAGCGAGAATAGATAAGACGCAATAAAATAGCAAATGTAGGTTATGCGGTGACAGAGATGAAACCATCAATCGCATAATGAGCGAATGCATCAAATTAGCACAGAAGGAATATAAGACTAGACACGACTGGGTGGGCAAGGTGATCCACTGGGAGATGTGCAAGAAATTTAAATTTGGCCATACGACCAAATGGTATATGCACAACCCAGCACCTGTCCAAGAAAAGGACACACATAAACTCCTATGGGACTTTGACATACACACGGATCACCGAATCTCGGCCAGAAGACCAGATTTAATAATATTAAACAAAAAAAGAGAGAATTTGCAAAATTGTCGACTTTGCCGTCCTGGTTGACCACAGAATAAAACGGAAAGAAAGTCAAATGAAGGATAAGTACCTGGATCTTGATAGGGAATTGAAAAAAAACTATGGAACATGAAAGTGACAATTATACCAATTGTGATTAGAGCTTTTGGTACAGTAACAAAAGGATTATTAAAGGGACTGGAGGACTTGGAAGTTGGCGGACAAGTGGAGACCATCCAAGCTACAGCATTATTGAGAACGGCTAGAATATTGAGAAGAGTCCTCGATACTTGAGGAGACTTGCTGTCACTCCAGTGAAATACCATCAGCTAACGCTGATGTGAAAAAACTCTAATGAGTAAATAATAATAATAATAATAATAATAATAATAATAATAATAATAATAATAATACACAGAAGAATAGCTAGTAAAAATCATGCAGTGACATAGATGAAATTGTTGATCATTTAATAAGGGACTATTACAAATTGGAATAAAAAGAATTGAAGAATAGGCACGACTAGGTGGGAAAGTTTATCCATTTGGACTTGTGCAAGATACTAAAATTTAGCGATGCAGTCAAATAGAATATGCACAAACCAGAATATGACCTAGAAAGTAAGAAGCATAAAATTTACTGAGACTTTCAGATACAAACAGATCAACAAATCATCGCCAGAAAACCACAAACTAAATTTAATCAACCAGGAAATCACTTGTCATCTTCTTGATTTTACCCTTCCAGCTGACCATGAAGTGAAAACGAAAGAAAACGAAAAAACAAATAAATACGTGAATGTTGCCAAAGAGTTAAAAACATTGTGAAACAGGAAGCTGACAATGATTCTGTTACTGGAAGACTCGGAACGGTCCCCCAAATCATAGAAATGAGATTTGGGGAACTGGAGATCAGAGGGAAGATTGAGACCATACAAACTTCAGTACTGTTAAAATAATCTAAAATATTTAGAAGAGTCTTGGAGATCTGAAAAACTTGCGATCAATAAGACTTCAGTGAAAAAACAACCAGAAGGCGTTAAATAATTTTAAAATGCTAAAGCTTCAAATAACAATCTTATTACAAATAATTTACGTACAGTTATTTGGTTTCAATTATTCCTTTCTAATTGGTATAAGCTAGTTGATTGGTTGTTTTATGGCGCATCAACGCTTTTCGGGTAATTTAACGCCGAATGAAGTCATTTTGACAAAAGTTTCAAACGATTCAGTTTAGCTTAAGTACACAGTTTACTTCTATTTAACCCATGGATAGGAACCTATCAGGTGCTATCACTCCTGACCAGAGTGGATATGGGAGCAATGGCAATAAAAGTGTACTCCGCATCTCCCAAAGCTCCAGCATTACTGGATCGTCGCCATCAGATTATTTTGTATCATATCCAGGACACTCGTTGCGAGAGTCTAATCCCTCTGCAGAAACGCAGTCGGCGTATTCTGCAGCCCCAGCCAACTGGGCTAGTCATAATTTGAAAGCAATAGAATGTTGATTAAAATCGTTTTAACCTGTAAACACTTCACAGTAAAATATTAATGTTTTAAGAGCCTGTGTATTGAAGTAGCTCAAGATAATTCATATTATCTATGATCAATTTAACAAGTTGAATAGAAATTCAACAAGTACTACCACTTGGTTCAAAATGGAATTGGTATAAATGGCAATATGACTATTCCACACTCTTCAGAACTCCAGAACTGAAATCTTACCATCTGTTGTAGTTTTGTCTAATACTCAGGACAGCACTTTTTCACGGAGTTTTTCATATCTGCTCGAGATCCAATCGCTGTATTCTAAGCCTCATCGACAATATGAGATATGCATATGAAATAAGCTTTAGAGTAAATGTTGTTTTTTGTCATTCAGGGTTTTCAAACTATTGTCATCGTCTTGATACATAAGTAATGGTTTTAGGCCATGGTCCCCGAAGCCTCTAAGCGAAAATCATCATGCTTTATCACAGAAATTCACACCTTCACACCACTAAATGTTTGTTGTAATCCTAATATTGATTTCTTAAATGTCTTGAGAGAGACAGAGGCTCACATGCACACGCGCACACGCACAAACATATATATATATATATATATATATATGTGTGTGTGTGTGCGTATGTGTGTGTGCGTGTGTGTGTATATATATATATATATACATGCAGGGGGTGAGATAATATATATAGAGAGAGAGCGAAAGAAAGAAAATACATTAAGATAAAGAGAGAGAGAGAGAGAGAGAGAAAGAAAGAGGGAGAGAGAAGGAGAAGAATATATACATATATATGTATAGAGAAGGAGAAAGAGAACATGTATATACGAGAATCATTAAATAAGTTTACAGACTTTTTTGTATGGGCACTTTTATCGATAGTACACACGACAAACTCGAGTTCCTTTCGAAGTAATCTGCAATGCACTTGTACCGTTCCAACAACTTCTGGAAGGCCCCATGGAAGTCCTCTTGTGTGAGCGTGTCAATGACCTTCGTCACAGCCTCTTTCATCTCCTCAATTGTCTCATAACGACAGCTTCTGAGCTTAGGGAATAATCAAAAGTCACAGGGAGCAACGTCTGGATTTAGGGAGGCTAAGGAACTGTCTTGACTGCCATCTTGGTTAAATAGTCTGTGACAACGATGGAGTTGTAGACTGGTGCATTATCCTGGTGAAAATGCCACTGACCCGATTTTAAGAGTGCTGGCCTCTTCCGACGGAATTTCTTCCTGAACTCCCTTAAAATCTCAACAAAGTAACCCGAACCCTAAACCTTTGGCCAATCAACTCTGGTGTATTGATTTCCTTACTCCTTCCACACCTCTTATCATCCCTCACAGATTCCCTGTCCTCCTTGAATCTTTTATGCCACTCAAAAACTGGTGTTCGATTCATGCTAGATGGTCGAAAAGCAGTCTGAAGCCTTCCATACATTTCTGTGGCATTTTTTCCAAGTGTAAAACAGAATTTTATTGCATATCGTTCTTCTAAAGTGTCCTCACGTCCAGATTGCATTTTTGAAATTCACCTGCTGTGACAATCAGGCTTTAGTAGGGTATATTTCAATTGCTGCTGTAGCTGTTCATTTGAACATGAAATATTAAAAATTGGTCAGTCATCTTATAAGATCAATAGCAATAACATACTGAATTCTCAACAGTCAACGACAATTTTAAATGCCTGCACAAAATAGTCTGGAAACCTATTGAATGCACCATGTATATATATATATATATATATATATATATATATATATAGAGAGAGAGAGAGAGAGCCAGATAGATTGAGAGAGAGAGAGAGAAAGAGAGAAATATATATTTTCAGAAAGAGCGAGATATACATATATATGTACAGAGAGGGAGGAAGAGAATATGTATATATATATATAGAGAGAGAGAGAGAAAGAGAGAGATATATAAAAAATATATTTACAGAGAGAGAGAGAAAGAGAAAATATATTTAGAAAGAAAGAAAGAGACAAACAAAGAAACAAAGAAAGAATATTTAGAGTGAGCGAGAAAGAGAGAGAATTCGAGGTACTTCAAACTCCCTAGAATTCCGGAACTTGGGCCTTATCCTCGGATGATGCCCTTTGGATAAACATAAACTAATACCTTCTCTCTACCTAGTTATCGGTAAATAATTGGACATTAAGTTTTTTAGCTTTGGTTTATCAACCGCTCTAGGAGAAGGAAAATCTCTGAATTTAAACCCATGGTACTCTCAAAAATTGACCTTGAGTCGTATCTAGCCCATTGCATATTGTTTGGTAAAAGGCAGTAGATATACACAGTATACATAAGGTTCACTACTATCTGCGGTTTCAGGCATTCGCTGGGAGTCTTGGATCATATCTCTGTTGATAAGGAGGGCTCAAAATGCACAATAAAGATGATTACTCGTATTATTTTTGCCTGTCTTCATCTTGTCACTCTTTTGTATGGTAATTTAGCTGAAAGAATGATCAATGCTGGAGGTAGGGTTAATGGTTGGAGTGTTGCGGGTGGTGGGAAAAAATGAAAAGAAAAAAAGGGGGAAAAGGAAGAAAGGAAAATGTGGTATTGCCGGTTGGGGAAGTGGCGACAGTTGCGTTTATGTTAATATAAAGAAAAAAACAGAAAGGATGAAAGCGGAAAACTTGATAGAGAGCAACTTGCAAGACTGAGATGTAATTTACTGTGACCGATAGATTGGGCGTGGGAAGGGAAACAAAAAAGGGCAGATAACTCTTCTGGGTGACCGATTTCCCTCCCCCCAAATCTTTGTCGGTTCCCATCATACCTCCAACCGGAAGTATAAGCTCAAATACAACATGTAAATATGCTTACCCGGCTCAGTGCTTGCCTGCAATCCTGCTACACCAGAAAGCATCCCCCCGTCTCTGTTACTCTCTATTGCTCATTGCTCGAAGAGCAGTAATATCAGGGCTATTTCTAGATTTATCAAGGGTGCCGAATGTCAAAGTCTACAAAAGTGGTCAATTTTATGTCATTTAAAGAATTACCTAAATTACAGCTTATCGATCACTGAAAATATGCAGATGTAGAATATATCCATATCTGTATATATATATATATATATATAATCAATTATCAAAAATGAAGATACACACATACACACACACACACACACACATATATAAATATATATATATATATATATATATATTCAAGACGTGCCGCTAGCATGGATTTCCCTGACCCTCTTGCTATTCGTCTCTATCGTACATCGCTCCCGGTAGGTCTTTTAGGCTCCATCCTACATCAGTACAGAGCTGATGTTGAAGATTCTCGCTGGTCACCCAACTCTTGCTCGTCAATGTGAAGGGTTCTACAGGGGTCTACCGGGGTCTACTGGGGTTCATCGCTTATGAGTTCATCCTTAGTGTTCCGCATGTCTTGTTCGTCTAATTTGGATGGTTTTCGAAATGGGTGGTAAGTGGGTGTACAGCAGCTGTTTTGGGGGATATACGTGGTTCATTCAATAAGTTTCCAGACTTTTTTGTTGGGGCATTTAAAATTGTCTTAGACTCTTGAAAATTCAGTATGTTATTGCTATACATCTTATGGAATAACAGACCAATTTTTATGATTTCAGGTTCAAATGAACAGCTACAGAAGCAACTGGAATACACCCTACTAAAGCCTGATTGTCATAGCTGGTGAATTTGAAAGATGCAATCTGGACGTGTGGACAACTTAGAAGAACGATATGTAATAAAATTCTGTTTTAAACTTGGAAAAAATGCCACAGAAACGTATGAAATGCTTCAGACTTCTTTTGGAGCATCTTGCATGAATCGAGCATCAGTTTTTGAGTGGCATAAGAGATTCAAGGAAGGCAGGGAGTCTGTGAGGGATGATGAGAGGTGTGGAAGGAGTAAGGAAGTCAATACACCAGAGTTGATTGGCCAAACGTTTAGGGTTAGGGTTAGCCAAGCACTCTTCAAATCGAGTCAGTGTCATTTCGACCAGGACAATTCACTAGTCCACAGCTCCATCCTTGTCATAGACTTTTTCACCAAGATGGGAGTCAAGACAGTTCCTTAGCCTCCCTATATCCAGCTCTTGCTCCCAGTGACTTTTGCTAATTCCCTCAGCTCAGAGGCTGTCGTTATGAGACGATTAAGGAGATGAAAGAGGCTGTGACGAAGGTCATTAACACGCTCACACAAGAGGACTTGCATGGGGCCTTCCAGATGTTGTTGGAACGGTACAACAAGTGCATTGCAGCCGGATGAGATTACTTCGAAGTGGACTCGAGTTTCATGCGTGTACTATCAATAAAAGTGCCCACACGAAAAAAGTCTGGAAACTTATTTAATGATCCTCGTATATATCTAGGAAAAAGACTATTTTCTATTTCATTATTCTTTCTGAATGTTCTGCGACTCAAAAAATGTGCAAATGACTGAAAAAAGAAAAATCGTTTGGTGCTAAATTTGGTTGCTGTGAAAGATGTGGTAGAACTTGGTATTTTAACTTTTCTTGGGTTTCTTGGGCTGCAGTCATTGAAAATACTTAGCCAACACTTATCTGATAATCAAAATATTATGATATGAAGTGTAGGTGAATTTTGAAAATTTGCATCACCCAACAACACACACACGCACACACACACACACACACACACATATATATATATATCTATATATATAACATCTATACGGACACCTGCCTCCCGCCTCCAAAACTATCCAAGTCAGACGAAAAAGACACGCAGGACACTGCTGGAGAAGCAAGGACGAACTCATCAGTGATGCACTCCTATGGACCCCCGCATATGGCCAAGCAAAAGCAGGACGACCAGTTCGAACATACCTACAGCAGCTAAGTGAGGATACGGGACGTAGCCCTGAAGACCTGCCAGAAGCAATGAATGATTGGGAGAAGTGGCGAGAGAGGGTCAGGGATATCCGTGCTAGCGGCACGACATGATATATATATATATATATATATATATATATATATATATATATATATATATATATATATATATATATATTCTTGAAGACTGTTGTATCTTAACAGTTGTCAGATGTGCTTCCAGATCTAAAATCATTGTGTTAATAAAACTAAAATAGCGAGTGTCTAAGGGTATAAATAAAATTCAAAAGTAAATGTTTTTCGTTATATGAGTATCATTTACGAAGAATTATGCAGGCGATTTCTCGTGGCGTTATGGCTAACGTACTGGACTTTAAGTTTTTACTCCAGTCATGTTATGACGTTCTTTTTCTGACTAATACTCTAGTAAGATGTATGAAACTCCCATCCATTGGTAAAATAGTATCACTATTGTTATTCTACAAGGATGGCTTTGGCATTTAATAACCCACGAACGATGATGTGCCATTCAACAACCGAGTCAAACCAACTATTACAAAGAATTCACGGGACTCATTCGTTAAATTGGAAATGACTTGAGATTTTAAATCTAAATGAAGACTTACTCAGCTCAGTAACTTATGAGACGATGCCTTGATTTGGTCACATTTTAAGTTGGTGTCCCGATTCATTTTGAACCGAATGTTTTGGAGAAAACATAATTGTCCAAGTGCAATACCTTACATATTCACCATTTGTAGCACTCTGCGACTTTTTCTTGTGTTTTAAACAGAAAATTCACGATTGAAAGAAGGGAATGAACACTAAAATAAATACGACGACGTACCTTCACACTATATCAACAAATGAGTTTTGGACGTGTTTCAACCAATGAAGAAATTGATAGAATAAGTGCATTGAGTACCAAGAGGATGATTCTGAAAAAAATTCTTTAATTATAAAGTTAACAGACTGTATTCATAAAGGCAAAAAGTTTATACCCGCATTGATAAATACAACTTTATTCTTCATTTCGAGCACATCATGTATCATGATTGTTTTCAAGTATAACGAAGGGACATTCCTTAGGATCAATTGTCATCTTTATTTAATTTGTACTTTAGTTTGATATTAGAAATTATCAAACAAATATAAGAAAATGCGAAGCAAAAATATTTTTGAAATTTTAGAAGTACAGTATAACAAGAAAATTGCTTAAATGATGTGCCATCTAAAAAATAGGTATAAAGAAAAATGAGTCCTATTATTGATATTCTTGGATCTTTTAATCGTGAAAAAGGAAATACATGCAAATATAGGTGTTATAAAAATGTGCTTCAGTGGGAACTGCTACTTTAAACTGGACTTTTTATGATATTTGTATGATTGTTTATATGGAATATCATTTTATAAAATGGACTTGATGATCAGTTGGAACTCGATAAGAGGCTGTTTGTATGTGATTTCGCACTAATGAATCCATCGGTTCTCAAACCAACTATAGAAAAATATTCGATAGATTAGGTTCTCTAGCCTTGGTAAAGTAACCAATATACGAGAATGAAAGGAAAGTCTTTCAGAAAAAAAAATGAATTTAAAACATGAAAAGATTTCTTGGGAGAATCTGTGGCACATTAGTACAACATTCTGTGGTTATCAGCGGATCCAAAAAGTTGGCCTTATCCAACACAAACCTTCTTCACAACTTTTAAATCATCATTAAAAATCCTTAGCCTAGTTAATGATCAACAATGAATCGATGGACGAAGATTATTACGATTATTATGATTTGTTAAACAGAAGGTTTTACGCATTTTCTTGAATAATCACATTCACTTTTTGAAACGAAACCTTACATGAACGACTTTGATTGATTGATTGATTTTAACGTCATGTCAACCCTAGAGATTAAGGAATCATTTTTATGCAGAGTTATGTGGTATCCAGTACTCGCGTATTCAAATTCAATTATAATTTTCAAACCGATCTATTCTACGAATATACAGGGCTCTAACAGCTACAAACCAACCGTTCATGGGTAACCTAGAAGCAATTACTTTGAAGGTAAACTCCCCTCTACAACCCAGATCTCCAAAAGTGGAACATTACCATTAGATGCTCTTTCGTATTTTATGCATAACATTTGTTTTGAGAGAGTCTTAACACTCTGCAGAGAATACGCCCGGAATATTTATGCCCTGCAGTGGTCATTTGATGCTAGATATCCATTGGTCATAATGAATTATATATACACAATTATCTGGCTTTAAGTAAATATTTTTATTTAACAATAATTGTTACTTTTTTACGTAGAGCAAATATATGTAATAAATGGAAACTGAATTAGTGAATGAAATAAGCAATAGGTTTATTTATTGCGGTGCGGTGCAGTGCTAACCTCCACAACGAAAATTGACACTTAAAAATTGAACCTTGTGGGACTTGATAAATTGTTCATTCAAACAAGTGTCATGGCGTCATTTATTCTCCCTTCCATTTTGTCTTCCTACTATAAAATTGCTTAAACGATTACTCTTTCAAATTACAGTTCAAGGAGAAAGACTATCGTATATTTTTAGGTTGAACCCGTACCATGATAACAAATTGTTTGTACACAATTGTTAGTTTCCAAGTATTTTAATGAATGCGATTAATTTTAAACAGATCAATTTGATTTCTAAAAGTCTGAACAATTCCGAGTCTGAGTGAACATGGGAGTAATGGCCACGAAGAAGTATTCTACAGTCACTGGATCTTCTGAACTGAGGTCTTGTCATCAGATCCAATTTAATGTCAAACCAAGTGCACCCCTTTTGAGAGGTTCTTACAATCTGCTAGGAATACAGTCAGTGCCGACAGAGCGGAGAAAGATCTTGAAAATAGCAGAGGAAATACAACTGTCTAATACATATCATATAGTAGTTATTATCATTGCAGTAAAATTTGATGAGAACCATCCTTATACTCGACATTAATCTCATTGTAATTGCTCTCACCTTTCATAAAATCGGTGCATGTGCCTCCTTATAGGATAGACGATAACCGTATTTTATGAGAGTATTATCTACCGCGGTCAAAAATGGACAGCAGACAAAATGCACTTTCATTAATATACTTCCAACATATACTGAGTTACTGCTTCAACAGTATCTGTATCGGGTGAGCAAAAGACTTATCGTAAATGATGGCGCCCCGAAAATTGCGAAAAGATACTACAAAGGATATTGCACATGCGTTTCTGGGTGGTCCCAAGTAGAGCTGACTGGGTATCGGGGTGGATATGCAAAAAAAATATGATGATGCAAGGTTACTGCACGGTTATGTAAAGAGTGAGATGTCACTGGGAAAGATCTAATGAATGGTCGATGGAGTTTGCGGCAAAAACGAGGAAAACAGCCAAGAAAAAATGAGAATGAGGAAAACGGGGGTGAAAAATGAGATGATAGAGCAAATAAAGTACAAAAAAGAGTTGAAAGGAAAGTTTTTGATATGATATTTGGACTAAAAGAAAGAAAGCAAGAAAGAGAGATTAAATAATATTCTCTAAAAGATTGAATAAAAGATAAAGGCAAATAGAAAAAAAGAATGAAGAAAAGGAAAAAAGGTCCTGAGAAGGAAGGTAAGATGACAAAAGGGAAAGAAAGAAAGAAAGAAAGAAAGAGAGAAAGAAAGAGTAATAGAGGTTTTGAGGAAACAAATAAAATAAAATGTGAAAGAAAGAAAAAGGTAAGAAAGGTTTTAGAGAGAAGGATGAAGTAACTAAAGTTAAAAGAGCGAAAGAAAGAAAGAAAGAAAGAAAGAAAGAAAGAAAGAAAGAAAGAAAAGTTTTATGATTGAAGATGAAATAAGTGGTGAAAAGAAAGAAAGAATGTTTTTATAGAAGAAAATAAAACAAAAAAAAAATAGAAAAAAAAAAAGGAAAAAAAAGGTTTTATGAAGGAAAATGATAGTAGAAATATGAAAAGAAAAAAGAAAAAAGAATTAAAAGAAATATTGAATGAGTCATCTATTTGCTGCTAATTTTAGGGACCAGGCTTAAACTAAAGTTTTGAATCGCGATTTTCGAGGCTGGCAGATGAGCCTCACCTCAAAAATTGACTTAAGAAAGTTCTCCATCCCATTTTCACATTTTACTCTGGTGACAGACTCGGCTAAGCTTTGTAAGCAACAAGAGTGATGAATGGAAAGAAAGAAATAAAGAAAGAGAGAAAGAAAGAAAGAACGAATACAATCCGGAAACTAGTGACTAAAGGAAATGACAGACAGAAAGACAGTCTTGACAAGAATTAAGGAAAAAGAGAAAGAATTAAATAACTAGGGTGGTAATCAGAAAGAAAGAAAGTCAACGACATTAGCATAACGGTAGCGGGCAACATCTTCAAAGCAAAAGTCTTATTTAACAGAAGAAATAAGCATTGACCCAGATTGGCATCATAGACTAAATACGTTATGCCAGGAAGAGGCGTTTTGATTTCCCATTAAGACTTCGTCTCGTTCTTTCAATTCTCAGATTCATCTCTGACTCCGAATTTTTTCGCTTCGAAAACCAAAAACTTTATCTCTTCGTCCTGTTTCGTCGAGGTGATTAACTCATCATATTTTGGTTATTGCAGTTGTTCTGTTTAAAATGTCTTCATCATCATCATCTTGTTTATCTACACATTTATCCTTATTCTAATGCTAACCTTCATAATCCCAAAATATCTTCATGCTATCACCCTCTATTTTTAACAATACGATTATGTGTAGTACTTTGTTCTTTCCGTTGTTTTTCTTACTATTATCATCATCGCAAACGAAAGCGGATGCTTTTTTCTCATCGATATCGGCGCCTTCACCATCATAATTACAAGTAACTAGTACGAAAAAGAATGAAATTATCTATATTATTTGCTTACCTTGGAGATACCAATTTCTAGTTGTGGGTGAATAACGCAACATTATTGTACATTTGAAGTAGTCGAGAGTTGTTATAATTTTTGTAACGCTAATGAAATATAACAATGCATACAATTCAATAATTTGGACTGCAGGAGGAATACAAACTAGAAAAGAAAATACACAGAAAAATGAAACACAAAAAGAATGAAGGAAGGTATGTGTGTAGAAAGGTCTTATATGGCAGAATATATGTGTGTGAAGATTCTAAGAGGTATGAAGTTTTTGAGAGGTTTACATATTCTAGCAGAGTTCTTTTAGTTTTGGGTTTTTGTGGAATTATGAAATATATTTATAGTAAGCTTACGGTCTTGTATGAAGCTTATTATTTTGCTGTGTCGTTTACCATGCGCCACAACGTCCGTTAGCTACGAAGTAGCCTTACAGGGGCGACAAAAGGTCCCTGGTTTTACATCATTCCAAGTAGAAAGAGAATGTTCCTCACGCCTTATTCTTTTATACTTGGCTCTGTTTCTAAGGTATTTCCTTCCAGTAATCACTAGCAAAAATCTTTTGACAGATAAAGAGATAATACCACAATATAAAAATAACAGTAATTTTTAATGGAAAGTATAAACACACCCGAAAATAATTTGTTTCGATCCATATATTCGTTTTACCTTTGACTTACATGAATATGACCGCCTAAGTTCTTTTTAAAGAAAAATAAGATTTTAATATAAAGAACAAGCGATTGTTGACATTTAATATTAAAACAAATATAAAGCACCAATCTTGTGACTGTATTAGAATCTCTATGAAATTAATGATTATTTCACTATATATTGTCATCCACAGATAGACTGTTTCATTGTATCACAACTTTTCATTGAGGCTAGACACGCAGGACGCTTCAGAGTGGGATCAAAACCTGCCCAACTTTACGTTAGACTTAGTATCACACTGTTCAGCCATTATTTTCATTTGTTTACATTTTTGCCTTACCGGATACCCGAGTGCTCAATTCATTAGAAGATCTTTGCATTAGACGAGTGGCAGCTGTTAATTCCTTTGCCAGAGTGCTCAGCCCCCGGGAAGGAAGCGCATATATATCCAAAATTAATTTCTAAGTTTTCCATCAATTTATTTATAAATGTGAATGAGTCTTTCTTTTGATATTACTTCAAATTTCTGTCATTATACATTCCAATACCCCGATCCTCTTTTTAGTCATCATTTCATGTACTTTCTCTGCTTTCTTTCTTTTGTGACGCTGCATAAATATTTATCCCAGGGCGGGAGTTTATTTTACGCCCGTGTGACGTCAGGTGAGTCTGGCACTTGGACCCCTCGCTAGTTAAAATTCCTTTTTCGGGCATATGGGAACTGGCAGATAATGTGGGGGTTAATTTGGGGCTAGACTGACCGCTGCAGGCAAGGGGGTTTCCAATTTTCATGTTACACCCACCCACCAAGCCACTTCGTTTTCCTCCCCCCGCCGGATAACGGAAAACATGGACTTCTAGGTTAAGAAAAAAATATTATTCACTGTAGTCGGCAATTCCAATTTCCCGTGTAATGTTTTTAAAGGCGAATAGGGCATTTAGCGAGAATAAATTGAAGCGAATGAAGCTGAAAAAGAAATACGCAAAAAAAGGCAACTCGATAGGTAAACAACACAACGAATAAATTTCGACACGAGGGGACATTTAAAATATAACAAGGTTTTTAATACATGAGGACAAAACAAATATTTAAGGTGCCGGCTATGTTACCAGCAGACAGTCTTAAACACAAATGTCTCTCTTTCTTTTTCTGCTACCTCTGTCTTCTTTCTTTCTTTACTTTTAAAAATTGGAAAGGTAGTTAAGTCCACTCGTTTGTTTACAGTTTATGAAACGAATTTCTTCAGTCTATTTCTTTCCTTTTCTGAATACATATAAGTTCCAATATTTGGGAAGGTTAGGAGGAAAAACAGTTTAAGATGTACTTATCTTTTTTTTTCGAAGTGTTCATTTTCTAGATTCCTTTCTTTTACGGGCGAGCAATGTTCTGTAGAATTTGGTGGGAAGGCACCGGTTATCTTCTGTCCAAAATTCTTTTCGCTCTTCCCCGGAGTTTCGGCGACAGCTTCAACACATCTTGTCACGTCAACTGCTATCCCAGAACTTCCATTTCTTTTGATCAGTTAGGTACCCGGGAGCTTTTTGGCATCAGGTCAGCACGTCCTCTTACGGCGACCCCCGTCCTAAAAACTAAATTCTTTATCCCTATTTCCTCTGACGAAAAGGGCACTACTTCCAGCGCTAAGGCTTCGGCCAATCATTTGTCTCCTTCCTCTTCCTCATCCTCATGCTACTCAATGACCGACATTCCTTCTCCGTCCATCCTCTATGGAGTGCAGGTAGTTTGACCTTATCCTGGCTGCCCTTAGCGGTCAGTCGTTGTGCTGGTTAGTCAAACCCAGAAGGGGTAGGGAAATTAAATCTTACTTCTTCCCTCTCTGTGATATACCACATGATACTTTATTTCTTTTTTCTGTAAGGCTACATTTCCCCATATCGATACACTTAGCATTACTCGGCAGAGAAATCAGGCTGTATAATCGATATATATATATATATATATATATATATATATATATATATATATATATATATCATATAAAAGAAAAAGATGAAAAATCTCTCATACATTTTCTGATAATATTTATTCCAACAGACACTTTTTACAAAAAAGTTTTTTCCCTATGTGAAGATCAGATCTGACTTTTAAAAGATAAAGGGTCTGCTGAAATAAATATTATGACAAAAAATATGAGATTTTTAAAGTTTTTTTTTTACGTGGAATTATTTGCACTGTATATTAATTTATTATTATTTTACATTGAGCTCTCTTTTAGATTTTGAATTACATGGATATTGAAGAAAGAAAATCATAAAATAAAATTGTTTCCACCATCGGTGACATGGCTTTGGATAATATATATATATATATATATATA
The DNA here is from genome assembly GCA_963585895.1 of Sepioteuthis lessoniana. NCBI lineage: Eukaryota > Metazoa > Mollusca > Cephalopoda > Myopsida > Loliginidae > Sepioteuthis > Sepioteuthis lessoniana. Next base: position 65,225,721 of record OY757940.1, on the reverse strand, counting down.
CATATATATATATATAATTTTAATTCAGTAAATGGATATACAACTCTATTATCCCTTTTATTGTACATCATCTGTCGAAACGGCACGAGGACTTTTTCATCATATTTTTATTCACAAAAACATTTCCCCTGACGATGACCTAAACATGAAACTAGTTGAGAACACTTGAAAAAAAAGAAGAATAGCCACAAAGAAATATTTCTTTTTGACTTAACATTTTAGTTCATCTCTCTCTCTCTCTTTCTCTCTGTCTCTGTCTCTGTCTCTGTCTCTCTCTCTCAATATATATATATATATATGTGTGTGTGTGTTGTGTGTGTGTGTTTATATGTGTGTGTGGGTATATATATATATATATATATCATGTTAGTTGAAATTCCTTAAAAACGAATACACAATGCCGACGTAATGTGAAAAGCAAAACAAAACCACCTATCTAAACAAATGCCTTAATCATGAAATAGCTTTTATTAGAAAAAAAAAAACACTGATTATTACTGTTCAGATTTTTTCATATATATATATATATATATATATATACATAATTGTAAACTACATCTAAGAATTAGTGTATAAATATACGCCTGGTTCTATTTGAGTTGAGGTTTCTAAATGAGATCAGATCTGAACATGCTAAAATATGCCTGTGAGGACGTTGTCCTTATGACTCTCCTCAACACATTGTTGCCTTAGTTACGGACAAATATAAATATACGAATACACATAGTGTTTCTCTATCGTAGATCGTTGACGTTCGCTTTTGTTCGTTTTCTAAGAGTCTGTCGATCAAGTCTTAATTATGAATAGAGGATGTATTTTCTTTCCTTGATATCTCATTCTAAGGATATATTGTTTATTTTGTGATCGAAAAAGGCGCAGTCACTTCGGGTGAATCGAACTATAGCGGATTAGAAGAAGAAGAAGAAGAAGAAGAAGAAGAAGAAGAAGAAGAAGAAGAAGAAGAAGAAGAAGATATTAAATTAAGTGAAAGGATTTGAAGTAAGAGGAATTAGAAAATAAAATAAGATTAATTAAGGATAAGGAAGTTAAGACAAAAGAAAAGTGAATTAAGTAAAAGAAAAATCTTAGGAGAAGGGAAAATAAAGTGAGAATAAGAAAATAAATGAAGGAGAATAAGTAATTGTAGTAAGAAGAAATTGAAGAGGAATAAATATAAGGTGAAGAAATTAAGATATAAAGAAGAACAAAGTGAGAAAAGTGTCTAAATTAAGAAGAAAATATTGAAGAAGAAATTAAAGAAATGAGAAAAAATTGATGTTAGAAGAAAGAATAATAATAAAAAAAACAAGAAATTTAAATAAGAAAAAACAGAAAAAAGATTAAATTGAAACAATAATCGGAGCTAGAAGGAATCGAAGAAGAAATTGAAATAGGAAAATATTGAAGTTAGATAAGAAATATTGAAGGGAGAGAAATTAAATTGAATGGAAATGAAAGCAAAAATTGATCCATGCAGAAGAAATTGAAGAAAGAAGTAAGAAAAGTAAAAGATGAGAATCGATAAAAAGGGGTAAGTCATTTTGGAAATGAATTTATTATAAAACAATTACCGTCATACTGTTACTTAAAAGATATTTAACGTCACCAAATATATGAAATGGCTTCCTCTAGAAAAGGAATAGGTAAAAAATAAAATTCCTCTTTTGATGGAGTGATCTTTGAATAGAAAATATCCGTCGAAACATGGAGAACTCTTAATAGATTAACAGATAATCAAACTGATTAATCGATACAAATTCATAGACATTTTTTCAAAATAACGTGCGCTAAATGCCCGATATTCATCTGTTGTTCATTATTTATTGATATTGAAACGCAAATATTTTAGGTGCAAAAATCTTGCTACATTACTTTGATTTGTGCTGTTTTCATCGAGTGTTGTTACTTGTATTTTGCAACTAGCAAAAGACTTCGTCGCTTTTCATCATTTTATAATCTTTGCATACAGTCAGAAATATCGAAACTTACTAACAATGGTCTGCAAGACAAGTTTTCAAACCTTAATAGCTTGCGAGGCGCTCAAAATCGTGTATGCAGATAATGACAATGTCATTTGTGAAAGAAATATTTGAAGAGGAGATATATTATTTACTGAATAGAAACACTTTAGATCCACCTGTAAAGATAGGGCATAAACTATTTATTTATCAGTCGAAATTCCAACTTAATCCTTGCTTAAAATCCACTTACATCGGGTAGTCATTTAGATTGAGCTTATTTCCGTTTAAGTATGACTCATTTGGTGAGAATCGAACATTCTAACAACGGTGTGGTTGTCTAGTTTGTTATCCATAATAGCATATGAAATGATATGACTTATACACGAGTCATAATATACTAAGTTTAACTTAGTAATTATCATGACTCGTATATAAAGCACAAGGCCAACAATTGTCTGCTGGATTGATTTGTTGATCATTATAGCTCGTAAGAAGTTTTGACTTAAACACGAGTTGTCAGTTATTAAGCTTATTGAACTTGCAAAAATTGTCTGTAATTTAACCATGATGGCATGCGAGATGTTTCTATTTATATACGAGAAATGATTTACTAAACTAAGCTTTATTTAGCTCAAGGCTGGAAATATATGGCACTCAGTAAGAATTAAACTGAATATCAAACTCATTGCTAGTCTAGCTTTCTAACCATTATACCACACGAGTTGCTTCGACTTATATACGAAGAGATGCACCAGCCAAATTTTAAAATAAAAGGAACTTTTTTACAAATTCCAACTGAAACAGAAATGAGGTTGCGTAGAAAAGAGAACCAGCGTATCGAAAAGAGCGGAGTAAGGAGGAAGAAAGAATGTAAGGAATGGTTGAAATAATGTCGTTTGAAAGCGAAAGAGAAGAGCGAAAATATCAACGACAAAAAAAAAAAAAAAAAGGAAAGAAATGAGAGTTGAGTCGTAATAAATAAATAACGAGGATGACAGACAAAATTCCGGACAGTGTGCAAAAAGCTAATGCAAAGCAAATGATAAATGGCCCAAGCAATTGATGTCTATGTGACAGAAAGGATCGCGTTCGGTCAAGCTCAAAAAGAATACTCCATTAAGAAGTGGCAGCAGCTGAGACCAAGAAGATTCCCAATAGGACACGGACTGTTGTTGATGAAATCAAACCTTTTTCCCATTGATTTTTTCCTCTATTTTTTCTTCTTTTTTTGTTTTTTTGCTTTTTACTTAAAGTTTTGGTTGTTTGCTTTGTTTTATTTGCTTCTCTTTATTATTGCAGTCACAGCAATTTTCGAGCAGATATAGTGATGCTTGGAGTCTCTTGCGAGTAATATATTGTCTATTTTACATCTAAATTAGTTCATATGTATGTATGTATGTATGTATGTATGTATGTATCTATCTATCTATCTATCTATCTACTTCAATTTCTGACTATTTGTACCTCTCTCTATATGACAGTCTGTCGGTTACATCCTATCTATCTAGTTTCTTAAGCATAGATATCTATGCTTAAGAAACTATGGACTAAGATAGATAGATAGATAGATAGATACTATCTATCTATTTTAGTCCATAGTTTTTTAAGCAGCAAAGCATCGTCACTGAAATGCAAGATCCTAAATAATAGGAGTATAAATAGAAATGTTGCCAGATTTTTTTCTTCAGATTTTGCACTGATTATTAAATGATCGTAGAATAACGATCTGAAAATTGCAGTTTAAAGCAAAAAAAAAAAAAAAGATTGAAAATAAAAACTTGTAAAATCTGAATCATAACAACAGAAATTATTTCCGAAGTTTGAAATGTGACAGAAATTCAGACAACAGCTGTTTCTTTGAAGAGGCAAGAAAAAAAATGAGAATAAAAGCAAAATATATTAAGAAAACCAAGAAAACAAAAGAAAAGAGAAATTCTTGCTTTTTAATGACAATATTAATTAAGTCGTGATTCGCGAAAAAGTAATTTCGTGTGGCTTTTGTAATGATCGGCTTTTACTTCATGTTAATTTCTATTTCTAAATTTTAGCATTTTTTTAAAGCATTTTATTTCAAGTGGATGAAAACATTTGAAAAGTATGTCTAATTTGCTTATTGTTGTGATTGGCATTTCTTGGTCATGCGCAAATAAGAAAGAGAAGCTTACTATTTCCGTTTCATGTAGCGGATCTGATAATAAAGATATTTGTCATGATTGTCTGACACGATTTCAATTGTCATTCGAATTTATGATTTTTTTTCCATCTTCCCTTCTGATTTAAAAGCCTTTTTTGTTTCTTTTTCATTTGTTAATTTATTTCTGTCCTTCATAACTTTATTTTAATTGTTGTATTTTCTCAAGATGCAATAAATGTAAAGGCTTACTTCGGAGTGGGAATTACAAGTGGCTTAATGTTTATAGGCAAGGAAAATAGAACTGGCAAGATGGGTTCAAATACCACCCAAGGCTGTGTGTGTTCACTTCGCTCGAATATTCAGGTTACTTACTTGAATTAAACTCTTCTCTCTGCCCATCAGCTACGGGTGAAATATTCAGACAGACTGATTGGGCAACAAGTCTAGGTGAAGGAAAATCTCAGTTTCCACTTTTTCTCTTCACATCGGTTTCTGTAAACTGTTGGAAGGAAACTAAGAGCTTAAGTCCCCAAATTCATTCATTGCCTTTAATCTCATTTTGGCAAAAGCTGTGACTGTCATCAAACTGTATCGACCCTTGCTTATCAGTAGTGTGGACAAGATAAACTTGTCTCATGGAAAAATGCTGGCTTTCAATGAAAATTTATACAAGCTAGTAGTGAGCTGCAGGCACAGATCTATGGTCTCGCAAGTTTGATAGACAACACTTCAAAAGATATAGCAGGTTCGTTTCCAGACCGCTTATTAAAGTCATCTGATTGTGTGATTATAAATTGTGCTGTAATATTGGAGTAGAAATCTCAATAGATTGATTGACTGATTTTGACAGCATGTCGACCCCTCCACGCATACCTTAGGCTTATATGTTAAAGAATTGTGTATATTGTACGTTTTAATGTATACTTTTTGAGTAGATTCTATAGACCTCTTTGCACATGGTTATATGATATCAACTATTGCTATCGAATACAACTAATTTGCAAAAAATATCTATTTAATCCATTGATAGGTCCCTAACGGATACTGCCGAGTCACGATGAACCTGGAAGTAATTGCAATAGAGTAGTACTCCAAACTGTAAAGAAAAAAGAAAATTCGTTGGGCTACTTTTCAGATTTTCCTTCAATATAAAGGATAACGCCTCAATAAAAGAAGCCGACGTATCCAAGCCAGAATTAAAAAAAAAGGTTAACTGACTCCTTTAAAATCCTTCCTCCTCAATTACCGTGAAATGGGCAAGCATTTATCTTTTGACTAAATAGCTTAAGCAATGAAGGATGGTATGCCGGTTACCAGCACTGAATGCAGAAATGGTGGCTAGTTTTTGATTTTGTGTTTCAATTTTTTTTTCATACTAATTTCCTTAAAAAAAGTATAAATCTACTTGGGTTCTCTAGTTCAAGTGTTTCTTGGCAATTGATCTTGGAAAAGAAAAACTCTGAATTCAGATTGCAAATAAGGCACAAAAAACTGCACCACTTTTTCAATCAGTCGAGATATCGCAGAGTTCGTTGATGAAGGAAGTGCTGGAGAGTGAGGATCAATAAAGTCCGAAAGTTAGATTGCACTATTCAAAATACGTCATTTTTATAATACTTCATTGTTACTAAAATGAAATACAGAGACACTGGGAATAAATAAGGATGGCAAAATAATGACAATCGATTTGTTCAATCCAGAGTTGATAAAAGTCTTCAATATATATATACATATATATACATCCACTCCTATTTCGCAACATGTAAATCCGAATAAAATGAGGTATTTCTCTGTTGAAGAAAAGTCTTATCACTTCTGTAACACAAGTTTCAGTCAGCTTTTGTTATTTTAACCCGGATTGGTAGAATCTGGTAAGGTACCATTTTAGGGCTGAATAGATTTGTTTGAAAGTTATAAGAATTGGATAGAATGCAAAATATTTGAAACCATCTAACTGTGCGCAAATTTTTAGTATTAGATAAGAATACAAAAACATGAAAAACAAAACAAAGCAAAAAGCTGGTTTACGCATGAAATAACCCTAAAAGCTATAAAATTACGTGCCGTAAAATCAACCAACCAGCCAATTTATGATTAAAATTTCATCCTAATTTCATCTATGACTAAATTATAAACAAATTGTTCATATCTGATAAAAAATACAAAAATCAGCTAAACCAAAACAAAAAACAAACAAAAAGCTGGTTTTGGCATAAAATAACTAAGTAAAGGTTTAAAAGCCATAGAATCAACCAGCAAAACAACTAACTAATGATTACTTCCATATATGGCTAAATGTTCCTCCCTTTAAATTTGAAATTCTTCGCTTGAAAGACAATTGCATTCATTTTGGAGAATCACTTCTCTAGTTTAAAATCAAATATCTTTTCAAAGTTTGATTTATCGTGTAGCTATTTCTGAACTGGGGACTAAGCGTTTTCCACGCTTCTGATCACTTACTGAATATTAATCGGAATTGTGAATTCTTTTTTTTTTTTTTTACAAGATTTTTTTTTATAAGAGTTCGAAATGATAAATGACGTTTGTTACAACAGACGGGAAAACATAATAAAACCAGAAACGATCAAAGATAGACGCTACAAGAAATGGTTGTCTGGAGTTTTGTTTTCGTTTGATCTGTTGAAAGTCCTGACTGGACATTTGTCGAATTAACTGACAAAGCTTTTAAACTCAGCAACTACATGTGCACATGGTGTTAGGAAAGTGCATGATATCAAAATGCGTAAATAAGCCTGTCTACATTAGAATGTCGTTATCCACGATGGACAAATTCGATGAGCACAGTCAGACGATTAAAACAACGGATAATACTGAACTTTACCCCCCAAAAATTAACTGGGAAATTGTCATTCATTTTTAGAAATTTAACATTTTTATATCAATTTTCTCAAATTTTTTTTCTTGTTATTATTTAAAAGAAAAAGTTTAAAACAACGACTAATTTTTCTGGCTGATATTTAAAACCCATTTGATATCAATGGGAATACATTTTTCTACGAAGATATATATTTTGATTACATTACAAACCAATGGTAAAAACAAAAAGGACTAACGGTCAAGTCATTCCGAAAGCACTTGGTTAATCAGTATTGATCCCGTACTCTATTTAGACGTGTAACCAAATAGAATCAGCGTCTACTGTTAAGTAACCTGTGTCCCATGTATTAGTCTAAACAAAGCTAAGTAATAACAAAATCCAGAAAGAAATTAAGACAATGATGAACCTGCTCAGTAATCAGATGGGTACTGCAAGTAACCTGTGACTTGCGTACCACTGTAAAGGAAGTTAAGTAAATACCAAGAAAAAGGAAAAAGTTATGGCTCAAAAAACTGCTCCCTACTCAGCAGGGGGATCACTTAGTGACAGCGTAAACTGCAAGAAACCTGAGGTCTGTGTTTTAGCATTAAAACTTTTACAAAATAACAAGGAAAAGAAAGTTACGGTTTTGATGACTCTGTTCTAAATTTTGGTAGGTGACCACTTAATATCAGCAGGTACTCTAAGCAGCCTGAGCCAATGCGTCAGCCGGCCGGGTCTGTAGAATTCACCGACAGCTTCTCTGAAGAGGGGTAAGACTCCCCCCAACGAGTGTCCTGATATGACACTAAACAATCTGATGGTGAGGTTCCAGTGATGCTGAAACTTTGGGGAACGTAGAGTACCCCTTCATTGCCACCGCTTCCGGGTCCACTCTGGCCCAGAGTGGTTGCACCTGAAATGAGCCTATCTATGGGTTAAATATAAGTAAATCGTGGTTTCTTGACTTTACTGTTATTTGCATTTAAACTGCGTATTTATACTAAACTAAATTGTTTAAAATAGAACTGTTTTACATTCAAAATGCGTATTTATGCTAAATTGAGGAACGAGCCGCCGCAGGAATTAGCCTCCATGTCAATGCACACAAAACGGAATATATGAGCTATAATCAAACAGGAGACATCACCAGACTAGACGGAACCCCTCTGAAACTAGTAAACAAATTAACCTACCTAGGAATCAGCGTATCATCAACCGAAAAGGACGTCGACACGCAGCTAACGAAGGCATGGACAGCTATTAATAGGCCATCGATCATATGGAAATCAGACCTAACCGATAAAATGAAACGCAGTTTCTTCCAGACAGCTGTCGTATCGATACAGCTATATGGATGCACTACATGGACACTAACAAAACGACTGGAGAAGAAGCGAGACGGCAATTACACAAGAATGTTGCGAGCAATCTTGAACAAGTCCTGGCGGCAACACCCCACAAGGCACCGACTATATAGCCACCTGTCTCCTATCACGAAAACTCTCCAAGTTATACGAACCACACATGCAGGACATTGCTGGAGAATCAGGGACGCGCTCATAAGTGATGTACTCCTATGGACCCCCACATATGGCCGGGCAAAAACAGGATGACCAGCACGAACATACATTCAGCAGCTATGTGAGGATACGGAATGTAGACCTGAAGACCTGCCAGAGGCGATGAACGATTGGGAAAAGTGGCGAGAGAGGGTCAGGGATATCTGTGCCTGTGGCACGACATGATAATGATGATGATGATGATGACGTATGCTAAACTGAATTGTTTGAAATGGAACTGTTTTTGGCATTGAAACTGTACTCACACAAAACTGAAATTCTTAATATAGAACTGTTTATATACGCGGTGCATTCAATAAGTTTCCAGACTTTTTTGAAGAGGCGTTTAAAATTGCCGTATACTCTTGAGAATTCACTATGTTATTGGTATATATGTTATGAGATGACAGGCCAATTTTCATGATTTCAGGTTCAAATGAGCAGCTACAGCAGCAATTGGAATACACCCTATTAAAGCCTGATTGTCACAGCTGGTGAATTTCAAAAATGCAATATGACACTTTAGAAGAACGATATGTAATAAAATTCTGTTTTAAACTTGGAAAAAATGCTGCCACAGAAACGTATGGAATGCTTCAAACTGTTTTTGGTGCCTCTTGGTGCATGAATCGAGTATCAGGTTTTGAGTGGCATAAGAGATTCAAGGAAGGCAGGGAGTCTGTGAGGGATGATGAGAGGTGTGGGAGGAGTAAGGAAGTCAATACACCTGAGTTGATTGGCCAAACGGTTAGGGTTACTATGTTGAGGTTCTAAGGAAGTTCAGGAAGAGATTCATTCGGAAGAAGCCAGCGCTCTTCAAATCGTGTCAGTGGCATTTCCGCAAGGACAATGCACCAGTCCACAACTCCATCGTTGTCACAGACTATTTAACCAAGATGGGCATCAAGGCAGTTCCTCAGCCTCCCTATAGTCCAGACCTTGCTGCCTGTGACTTTTGGTTATTCCCTAAGCTCAGATGCTGTCGTTATGAGACAATTGAGGAGATAAAAGAGGCTGTGACGAAGGACATTGACACGCTCACACAAGAGGACTTCCATGGGGCCTTCCAGAGGTTATTAGAACGGTAGAACAAGTGCATTGAAGCCGTAGGAGATTACTTCAAAGGGGACTAGTGTTTCATGTGTGTACTATCAATATTAGTGCCCATACGAAAAAAGTATCGAAACTTTTTTAATGATCATTGTATGTGTTACAAAAAGCTGTACTTATACTAAACTAAATTAGCTGAATAAGAACTGTTTGAATAAACTGAATAACTTGAAATAGAAATGTTTTTGAATTATAATCCGTGTTCTCATGCTAAACTGAATTTTTTTAAATAAAGCTATTTGGATAAAATGGATTTGGTGTTAAATAACCTAAAAGGTTGATATGCCATAAAATCCAAATAACCAACCAACCAACCAACCAACCTGTGCATCAGAAGAACGAAAATTTAAAAAATCAAAAAGAAAAAGAAAGAGGTTAATCAATGATGAATCTATTTAGTACTTTGACGGGTGACCGCTTAGTAACAGCAGGAACTGTTAGCCACCTAGCCCACGTGCTCATCTAAAGATTAGTAAATAACAGGAAAACGAAATAATATAAGGTATCAGTGAACCTATTCAGTACTCAGATGGATAACCACGTAAAAGAAGTGGGTACTGTAAGCACGTGTCACGCCAACCACACATTTAGGTTGAGTTGATAAAATAATTGTGCTCCAGCAGGGTACCGATTCTATGTTCAATCTTCCCCAGTTAATACTTTTTCGAGCAATTAGACTATTGTCCACGTCTTCATTATTATATACACAACGTTTCGGCCGATGTGCCCTTTGGCTTTATTCTGGTGTTTTTTGTTAAGCTCAGGAACGTTCATGTCGAATTCGGGAACTGATCCTTTCATTTAATCAACAGGAATGGAATGTTCTAAATTCCTTTAACCCTAACTGGGCACGAATGTTAAGGTTTGCGTTCCTCGTTTTTTTCACTTAGAACTGCATAAAATAAACGTCAATATCTATTATGTCACTGGTCCTGCGGGACAATTCCAAGAGAATTTTTGGGACTTATAAACCTAATATTTTTTCTCGACTTGGTATTACAACGAATTTCTATTATGTATTTTTTTTTACTCATATTGCAATCATTTTTTTAGCTAACCTCGCTTTTTAATTACTTGGTCCCACATTGTATTTATCCCAATATCAAGTCTCCACAAGAGATCGTATTGGTATTCCACCACCGTCATATTGAGGTGCCCGTGGTGGAATGGTTATTATCATTAGAAACAGATACGGGGACACGTATTCAAATCCTGGGCGAGGCTGATTGCATCTAACATAGCACTAATACCCTTGGGAAAGGTATGAATCCATTAATTCTCTCTCCAGCTATGGATAGATAGTAATGCAAATAGGATTCTTTAGCCTTAGTTAACTAACCAGTCTAGGAGAAGGAAAATTCTGAATTAAAACCTGTTAAACTCCACTTAAAATTTGACCTTATGTCACATTCTGTCCGTGCGGAGGAGTTGGTAAATACATACACAAGAGATTGCAATAGTCAAATATATGCGCTGCTTTTTAAAGACGTATTATTCTCCAATGTATTTTTCCTTATCTATTAACTTAACATCATCCCAAAAGGGCAGATAATTTCCTTTTTTTATCCATGTATGGTCAGCCATACCCAACTTTTCGATTTCAACTCTTTCTTTTGTTTTCGGTATTATTCTTGTCAAACTTTTAGTGAAAAGCATGTCTCGTCTTTATATACTTCACCACAGCGGTTTGGGATAGAATATCCACAATTCTTGGTCTTGTCTTCTATCGGTGGCTTTTGACTCTGAAAACATTTTCGAAAATTTAAGCCACTTCTGAATAATGTCCTGATATCATTTGGACTATATATCTTTTTGATCTTTTCGGGCAGACCTTAATGTAGCAAGTTTTAAAGGTTCAATTTCGCATTCAATCTAAATTTTTTGGAGCTGATGTTATGCTCTCAAAGTAGTTTCCATTGAGGATATCTCTTAAGGTGTTCATTTCTTCTTGATGATCATCGGTGGCATTACTAATGAGTTTTGTTTGATTTTGTAGGCAACAAAAGATTCATTTCTTTAAATTATATGGATGGTGAAGATGAAGTTGAGGTTCTGTCCTGCGAAGGTTGGCTTTCGATATTGATGATCTGAATTCTAGCTCTGTTAGAGGTGTTAATAGATCTAAAAAAATGATAATTGTAATATGAACTTAGGTAAAAAAATCGTACATAATCGTAAAAAGTAGTAATTCATAGATTTAATAAAACATGTGGTCTGTAAGTCCTAAAAATTCACTGCCACTTGTCCAGAAGGACATGTGATGTAACGGATATATGCATTCAGTTTTAATTTAAATCATCTGGAGGTTGCAGGTTCAATCCTGACAACAGATGAAAATAACACGGAATAGTTAACACTTGTACCCGATCATTGTTAATAGAATTATTGCAATTTACACCTATGGATTAAATAAAGTATTCTGGGGGAAGTTCAGAGAAGGTTCCTGAGTTTGACAAGAAAAATCTGAAGAAGGGCAATTTAGCTGAAACATTCTATATACAACAATAAAGATGAGATCAATAATATAAATTAATATGCCTCATCTTAAAAAAAAAAAACTTCAGACAAATAATAATTCACATGCTTTGAATTCGGTGTTTTTCCTCTTTTGACTTTTCTAAAACCGTTCATCGCCCAAAGTTAGAGCTCTGTTTTATCATCTCAACTATATATATATATATATATATATATATATAGATAGATAGATATATAGTAATATTAGAAATTTTAGGACTGTGAGCAAATTATTTATATTTGATAGAAATACAAGGTGCAACAACCTCGTAAGAAATATCTACAAAAAAAAAAAAAAAAAAAAAGCACAAATGCACAATGAACTCAATTTCCCACCCACTATACTTAAAATAACCCAAGACGGATTGGCATGCTATTAAAGTGAATTAATCCTGTGTAATTTCTTTCTTTTTTAAAAATGAGCCGCTTAATTAAAAATCAACTTAATCTCTGTCTTGAGAAGACACGCACGGATAAAAATGTAGTGGCTCCTGGAAGCAGTAATGGAAGTTTTTAACAAAAACTGTCTTTAGTTGGTTTGTCACAGAATTGGGTTCTGATTTTAGGCGCTTGAAATAGTTATAAAGATCAGGAAAGTGTGGAGGCTATCTTACTAAAGAAGTATTCTTTTCTGCCAAAATCTCGTTTAGAACGTGTGTCCGACAAAGTAATGAGACTGGTTTATTTTTCAGGCAGGCAGTCATGACTGAGAACCAGCAAATTTATCATTAGTCATTCGAACCGTTAAACAAATTTTTCTTAGTTTGTGATGTGGTCGGTTCAATAGAAGAGTGTTCACCTTCCACCGTTCTTCAACCACACAAAATGTTTTGGACATCCCTCATGACCTGATTTCAGAACAGAAATAGATCTCCATACATCTATATTAACTTGTTAACACTTTCTGTTTCATTATTTGGTAGTTTGACATAAAATTTGATTTTGTGACCTTTACCTTTTAATTTCTAATTTTCTAAATTTTATTAATTACTTAATTTTTGATGACACCTCTAATCACACATTCAATACTCCGGTGAACCTGAATTCTGATCGGCAAGCATGAATCAAATGTTTTCATACATTTCAAAATTGTTCAACTGATTTTCAATGAAGGTCGCCAACCTGAAAAATAAAGAAATCAGACTCATTACTTTTCAGAACGATCTTGTATATGTAAATCAGATAGGCTGGTTGACTAGTAGAAAAGAAAGAAAGAGATGAAGTGTTCCTTTGAGTACTTTCAATTGGCTGTGTATTGATATACTCGAATGCATAATAGCTAGTATGCACTTGGACATTTTTTTTTTTTGTCTTTTCCTCTTTTTTATTTTTGAAATGAAGCAATCTTTTTTAATCGTGTTTACTGGCTGAAATTATTGTTTTATTACTTCACTCGTCATCTTTTGATCCGGTCGCTTTAGCTTTGCCTTTGGCTTATCTCCCCTTGGGTACACTTAACGGACAACAAAGGGCGTCAAACTTAACTGGCCAGTCGACTGCTGGCTAACAGGAAAAGCAAACCGAGTACAAAAGTCCACGCGTGCGCACTCTCACAAGATACACCCGGTCACATAGACATACGCATTCTCTATGGTATCTGCTCCTATAGATTTTCTGCACTCCTGGTCATATATATGTATACAGGCAAATGCAATCACATACAGTCAGACATATTAAGATTCTTTTTACTTCGTGACATACAGATACAACATTACATCTATTTCTACATTCACCTATGTTTACATCTGCCCTTTTCACTGGAGGCTAGAATATACACCATAGCATCAACTGCATAAAAGTAAGAACCCTCCTCAGAAAATAGAAAAAAAAAGTCCAGATCTCTCGGGTGTGAAACCATATAAGTGTATACAAATTATTAGTATAAGAATATTTTAAACCCATGTTAATGCGCACGAGCACTAAGCTTCATGTAACTGTTCTTTATATATAGAGAACGGTTATTTGAAGCTTAGTTCTTCATTGTCGTAGGAAATAGAATTGGTGAGCCAACTTCAAGTTTTCATCGAAGGTGTTTGTGTTTCTCTTTGCGCTATTAACCTTCAAAAAGACATAAATGCCTCTGTTCTCCCTCCACATATGGGTAAATCACAGAGCTCTTCGAGTTCTTGAGCCTTGGTAAGGTTACCAGTTTGGAAAAGCAAAATTCTGAATTCAAACCTCATGTACTCCCCTTAAAATTAAACTAATGCTGCATCCTGCCTGTAATGGAGCTGTTGGGTAAAAGCATACTTGAATCTAAAATTGTTTATTGATTATTTTATTAGGTATTTGTAATCCTTTTTTTTTTGTTGATAAAAAGGCTGTCTTCGGCATTAAATATCGTTAGGTTTAGTTTATTCGTTTAATGGCATAAGGGTTATTTAAAGTCAAAATTAAACAAAAATTTTTGGTGCACATTGATATGGTTCCAAGTATTCTCTATCAAATACTGATAATTCATGTACAATTACGTCATTTCCAGTAAGTATTCCTACTTAATAAGAATCATTTGTTTGCACGCAATCATATAGTAAGAAGTAATTTAAAAATGTATGTTTGACCTACAGGTGATATTCTAATAGTTACTACTGTTGTGTAGCATGATTAAAGAATGAATGATCATAGCACTTTCTTTACAAAAATATAACTCTCTCTTCATTACTCGAAAGGGTCGAAACTGGTGTAAATATGCGTGAGAGAGACAGGGAGACTAAGACAGACGTTGGACTGCTTTATTGACACATATCGTCTTAGCCACGTTATGCTATATTCAGGGCCCCACAAAGCACTTCTTCTGTCTCAAAGCCTTGCTGCGCTATGGGTTGCTGCCTCTTGCCCTCTCTGGGCTCTCCCTGGCCGTGACTCTAGTGACTCTGTGTTTGACTGTGGGATCTGACCGTGACTCACTGACTAACCATCTGACGTGGGTACCCGAGTACATTAAATTTCCCAACGCCTACGCGTTCCGGCTGTCAACCAACGTGAACCCGCCTTCGGCTGTCAACCCATGTAAGAAGCTTAAACCCACGCATCACTATCTACCTGTTTACACAGCTGGAACATGACAGCTCTGTCAAAGGTCAATATGCAATACTACCACTCCAATTCAGAAGGGAACTGGGATTAATAGGAATAAAGTACTCTACATTCCCGAGAAACTCACCACTGGATGCCGTTTAGTATCATACACAGGACATCT
The DNA here is from genome assembly GCA_963585895.1 of Sepioteuthis lessoniana. NCBI lineage: Eukaryota > Metazoa > Mollusca > Cephalopoda > Myopsida > Loliginidae > Sepioteuthis > Sepioteuthis lessoniana. Next base: position 65,210,423 of record OY757940.1, on the reverse strand, counting down.
GTTTTTGAAGGAATCTCAGCAATATGCAGTGAATATTATTGATGTAATCTAAACCTCACAGATAGAACTAATGTAATACAAGTGTTGACATTGCGTAAAAGCAGACAAACAACCAACCAATATAGATTGGCAAGTGTATACACACTCGTAAGCATACTTCAGTATATAATATAGGGAGTCTCCCTCTATAAGAAAAAACACTAAGATTAATCGTCCTCTATCTTGCAGAATATTGTAGCACTAAGGACATCGCCAGGAAGTTTGGCGCTATGCCAGTGATATACCAAAACACAAACTATATGAATACATTAAAATGTAAACCATAATGAAAGTTTTCACAATTTATTCGGGAGGTTGACCTCGTGGTGTAATGGTTAAAGCGATGGACTGCGGAATCGTAGTAAGCGACTTCGTACTCCAGTCGCGCTATTTCGTTCACTTTCGGGCAAATACCCTTGGGAAAGGTAAGAACCCCCTTATCCTCCCACCTATGGGTTAAATAGTATCACTACTGTTCTTCTAGGAGAATAGCTTTGGCATTAAATAACCTGCAAAGGTTGATATGCCATTAAACAACGAAACCAAACCAATACTTGGACCTTACCAGAGAGCTAATAATTTATACTGCACAAGGTCTTGCATCCGAGAGATGACGTTGACAGACTGTACGTGTCAAAAAAAGTTGGAGGAAGAAGACTTTCCAGCAATGAGAAATGCATAGATGTGTCAATACAAAGACTCTTGAAATACACTTAAAATACCAGTAAAACAACAAAAACTAGAAAACTGAAATGGGAAGAAGAACTGAATTGAATGGATACTTCAAGCAACAAATAGCCGAGATTGCACATGAAAAGACCTGGATGCGGCTGTGGATAGGAATTTCTAAAGAGGAACTGAATCATTGTTAACAGCAGCACAAATTAATGTCAAAGGGGAAATTGATAAAACGCAAAAGAATTGCAAGTTTAGATTCTTTTGGAATAGAAATGTAACGAATAATCACATAAAAAGTGAATGTTACGAATAAGCACAAGAAAAGTACAAGACAAGACCCGATTGAATTGGAAAAGTGATCCACAAGGAATAGCGCAACTGATTAGTATTTGACCAGACTACCAAATATTATATTGTACAAATCAGAATCAATTCTAGAGAATGAGATTTTAAATTCTCTGAGACTTAGATATAAAGACGGTTCTCTCAAACCCGGTCAGAGGACCAGACGTCGTATTAATCAATATATAAAAAGAGCTTGCCATCTGCTAGATTTTGGGGTTCCAGCAAACCACAGTGTGAAATATCGGTAATACAAATTGTTAATTGTGCACTTGGAACAGTTTTTAAATGCCTGGAGAAAAGACTGGGGTATTGTAAATCTGAGAAAGAATTGAGACCCTTCCGACCACAGCATTAGTTAAATTGGCTAGAATACTTAAAGAGTAATGGAGACCTGACAAAATTTGCTGTCACTGAAACTTCTATGAAAGACCACTTGCAAACGCTGGGATGAAAAGGTCGCGGGGGTGTCCCCGTGGTGTAATGGTTAAAGCAATGGACTATGGAATCGTAGTAAGAGAGTTCGTACACCAGCCGTGGTATTACGTTCACTTTCGGACAAATACCCTTGGGAAAGGTATGAACCCACTTATCCTTGCAGCTATGGGTTAAATAGTACCTCTACTGTTTTTCTAGGAGAATGGCTTTGGCATTAAATAACCTACAAAGGTTGATATGCCATTAAACAAAGAAACCAAACCAAATAAAACAATTTATTCGGGACATGCGCATAGCAAACATCGCAATGGAAAAGTGTGTTCTTCAATTGAAAAACTTCAGAAGCGCGCTTAGGGTCACGGTTATCGTCATAGGAAATGCAATCGGTAACCAGAACCCAAGTCTTGGACAAGGCTATTTATATTTCACATTGCTCTAATGCGTTTAGGAAAGACATGCATCTTGCTGTTCTTCTTCCAGCTATAAGTGAATCGTTGGACCGACGGGGTTGTTTACCTTTGGTTTAGCAACTATTCAAGGAAAAAGAAAATTGGTTGTACTCTGTTTAAAAATTGAGCTTGTGTCACTTCCTCCATATAGGTGTGGAGTTGGATAAATAAATGCATCCATTTTTTCTTCTATTTTTATCATATTACCTATATTTTTGCATATGCAAAATCTTCATAGTATATTTGTAAAATCGCAATAAAGCATTTCTAAAAAAACTCATATACTTTTGTGTGTCTTCGGCTTTGTTTAGTTTACGCATAGACTAAAACTGATTGAATTCTCAGATTGTCATCACACTTGATACTTCTACAAATATCATTTGTTACGCTATGCATGAATTATTAGAAAATATGGTTCCCTTGATCTGTTATGGCACTAGTTTCTACTGCACCCCCACTGAATTGTTACATTTGCCCCCTTTATAAAAGTATACGAATGATTACAGACTTTCTAAAAAAAGTCACAAGTGTTTGATTTTACTAATATGATACAATTTTATCTTGTTTTAGTATATATTTGAGCACTTTTCTGATTTGACATGTTTACACACACACACACACACACACACACACACACACACACATATATATATATATATATATATATATATATATATATATATATATATATATATAAACCGTAAACAGATGTGAATGAGCATTCGTTTAATAAGCGTCTGATAGATCAGAAAAGTGCTCAAATTCTGGCCAGCAAAGCAGTTAAACGTCCAATATATCGTCTATTCCTTCCGAATAAATTTTCATCAAACAATTATGTCTTCTATCCTATGGAAGACATGTTAAACACATTGTTATTAAACAATAGTAAGAAAATGAGAACCTAATCAAAGTTTATATATATATATATATATAGGAGGCATTCGTGGAGATATAGTTGTTATTTTTGTAAATCGGAGTTCAAATCATGGACGTGGTTTTTGAATTTCCCTTGGGGAAAGTATGCATCCTGTAATGGGTAAATAGTCGAGCTTTTTAACTGTCTCGGAGAAGGAAATGTGGATCTGTTAAACTCCGCCTAAAAGTAACCTTTACGTGGAGAGGTTAGTATACACACACACACACATACACACACATATATATATATATGTACAGGTATATTAATATGAAAATGGAAGTAAGAAAAATTGGCGACCACAGTCAAGGGTGTCCCGAAGGCCCCCTTTTCATTTGCTACAACACCGAAGTGTAGGGGAAGGCGATATTCCTTTCCCTGAATTGCTCCACTATACACTTGATATCTACCCGAAAGAGCTGAGTGTTAAGTAAGGCAGCATCAAGTACCATTTTTTGATTCTTTTGGTATGACGACTGGGGATTGAACTTCGGTCTCCAACTTGGGCGAACACTTTACCCACTCCCTGCCGGAAATAAGTCCCCTTGGCGTAATGGCTTAGGCGCTGTAGTACGGCCTCGAAGTAAGCAAGCTCAAACTCAACTTGTGCTTTTACATATTAAAATATATAAATACAAAAAAATACAAGTTCTTCAGAGAAAGATTTTATTTATTGTTTGAATTATTTGCCAACGTTAGGACTTTTGTTTTTTTTAAATATCTAGCCTTCATTAGAGCGTTTGAATATCTAGTCAAGTATTTTGTATCTTTTTAAATTAGATTTGCTATTTGTTAAATCAAACGAAAAAATTAGAAAATTTTAAGAATTCTATTTCCTTCTATAGGGCTTCTCTTTCAAACCAGTGATGTTATTAGTGTTTGAATTTTGTTTCAAAAATGTAACGTATGTCTTTAAAAAACATTATATCACATCTATCTATCAATCTATCTATCCACGTTGTACATTCAATAAGCTTCCAGACTTTTTTTGTACAAGCATTTAAAATTGTGGTAGACTCTTGAAAATTCAGTATGCTATTGCTATACATCTTATAAGATGACTGACCAATTTTTATGTTTTCAGATTTAAATGAACAGCTACAGCAGAAATTGGAATACACCCTACTAAAGCCTGATTGTCACAGTTGGTGAATTTCAAAAATGCAATTAGGACATGAGGACACTTTAGAAGAACGATATGCAATAAAATTCTGTTTTAAACTTGGAAAAAATGCCACAGAAACGTATGGAATGCTTCAGACTGCTTTTCGATCATCTTGCATGAATCGAGCATTAGTTTTTGAGTGGCATAAGAGATTCAAGGAAGGCAGGGAGTCTGTGAGGGATGATGAGAAGTATGGGAGGAGTAAGGAAGTCAATACACCAGAGTTGATTGGTTAGGGTTTGGGTTACTATGTTGAGGTTATAAGAGGCCAGCAGTTTTCAATTTGGGTCAGTGGCATTTCCACCGGGAAAATAAAATTCTAAATAATAAACAGTGTTCCATCGTCTTTAAAAAAACTTCCTTGAATATATATATATATATATATATATATATATATATATATACGTAATGAAGTCAAATTGTTTTAAAAAAGGGATTTTGAAATTTTTTTTTGTATCAATTTGACTCAATAAAGACCTAAAGTGAAGGAGACGGGTGTATGATAGATTGTATTAGGGTTTGATATGAGACTTGAAGCAATAATTTTCCAGGATTTTTTCTGATGAATATAAACTAACATTTTGAAATCATTAAAATTAAAGTTTTAATTAGTTTCTAAATTATATCATTCCAAACCATTATGCTTCTTTTTCCAAGTCCCTTTTGTGTTCATCGTTTCAGTTTTTAATGTTACTCGATATTTCCCCCTACGTATTTCTAATTACAATCCAGATATTGCAGTGTGTAAACTTCAACACAAAATTAAATATATATATATATATATATATATATATATATATATATATATATATATATATATATATATAAACTGTCTCTTACCTCTTTTAGGAGTATATGAATCTTTACAGAGTTTCCAAAAATCACATAAACTTAATGCTAATGCATTACTGAAGTGTTACAGTTTTATTCTTGCAATGAAGAAGAAGAAGGAGGAGGAGGAGGAGGGAGACGAGGATGAAGATGAAGAGGAGAAGGCGGGAAACTCTATATGAGTTAATACTATATGTCTCAACGCCAGTGCCAATGCAAGTTGAATTTTCTGGCAATCAGGAGCGGTGCAAAAAGAAGCTTGATGGGTGCAGGCCGTTAATTTCTAAGTTAAACAGTTTGCCTAACCCTAAACTGCTAATGCCGCCAAATTGACCTATCTTGTAACAGTAAGTTATTATTATTATTATTATTATTATTATTATTATTATTATTATTATATTTAAGGACTTTTATGGTAAATATTTTGTATCTAAATATCGGAAGAATCAGTTTCGAGAAAATGTCTTTTGAGCAACTTTTCAATTTCAAGTTCCCACTTGAAGAATTAAGCTCCGTATTTTCCTTTCATAAAGAAGAAATCTTGACGAAAAAAATCCTTTTGCAGTTGAAAACTAGCATCATATGTATTCATCCAGCTGCAGTTCTGATCAATTCTTGAACGGAGTAATATCGGTCTGAATTCAGTTTTCCTTTTCCGAGACAGATTGCCTTACCAAAACAAAAAAAAAAATGTCTGTCCTATGATTTACTAATATCTAGGAGTAGAAAAGATAGGAAGAATGAGAGAATAGATAGATAGATAGATAGATAGATAGATTAAATAATTCTTATTGTCAAGACCCTATCAACTGCGCTGATACGTATTTTTCAAATCTCTTCTACTTAGAAAATTCAGATGCCATTAAGTTACAATTTTGTATTCATGTCGCCGTAAAACCGCAAAAACAGCAAATCATAAGATGACGTTTTTTTAAATCACCGTTTAAGCCCTCTAAATTGAAGAATTAAAAAAATCTATTACAGTTTGCAACTTAATTATAATAGTGTATATATCTCTATTAACCCAAACCTTCCGTCAATGACCGGATACAACATCAGATTAATCTTTAACTGGAGTACAGCTGCTATGAATTCAGAATTTTCCTTCCCCAAGACTTGTTGCTAAATAAGCCAATTTGCACTTTAATTTATCCCTAACTGAAAAGAGAACAGTTGAATTCCCAGAGCATAAGAGGGAAATTAAGCACAGACAGCCTCATCCGGGATTCAATAAAATCGTGTCGCCGATTTCTATTTTATAGAACGAGAACCGCTCGCAAAGCGTACCTCCTAAAAATTTGCAATGTCGCCCTATTAAAAGGAATACGAAGCATCTCGCCTATTTCGAGTGAAGGAAACGAGCCATTAGCTTGTTGGATCGAGTTTTAGCCTGGAAGCAGGTATCTAGCTTTTCACGCCGCAGAATCCACAATATCTAGATAATATGAATATATAACGCATATCAAGTAAATTAATATACTTCCTGTGAGTTTTTTCTCCCTTGATTACATCGTTTGTTGGCTGTGTAATCTATTGAGCTTACTCCCCGCCGTTTCTGTCCTTATGTTCTTTTGTTGGCCCACTGGCTATGTCGTCAATTTGACACGTAATGAGTCTGTGCTGACAATACCATTGACTCCCTCCTAAGACAGGAAATTTAGTTGCTACTTTCCGCTTCCTGTCCATCTCGGCGGGGATCAATTGGGTTTAATTGACCACCTACATTTTTACGTTTCTGTCTTTCTCTCTTTTACCCATTCGTTTGTTTCTTTTTTCTTTATTTTTCTTGTGTGGTTTTCCTTATTTTGTTTGTATACTTTTTTGTTCGTTTATTTATCTATTTATTTTTCTTCAGTCTTCTTTATGTTTTTTTTTATTTATTTTCAAGTCATTTTTTTTCCTTTGTTTTTCATGTTTGTTTCTGTGTTTTTTGTTTTTGTTGTTTTTTTAAGTTTTTCATTCTTTCTCTTTTTTTTTCTGCTCATTTTTATTTATTCATTTTTTTCATTTATTTTCATTTTCTTTCATCTTCCTTCTTTCATTGTTTTTACTTTTTTTTCTCAACTCCCATTTTTTTCCTACTTTTTTATATTCACTTTCGTATTTTGCCCTTCTTTTCTGTTATTCTTCTTAGTTTTAAATTCTATTTTTTCTTTTCTTTCTTTCTTTCTTTCTTTATTTCTTTTCTTATTTGGTTTCATTTCATTTCTCTATTTTCAGGATTTTTCGTCCGTTCTTGCCAACATATTTCTTGAATTGACTGAGTTCATGCTTCTTCTTTGTTTATATATACCTTCTATTGTCAGTCGTCAATTGTCGCATCGCGTGAAGCGCTGGAAATATAATAGAAAAGGAAGTCAACAGGTTTCCTGGTTATCTATCTGTTATGTTTTTGAATAAAATATAATATAATAATAAATGAATATATATTAGTTTATATATATATTTGATGGCAATCATCGGACAGAAAAAGAAAGAATGATTGCTGAATAAAGACGGCATGAAACCAGTGGTCGAAGATAAACTTCCATACTATTAAATGTATATAAAAACTAATAAATTTATTTATCATTATATTATTGAATAGCGCTATCACAGATCTTGACAACTCTCCAAATTATACAGCATTTGGTCTGTCACTCACCCAGCACGTGAGATAGTGGAATACCATGTCTAGCGTAAAGTCAGCCAGGTTTCAGTTCCAGCTGGAAGCATCCTTCATGTCCATCCACACTGAAGAGTTGTGATACAACGAAACGGTCTGTCTGAGGATGACAATATATACGCTCCCCTCCCAGGGGTTTACTCAGGTGAAGGAATTAACGGCTGTCACCCGCGTAATACAAAGCTCTTCCAACAAATTGAGCACTCTGGTATCCGATAACGCAAAATGTAAACAAAGGAAAGCTAATACATATGCGTTATAATTCCTGAGCTGACTTATGTTACCAAAATGGTTGAGTGATTGGACACCATGTCAAACGTTAAGTCAGCCAGGATTCAATCCCAAATTGATAGCAATCATCGGACAGAAAAAGAAAGAATGATTACTGAGTAAAGAGGGCATGAAACCAGTGGTCGAAGATAAACAACCATACTATTAAATGTAATGTCTAGCCACACTGAAGAGTTGTGATATAACGAAACAGTGTGCCTGTGGATGACAATATATATATATATATGTGTGTGTGTGTGTGTGTGTGTGTGTGTGTGTGTGTGTGTGTGTGTGTGTGTCTGCGTACGAGGGTCATTCAACAAATAAGGGGCATTTTTATGAAATGTAAACTCTAAATTGATTGAAATTGGTTTGTAGCAAAAATTATTTTGATTTGCAAAAATATCTTTCAAGGCTATTCGAAATGGCGTCAAATCAAGCAAAATATTTCAGGATTAAACAGAGGTCTGTCATCAAAGGTTTGGTCGCTGAGAAGTGAAAACTTTACCAAAGAATGTGTAATACGTATGGAGAAGCATGTTTTAGCAAAATGAATAAAAACCTATTTAGGTGTTGCAACAATATATATATATATATATATATATATATATATATATATATATGTGTGTGTGTGTGTGTGTGTGTGTATGTATGTGTGTTTAGTTGGGGAAAATGTTTGGCTTTAAAAATAATGCATTCACTATCAATGACTGAAAAATTTAAGTAAAAATAAGTTAAAAAAGAAAGAAAGAAAAAATTCAAGTTATTTTCATTGCAACAATTTTTTTAAAACAAGTTCTTTTTTGTTAATGGACATACTTCCTTCGTATTTTTATAACAGCCATCTTAAGCATCGTTTAACATAAGCGATAAGATTAATTATCGTACAGTACAAAGAGATTTGAGAATAGTGATTGCGATCGAGAGGTGGTTATTGAAAATATGTCTTTGATGCCGACTGGATAACTGATATTATTCTGATAGGTGATCAGTTATATTGATGGGTGATATGTGAGAATTTTACGTGTAAGCAAAGAATTAAGAGAGATTGTAAAACATGTTAAATCCAAGAACTTATCAAATGATTTCTGTGTGAGTATGATCTCTTACTCATATACCATGCAAAGTGGGACAAAAAGGTAACGAGATTAAGCATTGATTTTTTAAATCTAAAATTAAAATATAAACGTGTGTACAACTGAATTATTTATATAATAAAATATGAGGTCCAGACGTCTAGACGTCTATCCAGAACTCATCATTTTGTTATATGAATTATTATCTTGATGTCTATGAAAATGTCTCGGCAAAATTTTGACGAGTCTGTGTCAATTCTCGACACTTCTTTTATAGTTTTAATGCATTTTTGTCAAACACAGAATTGTGAAAGGGGATGTATCAACCCAAACATCTCCGCCATGGGTAGAATATGATACAAAGGTAATTTTAAAGTGAAGTAGTGCTAGTTTTGATTGTTTTCCTTTTCATAGACTGGTTGCCTTACCAAAGGCTATAAAACACAGTCTGACCTACTATTAACACATAGTTAAGGAGAAAGAAGGAAATTAACACGACGTTAAACACAAACAACCTCGTCCACGATTTGAACACCGATTACGGATTCTATTTCCTATGACAATAGCAGATATGCTACGTACTCTTCCATCATAATTATGCAAGTGAAGTGTTCTCTATATTCTCCAGACCAGAAGCAGCACGTGACGTAAGACTTCGCTTTCAAGTGGCCTGGACATGATACAAAACAATCTGATGGTGAAGCTTCAGTAATCTCAGAGATTTGGGGAATGCTGAGTAGCCCTTCATTGACTTTGATCCTAGATCTACTCTGGTTCGGAGTGGTAGCACCTTATCGGGTCTTATCTAAAAATGTTTCACATTTAAACTGTGTACTTATGCTAGATTGAATTTTTGAAATAGAACTGTTCAATCATTTAATTGTTTTCAAATAAATGACTGATGTTTAATTGAATCGCTAGTGATAGAGAAAATATTTGAAAACATTAAAGTGTGTGCAAACAAATTATCAATAGTAAATAGAATTATTCGTATTAGATATAAATAAGTGAAAATATTTGACTGTATGAAAAAAAAAAAATGTGCTTAGGCTCGTTTAAAAAAGTCAAAATGTGTTTAGAAATCATAGATTTAATATGTATTTATAAAAAGGATTTGACATTAAATGACATTCAGTGGTTGATATGCCATAAAACCAAACCAAATCAAATCATACGTACTTTTGGATTTAAATGTCCTTCAATGGTTGATATTCCATAAAACCGAACAAAACTGAACCAAACCGTTATATTTATCGTGAAGATGAGCCGAGTTCAGATGTTGGACGAAGCTGTGTTTACTTTGCTTCACATTATTGCTCATGGAAAAAACATAGATTTTTCTATTCTCTCGCCAGGTATGGACAAAACAGTTTGGCAAAATGTCTTGGTGAAGAGAAATTCTGGAAGATACCCTATTCTTCTATCATCCAAAAAGTGTATTTGGTTCTACATAAAGATTTACCGCTATAAATAAATCATCTCTAACTGGATTGTGCCCTCATACACGAGAGATCGGTTAGAAAGTATGCTATATATATATATATATATATATATATATATATATATATATATATATATGTGTGTGTGTGTGTGTGTGTGTGTGCCATCTATGTTAACATTACTTTCTAAAACTTCCTCCTTGTCCTTTCACCATATCGCACCTGTTTTTCCAACATCTTTCTAATTGCCACACCATCCATCAGCCATTACTGACACCATACTAATTATACAAAAGAACCGTCGAGTGTTAAAATTATTTTCCCTACATTATCACAATATGAACACCCACAAGTATTGCCAATAAATGTAAATAGTACTTTCGTATTGTCGATCATTATAAGCACTATTTTTTCATGCTATAACATTATAAGCACCCATCAATATTGTCAAAGACCATTATGACCTTAATTGTTACAGTTATCACTTTCATTATTGTAAAAGCTAGCCAAACCTAATATCATTTTTATTACCTACTATACCACATAACTCTTGATAACGCAATCATTATAAAAAAAAGAAACGTCATGATTTTAATTTTAATCATCATCAGCACTCAACAATATTCACCACAAAACAGGCATTTCATATTCACATCCAATAAACTTTAAGCTATCTTAAAGCTAGGTAGGATTAAAGAAAAAGAAATCATTCTGATTGCAACAATCCATTCCCCCATCCCCTCCTCCGTTACTCTTCCTTTCGAACACTTCCTTCCTAACAAAAGACAGCGGAAATATGTGTATAGATGGAAAGATGCAATGCCAATATATGTGCAAACATACGTGTATGTACGAACATGCGAGCAACAACACATACACGAACATGCTATCATTCAATAGTAAACAAACTTAGGCACTCATGGAAATAACCTTAGGCACACATACACACAAATAACCCGCACTTTTCGAACAAAAATTAACCATATTAATCAGTCTCTTTTTGAAAACTTTCGCTCTGACGTAAACAAAATGTATGAAACCCAGGGTCACAGACACTATATATATATATATATATATGCTCTATCATTGGTATTGAAAACTATTTAACAATACTGCAAAGGTCAGTTTTCCATTAACTCACTAAGTGAGCTAGTAAGAACCATAAACCTCTTAATTCCTGAGCTGACTCATGTCTCCTGTGGCTGAGCGGTAAGATGCTAAGTCTAATGTAAAGTTGGACGGGTTTCGATCCCAGCTTAAAGCGTCCTGCATATCTAGTCACAATGAAGAGTTGTGATACAACGAAACAGTCTGTCTGTGCATGACAATATATACGCTCTCCTCCCGGGGGTTCAGCACTCTGGCGAAGGAATTAAGAGCTGCCACCCTCGTAATGCAAAGCTCTTCTAACGAATAGAGCATTCTGGTATCCAATAACACAAAATGTAAACAAACGAAAGCCACTACATATGCATTGTAACTCCTGAGTCGGCGTATGTCGCCTTAAGGTTGAGCAGTAAGATACTAAGTCTAACGTAAAGTTGAACGGGTTTCGATCCCAGCTTAAAACGTCCAGCATGTCTAGCCACATTGAAGAGTTGTGATACAATAAAATAGTCTGTCAGTGGATGACAATTTACACACACACACACACACACACACACACACACATATATATATACGTGTGTATTTCTGTGTGTGTTATATGTTTATGTGTTGTATGTGTGTGAATCTATGTACATATATGTATAGATAGATGGATAGTAGTATATATACATGTATAAATATGTATCTATATCGAAGTATATATGTGTGTATACACATGTTCCTTTCTTCTCTTTTTCATATATATATATATATATATACACATATATATATATATATATATATATAGTGAGAGAGAGAGAGAGAGAGAGAAAGACGGATAGGCCGATAGACAGACAAACAGGCAGAAAGACTCTCAGAAATGGAGGAAAATAAACGGAGAGAGAGAGAGAGAGAGAGAGAGAGAGAGAGAGAGATTTTCTGCGTATATGTCGTTATATGTCTGACACTTATACACTGACACTTACTCAGAAACATGCGAAAGTTTTTAGAATAACGGTGCAGTAAATGAAAAGAGATATTAAACTAGCATTAAGAAATTTAAGCTTTTGATTTGAGAGATACAGAGAGAGAGAGAGAGAGAGAGAGAGAGAGAGAGAACAATTTTACTCTTTTTGTCTTTTTACCCCCCCTCTCTCTTTTGTGTGTGTGTGTGTCTGTCCTTTTCTCTTACTCTCTCACTCTCTCACTCAGATTTTGATCCTACCTATACCCATAGTGGCCAACAAACAAGCTATAATACAAAAGCTTATGAAGATATTGACAAAGATTAACTTCTATTTGGTGATAAGATCTGGCGGAAGAAAAGATCTTTGAAGTTTAATAGATAGGCATCTTTATGGAATTTGGGCGATTCTTCTCAAACTCACGAGTTTCTTAACTTCTTATTCGCTACTTCTATTTTTATTTTTACTTTTATTTTTATTTTTTCAATTGTTATTTGTTATTTTTCGCTCATTATTTCAAAATTGTTATTTGAATAAAAGTATTTTCTGTTATTATTTCATTTTTTTTTTACTCTTTGCGAGCTTTTCACACCTGTGTTAGCTGGTAGTCGTTCATGGGAGTTTGACTGAGAGAAAGTTTCATTAGGTCTCTTGGGCTCAAGCCGATTTGTAGTTTGGATGGTCTCGATTCGTCCTCTGATTTCCAACTCATTAAGACTCATTTATCAAACATTTGGGGACCGCTTCAAACACGTCAGTTACAATTGGGACCACTATCAACCTCATGTACTACCGCAGGCTTAATTCTATGGTAAGTGCTCATCACTCTTTTCTCTTTCTTTGATTTTCACTCAGTAGTCTGTTAGGACAGCAAATTCCACTATATGGCAATTTCTCTTTTCTCTCCCATTTTTTTAAAAATTAATACTAAGTTTGGTCTTCTGGTTGAGATTAGGGAAATTGTTTTAATTTCAAGAGACTTTTATGCAACTCATTCTCTCGGATGGATTCTGGTTTGTGCATGTACCATTTGGTAGAATGGTGAAATTCCAATTCCTGGTACAATTCCTTGTGGATCTTTTTTCTCGGCAAGTCATGTCTACTCTTATAATTCTTTTGCGCTAGTTTGCCACATTCGCTTATTATATGATTAATAGTTTCGTCTATATCACCACATAATCTATACTTGCTATTTTGTTACGTATTATCGATTTTACCTCTATTATAAGTGGTCTTTATGACATTGTTTTTACTGCTAGTCGAAGAGATACAGTTTCGCAAGTAAAATTTCCCTTTATTAGCCAGATACAAATTTTCTCGTCTGAAATTTCGTCAGTTTTAGGGCTTGAAATATCTATACAATTGTTTTTCTTCCCATACCTGTTTGTTACTTATTAGTGTTATGTTAATCTTTATGTTGCCATTGTTTTTTTCTGCTCGCAGTATTTAGTCTTTCTTTGCTTTTTTTAAATGTAGTCTTCTAGTTGTTGCATTGATGCTTCCCCGCTATTATCAATTCTGGCAACTCCTCTTCCTCTTTCTTTTATATTGACATATAGTCTGTCTATGTCATCTCTCGGATATAAAGCCGTGTGCAACGTAATCAACTTTCTTGTCTTCTGGTCCATTTGTCTGAGTTCTTCCTCGACCATTTTAAGAATGATTCCAACAATCTTACAAGGAGAAGCACTCATGCTTTTATTCATTTGTTAAGATTTCTGCTGCAGAGCTGATTTTTCTCGTTCGTCTGAGGTACTGTTTTCTAATTTTTTCTTTCATATCCACTTATTTTATGGTGTCCGCTTCCAATATACCCAAGTAATTAAGTGGCATCATTGCAATTACAAATAGTAATGGTTATAGCGCATCTCACAGGAAGATACCTCTCTGGATTTTAATTTTTGCAAACTTTTTTCCTCTTGCCATAAACTCAACTTTCCAGTTTTTCATGACTTTCCTGATGAGTTTTATGATTTTGTCGGATATCTTTTTATTTTCAGACAATCTATTATCCAGGATTGTGGTAACATTTCATAAGGCATCTTGTAGTCAATCCATGCCATGACTATATTTTTCCACTTTGTTTTGCTCTTCTTGAGGATGTTATAATCAAAGTACATTTAATCACCTTTTCCGCTTGTTCCCCGCAGATATCCTTTCTTTTCTTCGGGAACAGTCTGAGGCATACTAGCGAGTGATTGATCCCTATAAACTGAGCAGTTAGGATTTTCCTCATCTTTGGTAGACACGTTATCGGTCTACAGTTGCTGGGGATGACTCTTTTCGGGGTCTTTCTGGATCAGCGTGGTGTCCCCTTTATTCATCCAGTCGGGTATATTTGCTTCACCTAAGCGCCTGCTCTGATGAAGAGCCACACTGTGGTAGATGCACGTGAATCGTTAAAACAAGAATCCGTGTATGCCATCGTAAACAGGCGTTTTCCAATTCGGTATTTTTTAGAGTTGCTCTGGGTGATACTAATTTTATGTTTGCCTCAGGGCCTTCTTCGAGTCCTTGTAAATCTTTTTGCATGTTATATAACCATTCGGCCTTTCTGTTATGTTCATTCTGTTCCAATATATTACTCCAAATTTTTTGTCCTCGTTGTTTTGTCCTCGTGCATTCTTCCTGAACTTGGTTGAATCTTCTTTAGTTATTTCTAAATGTCCTTTGTTTTCTTTAAAATTGCTTGACTCTGTCTCGGCAACTATTAAGTCTCCCTTCTTTCGCCAATATATTTTGATTTATCTCTTCTAGTTGGATTGTCAGATTTTTATCACCGATCAGAATCGATTCAGTATAATTTAGCTGGTTTAGGTCATGGGCGTTGTCCGTTGGGATATTTGGTAATGATTTGTTTACTTTTTCTGTTTCTACCATAATTTTTTTTCTATCTTGGTTTCTGAGGTAATGTAGTTTTTTCAGTCCTGATTTACCTTACTAACTCTGGATTCATTTTGTCTTCTTGTGAAAGCATTTGTTTATTGGTGTTAAGGAGTGTGGAATTTCAGCTTTAAGTTTTTCGCTTTTTGATTCGTTTAGGAGGCTCTTATTTTTCAGTATTTAGCGCTTCGGTATGGATAAGGGGATCTTGTTGATATTTTTACCAATGTACAAAATCACATATTTCTTGCATCTCGAGGTCAGAAAACCAACATTTCTCTAATATCATTCTAGCGTAGTCAGCAAGTCTTTGGCTTATTCTATTTAGGCAAACGGATTCTGCTCAAATTTCAATCCTTATTTTCTATACTCACTTCGTACAGGATTACTCTAAGAATAATAGTAAGGTATATTTTTGTAATCTTCTTTGCTCCATTCTTTTTTCTGTCAATGTCTCTTCGTTGTGTATCAGCTTTGATCGTTGTTTGTGTACCTGACATTAGAACAGCCAATATTTTCAGGATGACGCGAAGTGTCCATATTTTTGACTAAGGTAGCACTTGCCGCTTATGAAAGATCTATTGTTCGAGTCCTGCATCGATTTAGATTTGAATTTGTCACTTTTCATGGTTTGTATATTGTGCCTATAATAGATTCAGGTATTAGATATTATCTTTGCTCTTTTGACAGATGTCACCTGATATTCTTACAAGAAAGACGACACCAAAGCGGGTCACACACACACACACACACACACACACACACACACACACACACACACACACACACACACACACATATATATATATATATAATCTGAAGAGGAAATCCAAGGGGTAGGAGTATCCAATTTGAGTGCTCAATGTCAACAGCCATTGATGCATAATGAATTTGGGATTAAAAATACATCAACACTCAACGTGCAGGGCTAAAAACACCTTTTTATATAGAAGCAAAAACGAGTGCAGAGATTCACTTCCTTGGTGTTATTATGAATTTATTTCTGTGTGTTAAAACCATCATCAGATGTGTAACCAACATTTTTATTCGAGTGTTCTTATATCCCATTCTCGCCGGAAGCAATATAAGAACACCCAAATAAAAAAAAAAGAATTTGGTTATACATCTGATGATGGTTTTAACTAGTAGAATAAATTTATATGAAATTTCATCTTTTTGCTTTCATACAACTATATATATATATATATATATATATATATAAAATAACAATACTCTAGTTTTAAACTTACTAAATGATAGCTAAGTCAATTTTTTACTAAAAATCTTCATTTGTTACTTACTTAAGCTGCTACCTGATGAATAGATTGTCTTATAACTGATATAACAGTTTACTTCTTTAAACCCAAGCCATTTTGAATATGACAGTAAACCCGTTCTCGTCAAACACGGGGGTTATTCCGCTTCAAGTCCACTGATCGTTCCACTGATCTTCCACTGATCTTCGGATGAAACGATCGATTCGCTATCTACCCACCTTGTTTTGTCTTTGTTTTGTTTTTTTAGATATAGATATCAGATCAGTCATTTATCAGAATTGTCGGTCATCGACTAAACAAATGAGACTGCATAATTAAAAAAGTAAAAAAAAAAAGTTGACGATAAGAAACGGAGAATAAAATACGGTTTACAAAAATACCAATATTTTGTACGAAAAAATGTCCTTCTAAATTGAGCCATATAGTCACCCATCCCGGTGGTGATAAATTTTTGTCAGAAACCAGTTCACGAACTAACAGTCCGTCAATTCCCCGAATAAGGTTTATGCTTTTCTATTCTCGCAGTCTATAGTCTGGTTCAATGGCAGTTGTATTTGCTTTCAATCCATGGTAGTACAGGTGGTTATTACGTTTTTTCACAATGTTGTTTTATGGTCGGCTTTCTTCGCTTTCTATACTCAGGGTAGTCTGGTACAAGGTCAAAAACTTAGAGCTTCAGGGAAACTGCTCACCGACTGGTGCACTACTCTTTCCTCCAGTCTCTGTTTCTCCGTTTGAGTTTCCTAAGCGTCGTAAATATATATATATTTTTTCCACTAGCAAGAGGGGAAGCTGAGGTTTAAAGAAATATCCATTTTCGCCTAATTTGGGTTACGATAATTTTTTTCTGACGAGCCTTATAAATAGATTTTACATTCATATTTAGGAAATAGGTTATTCTCATTTTAGATTTTTATACCGGGGCATGTTTGATGATTGACTGTTTCTGGCTTTGATTTGAATAAGTTTTTTTTCTCTTCGAACCGGAGTGAAGTGATCAGTGAAAACAATTTACTTATCTTTTAACTCCTTTAAGCTTTTCTGTGCTCATCAAACAATGTTTTTTTGTAAAATTTCTTCTCTTTGAAAATTGTACAATTTTTTTCAAAAATCCATTCCACCATGACGCATTTGTTATATACTATTCGGTTCTAAGAAAATCCAAATTGGTTTCTTTTTCCCCCTTGTTAATAAAATTTTTCTTTCTGATCTCTGACCTTATAAGTTTACATTACCCGATCTTTGCTCACCGTTTCACATATAATGAATATAATCAAAACTACTTTAACCATCTCTCTTTGCCCTTTTTCTTTACTTCACGTAGAAATAAATTTGAACATCAAAATGTTCTCATTTTCATCTTCAATATTTCAATATATTTTCTGACATAAAATGCAATCATAGTTAAAAAGACCAACCCTTAGAAACCTGGCTGAAAAATCACTGATGGTGAAGTAATCATGCAAATAATAGTTTTGTTAAATAATAATAATAATAATAATAATAATAATAATAATAATAAAGTTATAGAACAGAGGGTTGACGGTCACATCAGTTGTAGCAGGTGTACTTGGAATGGTCTCCAAATGCTTGGAAAAAGATTAGAGGAATTGGAAATCAGTGGAAGATTCGAGACCATCCCGATCACAGCACAGTTGAAATTGGCCAGAATACCTCAAAGAGCCCAGGAGACTTGAGGAGTCAATAGTGATGTTGTTAATTATGGGCAATAGAAATGAAAATTCGGGATACCTAAACTAGATTTCAGGTAACGGCAGAAACACTGGATGTTTGGTTATTGGTTAATTTACACATTTTTTGAGAAGTTTCTTGCTTACTGTAACCTAGAAAATAATGTTAGTAATTATAATATCTTAAAACTATGGAAAATTAATCAAAAGTACGAACTGTATGTGAATAGAATTCTTTTTTCGGTTGCACTGTTGAATAATTGTTTTTTGTTTTGTTTTTTCTCTTCAGAATGCAAATGGTATCATTATCCATTCTTCACATCAGATTGACTAACAAATCTTATTTTTTTTAAATTTCGTATACTCTTACTTTCTTGGCTTACGAAGCTATGAAATAGGATTAAAATATTTTAGTGAATGTTTTCTTTATTTGCTACATTTTGTGTCTGTCTCTTCTCTCTGATCGTTTTGTTCTTTCCTTATCAATAGTTTTCCATTTATTTTTATTATTTCCATCTGTTTTAGTGTCTCCCTCAAAACACCATACGGAAGTCATCAATCCAAATGACACCCTAGTTCTCTGCTGATAATCGATTGTCAACGAAAGCTTTAAAAATTTGCGTTTGTGTGTTTGAATAGTCAAATTACTTTCTCTTTCTTAGCACAGATGGTCAAATAGAAGGGTTGCTCATTGTAATGAAATTCTCATTCTCTCTCTCTCTTTCTCTCTATCTATCTATCTATCTATCTATCTATCTTGATGTGTGTGTGGGGGGGAGCCGATTGAATTAATGGTGTGAAATCAACATTTGTATTCTAACTGTACCCGATGTCTCAAAGAGGAAACGAATGTATTGATATCGATTGGGACTAAAACAATGCATTAATTTTTTTTAGTTAACTTCTTTTAGCATCTTATGTTATATATATATATATATATATATATATATATATATATATATATATACGAGGATCATTAAATGAGTTTCCAGACTTTTTTCGTATGGGCATTATTGATAGTACACACATGAAACTCTAGTCCTCTTCGAAGTAATCTCCTCCGACTGCAATGCACTTGTACCGTTCTAACAACCTCTGGAAGGCCCCATGCAAGTCCTCTTGTGTGAGCGTGTCAATGATCTTCGTCACATCCTCTTTTATCTCCTCAATTGTCTCATAACGACAGCCTCTGATCTTAGGGAATAGCCAAAAGTTACAGGAAGCAATGTCTGGACTATAGGGAGGGTGAGGAACTGTCTTGATGCCCATCTTGGTCAAATAGTCTGTGACAAGGATTGAGTTGTGGACTGGTGCATTGTCCTGCTGGAAATTCCACTGACCCGATTTGAAGAGTGCTGGCCTCTTCCGACGGAATCTCTTCCTGAACTCCCTTAAAACCTCAACATAGTAACCCTAACCCTAACCCTAAGCCTTTGGCCAATCAACTCTGGTGTATTGACTTCCTTACTCTTCCCACACCTCTCATCAACCCTCACAGACTCTCTGCCTTTCTTGAATCTCTTATGCCACAAAAAAACTGATGTTCAATTTATGCAAGATGCCAGTACAAAAAAGTCTGGAAACTTATTAAATGCACCATGTATATATATATATATATATATATATATATATATAGTTTAATATTGCAATTCAAATCATATCTTGTCTTTGATATCTTCAAGAGAGCTATAACCCTTCCATTATCAATGCTTGCTAAGTAAAGAGTAAAAAGAAAAAATAATTTTAAAAAAGAAAACAGATATTAGATGGAAAGAATTTTTTTTATTTTACAAGTGAGAAAATATAGGCAAAATGGTAAAGATAAAAATGAAGAAAAGTATGAAATAAGGAATTAAGAAAAGGATAGAAATAAATAAATGAAGAGACAAAAAATCCCAAACAGACATAAACAAAGAAAGAAGAGGAAAGAAAGAGAAAAAAAGGAAGCAGCCAGATGTGAAAAATAAAGTAAAAACAAACAAAAAACCAATTTTAAAACAAAAAAAAGTAAAAAGAACTAACGATAAAAATCATTTGTAGATTTTCAGAAGATCAGGCTGAAGAAAAGAATTTAAAATATAATAAAGAGAAAGAGAATGAAGTACCAACTACAAAGAAAAAAAAATAGAATGAGATATCAGAGAAGAAAATAAAAAGTAAAAGAGACGATAAAATAAGAAAGAGAAGTACAATAAAAATTAAAAGAAAGAAAAAAGAAAAAAAAATTCAGATTAGATTAAAAAAAATCCGTGAAGCTGTGAAACTCTCATTATTCGAAACATTCCGCTTTTAAAGACTTTTACGGTTTCTCTTTCGACAGCTCAAAAGCCTTTCCTGTAATTTTCAAACACCACCCAATACCGAAGAATCTGACAGACCGTTTTAATTCATTTTCGGCTTTTGCCTTTGTCAGGCTTATGACATTAAAAAAAAAAAGAAAAAGAAAAAGAAAGAAAACAACTGGGGAGAAAATCCAAGGAACAACATTCACCTTTTATCACCGAAAGCCGACTCTCAATGGCCCAAAAGAATTTCAATGAAACTTGTAGATAATACTGAAGCAAAGAAACGCCATTCAAATAATTTCTCGAATGTTCACGAAATTTCGTGTAATATCGGAGTTTTTCGTTCTGGTACGTGCCGAATCACTTTGTGCGTATGTCCACTTAAAAAGGACCGCTGCAACGAAGCGTTACAGCGAGTGAAATCAATTTCAAAGGATTCGCTTTGTTGTTGTTGTTGTTGTTATTATTATTATTATTATTATTATTATTATTATTGTGAATTTAATTTTTTTCCTTTTTTTTTTTTTTTCGTCTGTTCTTTTGGTTCAGGGTATTTTGATGGCTTGTCCTAATCTCATTTTCGAATCAATTGGAGGGCTTAGTAATTGTGCCGAAGCGGCCAACGTGAGTGAAGATAAAATTCTGTAGATATCTAGATAGATAGATGTGAGCAGACTGGGAAATGATGGACAGTGGGATTAGGAGTTTTGAAAAATTAAATAGTCAGGATAGAGAACATATCTATCTATCTATCTATCTGTCTCAATATGTTCATATTTATCTTCACACACACACACACACACACACACACACACACACACACACACACACACACGAATAGTACTCCTACAAACACACATATATGTGCCCTTACATGTACATATTTCGTCACAGAAGAAAAATATAATAAAGGATGTATATATATATTCATATATATGTATGTATATGTGTATGCATCTGTGTGGGAAAAAGCATACTTCCATACGCATACATACATGCATGTTTGCCGTCCTCTCAGTTTCGAGCGTGACCACCTCCTGTATCTCATGTATTTTCCCCTTAAATTATATTTATTCGTAGGTGACTCTTCAGGCCAGCCAAGCTGCGACAGATTTTGCCACAGAATTAATCAGTTGTACATACATACATACATACATACATACAGAAAAAGGTCGGTAACGACAGAAAGATAGAGACTCCGAATGCGAAGAAGCAAGACTTATATAAGCTGAAAAAGAGGCTCAAGAAAATTTGGAAAGGAAGTTAGAAAGATAATACACTCAAGTTTGTAAAGACGTAAATGAAGAAAATAAAACTGAAGAAAAATATCTAAGAGTTTAATTAATGCGATAACGATAATTACAATATGGAAAAAGAAAGAGAAAGAGCGAAAAAATCGAAATAAAACAAAAATTGTCTTCTTAACAGGAGAAAAAGAAGAAAATTTTTGGTGCTGTTTGAATGTAAAAGATGAGAAGAAAAACAAAGATGATGAAAAGAAAAAAGTGAAAACAAAAGCAGAAAACAAAAAAACAAAAACAAACAAAAACCTTTAAATAAAAAGGAAGATTGAAACCATACTAATGAAAGAAGGAATAAAAGTGAACGAAATACAAAAGTCAAGAAATTAATGAACCGGAGATGATTTAAAATAGAGTGAAAACAGAAAATATAAATAGTGCAAAACAAGGAGAGAAAGATGAAAGAATGGGGAAATATGAAGACAAAGTATACGAAAGAAAAGAAAACAGGAATTTTAAAACGGCTGTGAAAAATATGTTTGTGAAAGAATGGAACGATAGGAGACAGAAAAACATTGAAATTAGAAACAAGAAAATAAAATGACATATTACGGTGACACAGGATAAAAAATGTAAAAGAAAAAAAAAAGAGAGACAAAAGGATTATGAATGAATAGAAAAGAAGAAAGAATGAATGAATAAATGAATTAATCGAGATGAGAAGAGAAGAGAAGAGAAGAGAAGAGAAGAAAGAAAGAAAGAAAGAAAGACGAAGTTAAAGAAAATGTAAGGAAAGTAGAAGGAAAATAAAAGAAAGAAAGACGAAAATGAATAAAATGTACGGAAAATAGAAAGAAAGAAAGAAAGAAAGAAAGAAAGAAAAAAAGAAAGGCAAAAATAAAGAAAATGTACATCAAATAGAAGGAAAATCAAATATAGAAAGAAGGCAAAAATGAAGAAAATGTCAGGAAACTAGAAGAAGAATCAAAGAAAGAAAAAAAGAAAGGAAGAAAAACGAAAATAAAGAAGATAGAAGGAAAATAGAAGGAAAATCAAAGAAAGAAGGAAAAAAAGAAAGAAAGAAGACAAAAATGAACAAAATAGAAGGAAAACCAAAGAAAGAAAGAAAAGATGATAACAAAAAAATAAAGAAAAGAGTAAGTTTAAATATGAAGGAAAAAGAAAATATTAGAAATAACGAAATAAGTGAATGAATTAGTAAATAAAGAAAAAAACTGAGCGAGAGGGAAAACAATTAAAAAGAAAAAAGAAAAAAATTAAGCAAGCATTAAAAAAGAATGAGTAAACAAATAGAATGAAAAAGAAAGTTTTCGTAAATAAACAAAAAAAAAAAGAAGAAAAGAGAAAGTTTAAAAATTAAGAACTAATTGAATAAAAAAAAAGAAGATATTGGTGAAATGCAAAAATGAGCTGATATGAAGAAAATAAACATGGAAAGCAAAAAAAAAAATGAAAGACGAGCAACAACAAGGAGGTTATAAGAAAAAGATTGCTATTAGAAAAATAAAACAAAAATTAAAAGAAAACAAAAATTAAACTTTTCTGGGCCTTCCTTTCTTTCTTTCCTCTATTTTTCTTTCTCCCTCTTCCGTCATTAAACTTAGCTTAGTATGGAACAATAACAAATTGTTGAGTACCTGATGAATTTTAAATAAATTTTCATTATCACGATTTCCAAAACAAGAACCAATGCTCTACGGCAAAGAACTCTGCACGCACGTGCGCACGCACACATACATATATAAATATACATATCTATCTATCTATCTATCTATCTATTTGAATTATGAACACAATATCCCCACTTGAAGTGACATGTCTAGCCACACTGAAGAGTTGTGCTACAACGAAACAGTCTGTCTGTTGATGATAGTATATATATATATATATATATATATATATATAAATTGGATCGAATATCATGCCCAACTTTAGATTATATATCATGAATGAAAAATAAATTTATATATATATATATATATATATATATATTGTCATTAATCTAACTTCCATTGCATCCTAGAACTTCATTCCATCTGTCATAAAATTCATAGATACCACGCTTTAAAAATTATTTAGTTTTTGCGTCAATATATGAGATCTCGTATTCAACGCCTTCTCTTGATGTCAACTCATGAACATCTAAATGATTCTGTAATTGCCTAAACAAGTGATTAACAGGAGAAAGGTCAGAAGCAAATGGAGGATGAAGCGACTTTTCCTAACGGAGCTCATCTCAGAAAAAAGGCATATCGACTCATTGTTTCTGTGCTCATTTTCTCTACTTACTTTCTGACCTCCATAAAGTTCGTTAAGTGTAACTGAGGGCTCGTTGCTAACTTTTCTTGCCTCTAATCCTGTCGTACATTCCGTTACCTTCTTAGGACGATCAGAGCTTTTTGAGAATGAACGGAATGAGACGTCTTCCAGTATTGTACAATCTGAACTCACTAACACATTTAAATGATTAAATATATTCCGATAACCAAGTCTATTTGTATGAAAGACAACAAAATGTTTACAAAGGTCTTGATCAATTATTTTGTCAATGTTTAAAGAACGGTTGACAGAAAAAGAATGACGCAAAAAATTCCTAAAATAATAATGAAGTAATCTGGAATGTTTTAAAAACAACTCCATCCTAATTTAGAACATTCTAATAAAATTTGAACAATTCTATAAAAAGGCAGTTGTAAATGAAAAAATTGGTTGTAAATTTTGCGAAACTAAATATCGGTTTTTCATCACGGGATACGTTTTTTAGTAGTTTACAAAAAATCCGATTGTTTGACTGAATATCTAAATATATGTTCTACGAGCTGTAAAAGTTTAAATCATCTAACTGTGATTAGAAATACCTAAAAGTCATTTTTTGTAATGTGTTGTAAACTTTTGGGTGGTATTTCATATAAATCAACACTTGATTAGGTTTAGAAACTAAAGTAACCTTTTTTTTGTCTGCCTGGTCGGTTGAGGCTGTAGAATACACCGACTACATTTCTGCAGAGAAGCGTGTGTCCTGGATATGACACTAAACAAACTAATGGTGAGGCTCTAGTAAGACTGAAGCTTTTGGGAATGAGGAATACCCCTTCATTACCATTATTTCCAGCTCCACTCTGGCGTGGGGTAGTAGAACTTGATAGGGTTCTATCTATGGGTTAAATAGAACTGTCTGACATATAAACTGTTTCCAAACAAATGACTAACTCAAAATTGGATTGTTAGAAATAGAATTGTTTCATCAGTTAACTGTGTGTAAAGAAAGGACTGTTTACAAGAATTGTTAGAGATATATAGCAATAATTGGAACCATTTAATTGCGTGCAAACAAATGATTAATAGTAAATAGAAATATTCATGTTAGATAAAAATACTCGAAGCCATTTAACTCAGGGCAAAAAACAATGAGCTCAGCCTCAGTTAAAAATGTTATCTACAATGTGCTTACAAATGGTATTTAATGCATTTGAATAAATTGGGTGACGAATTAAATAACCTACAATGGTTGATATGCCAACCCCCCCAAAAAAAACATTTTTGGTGGATTTTACAACTTTACAGGTAATATAGTTGGTGTATTCCAAGTCCCACAGACGAGCCGAACAGGAGCTTAAAAGATTAAAGTGTTATTAGAATTATAAAAGAGTCTGCGGATGATAAACAAATAAAAGCAATACAAAAAACAAAACAAAAAAACTAGGCATCTTTGGATAAAGAGGGAGTGACCATGTATTTTCGTTTTTTGGAAGTGATCAGTCTTCAAATGAGACTCGGCTAGGAGACGTATTCTGAAAGGATCAACATTCCTGATTGAGCCAGGATCTTCAGTGATGATGAGTCCAAACACCTTTGTACAATGTATCTTTAGAAATGGAACAAATATAAAAATAGATAGATAGATAGATAGATGTGGTGCAGAAAAAGATTTTATAAGTTTTATTAGTGCAAAGCGAACATGAAGAGACTTAGCCAGAATGTGACCTCAGCTGTCCGATTCTATTTATCGTGCCGACAACCATCTCATCAACTGCCTCGCTGCAGTTGGAAAGCAAGAAATAGTGAGTCGGAAAGATTAAAAGAAAAGGTCAAAGAATGGGAAAAAATCGAAGAGAATTTAAAAGAAAATCAGAACAAAATAAATAAATAAACCCAGAGAGGACATGGGTTATAAAATGAGATGATGTCTATAAAATAAATAAAATAAAAGGGACTATACGAAATGTGCCTGAAAAATGTGAATGGACAGAGGGTTAAAAAATAAACTTAAAAAGAAAAAAAAGGGTATCACAAGATTTAAAAAAAAAGGTGAAATCAATGAAGATGAATCTAAATAACCCGAGAACAAAAAAAGAAAATTTACAAAAATAAAAGAATAAGAAAACGCTGCAAAGAAATCATTGACCAAAAGTGTTTGGCAAGAATATCTAAGATGTCTTAAAAAAAAAGCGTTGGGAAAGGAGATATAGCGAATTCGTGACGTTGGTTCTTATTGTTAGAAATTAATATCCAAAGGCTCAAATGAAAAAGAAGGAAGCCAAGAGAGAGAAGAAAAAATAATCAAATTGAAATAATAATAATAATAATAATAATAATAATAATAATAATAATAATAATAATAAATAAGGGGAAATATCCCAATAAAAAAATATGTGTTTAATGGGCTCTGACCCTGTTCACCATTCATTGCAATTACAAATTTTACATTATTTCCTTTGGGAGTTTATATTTTTATTCCTTTTCTTTTTTTTAAAAATATTCTTTTTAAAACTTTTTTATAGGTTTTAATTTTTTTTTCATTAATATCGCTTCCATTATTTTTATTTCAGCTATCATAGAAAACGTCGTCTTTTTATATGTGTAATTTTGAATTGATAGTTTTATTATTCAGATTAAACTTGTTTATGCCCTCTACTTCAACTCACGTAGGAACGTAGCGTTGATATAATGGTTAGTGAGCTAGGAAGATAGTCCATTACTATTGAGTTTGATTCTCACTGAGTGTCTAATATTACTGACCTTGCGCTTAATAAATATCAACACCCCTGGGTATGTCATTGTGGTGTAAAACTTAACGAGCTCGTTGTGTAGATGAATTAATAAGAAGTTGTAGTTTTAATTCCTACTATACGTCTTCCAACTATTGTTATTTGACAGCCAAATCACACAGAAAACATCGGTTCCTGCAAGATCACTTGGCTTAAACAGCGATGATCCTCTCTAGTATTTAGATGGGTGTAACTTAGAAATAGAACTTACTATAAGCAAAGTTTAATAAATAAATTAAAAGGTGAGTCATCGTAGACTTTTTGTTACCCATTTGAGCAGCTTACCTTCGGTGACTTTAAAAGAACCGGTTCTTTCAGCGTGAGTTGACCTTAAAACGATCGGAAGTATATGGTTCCTTATAGGAATCAAAACTACAATTCAATATTAACATATTCACGTGACAAGCTCGTCAAGCATTTTGAAGTACCCACGGTCATGGTCACCTATAAGTTGAACTTAGTTTAGAAACATGGGGCACCCAACGACAATCGCCCTCTTCAATGATAGTCTTTTGGCCCAGCTCGTGAGCCATTCTATCAAGATTACTATATGAGTTTAAGAAAAGGGCTTAAATAAGTTGAATTAGTATAATAAAAGTGGGATCATTGTTGGCTATTTTTCCGATACAAACTGATGTAAGAAACATTTCAAGACAGCCGTACATAGGATAGTTACAATCTTCTCCGTTCGCAGAAATAGAATCATTCTGATGATTTATATTATTTTGGGGGACTTTATTTTATTGAATTTCATCCTTTTTTAAAATGTTCCGATTAAAAAAAAACATCAATATATTCTCTTTTTTCATGAGTATGTCACATGCACAAACATCATGCCACTTGACAAAATCCTCATACCTTTTATATGGTAGACAAGCCACTTTTTCTCCTCTGTCCCTCTGGCGTCACACACACACACACACACACACACACACACACACACACATATATATATATATATATATATAAATTGCCCGACATAATGGAACAAACTATAATAAGATGTGAGTAGACTATGATAGATATGAACAGATTAAGATAGATATTTGCAGATTATGATAGATTTATCTATCACAGTCTGTTTATATATGTCTAGTGTCCTGGGTAATTTCAAGATGACTCATGTTTCTTATAACAAGATTTAAGCAAATTAATGTTACCACTCGTTTGTTTGCTGCGTTCTTCAGCTTTCCTCATTGCTGCCTGAAATTCTAGTAGGCAAAAAGTCCTAATTCGTTCAAAAAGCGACTTTGGAGAGAAAAATCAATCAGTAACAACTCCGACTCTAGAAAGCCTCCTTGGCTCATAGTAAAATCTTGGTGAATCTCGGCATGTGAACTCCCTTGACCACAAGTAGCCTTCATATTCACCAGACCTTGATACTTGTTCTCTATTTTCCAAAACTGAAAATTCAGCACAAGGGTAAAATTTCAAGAAATTGGAAAGTGGATCTTTACTCTACATTGCTAAAAAAATACCGTAGGCAAAAAAAAAGAAAAAAAAAACAGTCTCAAGAGTACTTCAATGAATGTAAAACTCATTGGAATGAATGTATTGAATACGAAGGGAACTATTCTGAAGAAAATTTTCTTTTCATTCACTGTTTATCTGCTATTTATTTCTGCCTGGGAAAATAAAGCTTCAGACTCAATACATTTGAGCCTTGTAAACATTATGGCTGCAACTTCTTTTCATAAAAAAGCCATTTCCTCGAACTTACATAGAACAATCGCGGAAATTCATGCGATTCATCTCTCCGAATGTACATGTGACGAGCAAAAGAAATCTTGGGAGTTTACATTAACCTTGTGTACTCTCACATGGTTTCTCAGACCTGCTGAAGATCCACATACTTTGTAATGGAATTGATACAAATTATCTGTACGTTGCAGCGGTGGGACCCCTGTAATATCAGCAAGCAATTGTCTACTGTCATGAGATCTCTGACAAGTCCAAGTTTAGGCAAACGGACCTGTTCAGATTTTAAAAAGTCCGTGATCGAGGTCAAGTCCTGTTTCCAGAGTGCTTGTCTCATGATATGGCTTTCCATTCTCCATAATTCAAATGTATTACAATCATTTTAAATCCATTTTTCCCACTCGGATTGATTTTCCATGGCCTGTTCATAGTCTCCAAGATCTACACTAAACTCCCAAATGTTGATTTTGACGATACGTATAAAACGTTTCCAAGGTTTATGTCTCGGACGTTGTAACTTCTCGCGGCTGAGATAACCTAATGTGTGTCCAGCCCAACATATCTAATTTCGAATGAACAGCATCTTTATATATAAATTATACTTTTTATATAAACATTGTATATATATATATAATCAAAACAACTCGTTTTTTGCTTTTCCTGATAACGTGCTGAACATCAGAAGATTAAGTCCACCATTAGTTTTAAAACCTTAAAATCCTGAATTAAAAGCATTGATGATAACCCATTAAAAAGGATTTCATATAGAAACATATTCTTCTTGTCAAGAGGGGAAAACTCGAGGAATACCTAGATGTTACCAGAGAGCTGAAGGAACTGGAACATGAAAGTGGTGATGCCAATCGGAGTTAGGACACATGGTATAGTTCCTCAAAACAGAGAAAAGAAACTGAGTGAACTGGAGATCGAAGGAAGAACCCAGATTAACCAGAATATAGGACAGCTAGACTACTTTGAAGAGTACTGGAGATTTGAAAAGATGGGCTATCACACACAGCTCATTGAAAAAAAAATCAGTTAAGGCTTGTATAAATAATTAGCTAGGAGGAAACTTATAATATTTTGCCATTCCAGGGGGGCACAGACTGAAAATAAAATGTGAAATGAAAGAGAAATACTTTGATCTTGCTAGAGAGCAATAGAAACTAATAGAACATGATGGAGACGGTGATGTTATTTGTAGTTGAGGCATTTAGAATGGTCCCCCAAATCTTGAAGAGAATGTGTTAACTACCGATCAAAGGAAGAATCGAAATCATTCTTAATGGCGCAGTTAAAATCATATAGAAGACCTGGAAAGTGGGTAAACTTGCTGCCGCTCAGACTTCTGTGAAAAACTATCTAGATTATAGCTCAGTTAAAATCAGGAAGGACAGGAGGACTTGGAAATAAGAGGAAGAATGGAGACCATCCAAACTACAACATTATTGAGGTTGGCCAAAATACTGAGAAGTGTTCCGGAGACTTACTTTCACTCAAACTTCAGTGAAAGACCATCAGCGTTAGCTGATGTGAAAAACTCTCAAGGAGGAAATATAATGATAATTATGATAATATTTGGAGAAAAATAGATTATAGAAGCCGACATTATTTATATTTTTCGGGCTATTGTCCTCATCTTTGTTGCTATGTTTATCACAACGTTTCGGCCATTATACGCTCCGATATCCATTAAACATGGCTCGTGGAACTAGAACTGTCTACTCCGGTAAGCGAAATAAATCTTAAATTCGACATTCCAACCACCTGAAGAAAGCTAGAGCGTACAACGGTCGAAACTTTGTGATAAACATGGCGACAAAAATGAGAAAAATAGTCCGGAAAATGTAAATAATGTACATAATATCTCACCTCAGAAATATAGACCGATAGAAGCCGACACTATTAAACAAACAGGGAGGAAAGCAAAAGATTGGGAAGTGTACCCCAGTAGAACAAGTAAATTTCTTGGAACCACACTTTGTATCAGAAATCACATCAAACACCATGAAGGCTCCCCTAGTAAGGTACTCCGGACCCTTCTTAAAATGGATGAGATAGAGACGCAGACAAATGAACTTAAGGATAAGGAAATTGACGATGCACAAGCTTAAAATTCAAAAGATGACATAGACGGACTTGCGTGTCAAGAAAAGAAGAAGCAAAAGACTAGCCAGTATTGAGGACGGCATCGATGGCACAAATCAAGGACTCAAGAAATAAACTTAAAAAAATCAAAGGGAGAGTTAGTGCAGGAACGTGTAACAGCAATGTCAAGATAAGGTCAAACAGAAAAAAACAACTCTAAAACACAAATGAAAAGACAAATTAGGCAGATAGCACACGAGATTCCCTGGACATAGAAACCTCAAAAGATAAACTGAATCACTGATGACAGCAACAAAAAATAGTGGCATAAACACCAATTAAATTGAGGTGAAAATTGATAATACACAACAGAATAGCAAATATAGGTTGTATGGTGGCAAAGATGAAACGATTAATCCAGTACTAAGTGAATGCAGCAAATTGAACAAAAGAAATACAAGAGTAGGCATGACTAGGTGGGAAAGGTGACCCATTAGGAGTTGTTCAAGAAATGAACATGCTGAAAGGCGGTATAAGAATAAACTAGAATGTTCGAGAAATTGACAGGCATAAAATTCTTCGGGACTTTGAGATATAAACAGATTACACAATCCCGGCAAGGATTGATATGCCATTTAAGCAAATAAAATAACCTGATCTAACTTGTCTTTTCGACATATCGGAAAAACTACTTGTTAGAACTAGTGTGAAAAGACGTGTAATAATAATAATAATAATAATAATAATAATAATAATAATAATAAAAGAGAAAGGGTTTAAGAATTGACATCATTGGGTTGGCAAGGAGATCTACTGGGAAATGTGCAAGAAATTAAAAACTGACCATTCAAATAAATGGTATATGCGCAATCCAACATCTGTCCTGGAGAATGACGCACACTAACTCCTCTGGGATTTTGATATACAAACGGATCACTTAATCTCGGTCCGACGACCAGACCTTATGATAATCAACAAAAAATGAGAACTTGCAAAAGTGTGGATTTTGCTGTCCCGACTGACCACTGATTAAAATTGAAAGAAAGTGAAAAGAAGGATAAATATTTCGACCTTGTTCGGGAATTAAAGAAACTGTGGGATATGAAAGTGACAATTATACCAATTGTAATTAGTGCTCTTGATACAGTCACCAAAGGATTAATAAAGGGACTGCAGGACTTGGAAATAAGAGGACGAGTGGAGACCATCAATTATTGAGATCGACCAGAAAACTGAGAAGAGTCTTGGAGATTTTAGGAGACTTGCTGTCACTCAAACTTTAGTGAAGGACCACGCTGATGTGAAAAACACAAGGAGTAAATAATAATAATAATAATAATAATAATAATAATAAATAGCAGCACAAAACAACTCCATAAGGACCAACTATATCAAAGTGAGAATAGATAAGACGAAAAAAAACCCTGCAAATCTAGGTTATGTGGTATTAGAGATGAAACGATCAATCACATGAGCGAATGAAGCAAACTAGCACAGAAATCGTATAAGACAAGACATGACTGGATGGCTAAGGTGATCCACAGGGAATTGTGCAAAAAACTGAAATTTGATCATACGAACGAATGATACATGCACAAACTAAAATTCACCATGGAAAATAAGACGCAAAAATTCCTCTGTGATTTTTAGATACAGACGGATGACCTGACCTCAATCAGACGACCAGAGCTTATAACAGTCAACAAAAAAAAAAGAAAAAAAGAAAAAAAAAGGAGAAGTTGCCGGATTGAGGATTTGCTGTCTCGTCTGATCCCAGAATAAAACTGAAAGAAAGTGAAAGGAAGTATGATAAGTACCTGGGCCAGGTTAGGCAACTGGAAAAACTATGGAACATGAAAGTGACGGTGATAAAAATTATAATTGATGCTCTTGGTACAGTCACCTAAGAATTGATACTGGGACTGGAAGATTTGACAATAAGAAAACGAATGGAGACCATCCAAACTACAAAACTATAGCATTATTAAGATCGACTAGAATACGGAGAAGAGTCCTGGAAACTTGAAGAGACTTACTGTCACTCAAACACCAGTGAGAAAGCTTCGGCTAAAGCTGGTGTGAAAAACTCTCAAAATAATGATAATAATAATAATAATAATAATAATAATAATAATAATAACAATAATTATAATCCTCTAACCAATCGATTAAGATTATTATTCTTAATTACAAAAGGATGTTAACACGTCGCCATAATTTTAAATAATATGAGAATTCCATTGAATAAAGCTATGATGAAATAATAAGTTATTAAAAAATGAAATCAAAAAAATTCAAAAGAATGATAAAACAGTGAAAAAATAGTTAAAAAAAAAAGTTCTGGTCTCTCCCTTTTCTCTTAAAAAATAGGGTGGTGGTAAATACGCATCAGTGCTCAAACCTTGATGAAAAGCACTTTGATAGTTCCTCTTCTCTTTATTTTTATTTTCTACTCAATATATCATTATTTATTGATTTATTTATTTATTTTTGGTATTTTTCACTTTGATTATTCAGTCAGAATCAATGGCAGACAAGAGAAACATGACTAGTTCAAGTTGCAACATTATTCGCTCTGCAGTTAAAATGGCCAAAGCAGCGATAATTTTCCCGCCCATTTTCTGTCTTGCTTCAATTGTCCTGTTATGTTTAAAAATGAATTTTAAAAGAACGATTTTGTGTCAAGTTGTAGCGTAGCTGACTTTCTTTGTCTTTGTTATCATTGTTATTCTTAATTGTAGGTAGGGTCAGTTTTTTCACTTTTTAAAAAATTAATGTTACATAATTATTTTTTAGTAACCTACGAATTATCAAACTCTTGGATGAATGTGCATTAATTCAAAATAACTGAAACTGTCAGTGGGGCTTAGAATATGCTGATTCTATTTCCTGAAGAGATGGTTGGTGTCCTGGATAAGATACTAAAGTTAATCTGATAGTGGAGATCTCACACGTATAGAGTACAACTTCATTGCCATTGCTCTGAACCTTTTACGTTCGAACCCTAAGGTCAAATAAATCGGTTTAAAAATTATTTGTATTCGATGGGTCTCTGGGTTAGAAAAATGTCTCAAGAATGAAATACACAAAAAAATGTAAATATGAAACGTACACTGAATGCGATTTTCTAATCTCTTGGCATTAAATAATCGTAGACGATTTGGGATGCCAATAAAATCAATCAATCATATCCAAGTAATCTATTGCTTTGACTTCAAGAAGTATTTATCTTTGCACAAAGATAAAATAGTTCTTAATTCTGGAAAAACTACTTGTAACAAAACACCTAGGTCTAAAGGATAAATTACAACACAATTTATTTGATTATAACGATTAAAACGGCAAAAATCATACAGGTCTTCAAATGTCTGTCCACCCAGCTATACAACTAAGTCTCCGCTATTTTCGGCTCGATTATAATCAAACTTTCAGATAGAGTTAGAAATATCGTTGAAAAGATTTTAAACTAAAGAGGCTCAGATCGGAATGGTTTTAAGAGAGCTCTGTTGGACCATTTATGTTTTACTTTTTCTTTAGCTATAAAAAAAGGGCTCGTTATAGGAGACATATTCCCCACTTCCTTTCCTTTTCACTTAAAGGGTGTCTGTGTGGCGTAGTGGCTAAAGCGTTGAACAGTAACATCGTAGTAAGCGAGTTCGAAATCTAACTACACTATAACGTTCACTTTCGGATCAATACCTTTGAGAAAGGTATGAGACTTCTATGGGTTAAATTGTATCACAACTATTCTTTGACATGTTTTTTTCTATTTAGGGACCACGAAGATTGATATATAAAGAAACAAGATCATTTCTGTATTTAGATCTTCTCTTATGTAACTTCGTAGTTAAATCACAACAATCATCCTGTTAAAAAAGAGAAAATAAGAGTTTTAAAACCAATTTAAAAATATTTTCATACAACTCTTCCAAATTATAAAGTTATCGAGGGTTGTACCAAAAATAGGACGAATTGATACTGTTAAACATGTGCAAACAAATGAGATCCTGCTAATCAAAATTTTTGCCTACTAAGCATTCGTTTAGAAATATTAGGCCGACTGTATATACATGTAACAGAATGTGGCGTTAAACAACCTACAAAGGTTGATATGACATGAAATCAAAACAACAAACCTACCATCATTGAATCTTTCATCTCTCATCCCTTATTATGGGTAAATAGTGAGACAAATTGGGTTCTTAAGCTTAGAATAAGGGAAAACTCTGAATTCAGACTCGCAGAATTCGGCTTAAAAATTGACTTTCTGCTACGTCTTGCTCGTAGCGGAGCATATATATATATATATATATATATATATATATATGCCAATATTCACTAGATTTATCTTACTTTTGAATTAATCATCAAACATGGCTCCATCACTGACACGACGGCAGATTAGATTGGTAATTATTACTAAGTGGTGTACTCTTTTTATATGGTTCATATATTAGCTGACAATTGCATGCGAGGCTACGAAATTACTGATCTACCATGGTTTATATTGGTATGTATATATATATCTATTCTCGGATTTATGTACTTCCCAATGAAGGTTAATTACGTAACGTCAGACTTTTTTAAAATTTGTACCTTGTCTTCATTTTGCACTCAGCACAAGGCTGTGACGCATAGCTGCATTCCTGTAACGCTATTTAGTTTCTGGGGAATCCTCATTGTTCTATTATTCGTTCAATCAAGTAAAAATAAGGAAAAGATGAAAAAAAAAAAAAAAAAACTAAAAAGAAAAAAGAAAAAAAGCACGGAGAGAAAAAAGAAAAGAAAAAGAAGGAAAAAGAACAGAAAAAGAAAAGTAAAAACAAAACGACAGAAAGAAAGGAATAAAGAAAAAGAAGATAATGGGAAAAAAAGGAAAGAAAAAGTAAAAATTAAAATGAAAAGAATAAAGAAAAGAAAAAGGAAAGAAAAAAGAAAAGAATGATGGAAAAAAAAGAAAAAAAAAGAAAGTAATAATACAAAAGAAAAAGAGAAAAGAAAGAAGAATAGAAAATGTGAAACGAAAAAATTAAAAATAAAATAAAAATAAAAATAAAGGGAATAAAATGGAAGAGAAATAGAAAAGAAAAAGGAAAAAGAAGAGAAAATAAAGAAAAAGAAAAGAATAAAAAAGAAAAAGAAAGAAGAATGGACAAAAACAAAACGGGAAAGAATAGAAATTAGAAAGAAAGAAAGAAAGAAAGAAAGAAAGAATGGGGAAAAAAGAAAAGAAAATGATAAAAAGAAAAGAATAAAGTAAAAGAAAAGAATAGGAAAAGAAATAGAAAAAAAGGGGAAAAGAAAAAAGGGAAAAAGAAAAAAAGGGAAAAAGAAAAAAAATAAAGAAAAGGAAAGGAAAAATAAAGAAAAATAAAGAAAAAGAAAAAGTGAAAAGAAAAGAAAATGAAAACGAAAAGAATAAAGAAAAAAGAGAGTAGGAAAAAAGGGAAAAGAAATAGAAAAAAGTAAAAAAATGAAATGAAAAGAAAAAGAAATGAACAAATAAAAAAAAAGAAAAGAAAAAAGAAGAAAAAATAAAGATAAAAAATAAGAAAAAAGATAAGAGAGAAAAGAAAAAACGTAAAATAAAACAATGAAGAGTAAGAAAAATTACAGCAAAAGAATTAAGAGAAAAGAAAAAATGAAAAAAACAAAAAAAAGAATAAAGCAAAATAAAATGCCAAAAATACGGGAAAAGGGGAAAAAATAAAGAAAATGAAAAGTAAAGAAAAATGAAAAAGAAACGAAATGAAAAATGTAAAAAGAAAAGAAAAAAGAAAAAATCAGAATTAGACCGAGGAAAAGAATAGAAGAAAAAAGAAAGTTTCTTTTCACTGCGATTTTTATGGTCTGTCCTTATATATATATATATATATATATATATATATATATATATATATATATATATATATCCCTCTTCTATTTCTTTTCGTTGTCATTTACTTTTTTCTTGCATTCAGGTTTTACTGACCTCCGAAGATTGCTGTTTTATGCTGAACCTACCATACTTTATTAAATTATTGCTTAAGATTTTCTCCAGGGACTTCATTAAAAGACTAAATATGTTTAGTATGTAATATGTTTAGTATGTAATATATATTTCATCGGTTATTAATAGTCTTAACTATAAATGGGATGTGATCGGTGATTGACTTCAAAGATATTTCTTTACTAAATACCCAAATAGATCCATTCATTTAATTCATACAATCTATCTTTTAACCAGGAATCGAATATAGGATATGTGCAAGTGAAATGTCACATCATTCGGTTTTTACATTTGTCACTCCCCCGTTATCGAGCTGTCATTTCATAATACAACTAAACATTCCCAATCTTCCTACAATAACGTCTTCTTCTTCTTCTTCTTCTTCTTCTTCTTCTTCTTCTTCTTCTTCTTCTTATTATTATTATTATTATTATTATTATTATTATTATTGTTGTTGTTGTTGTTGTTGTTGTTATACTCCTTACGAGTTTTTCTCCCAGGCGTTTTTTGGTGAGCTTTCCCTGGAGTCTTCGTGACAGCAAGTCTCCGCAGGTCTTCAAGACTGAATAACCTCAATTCATCCTCCGATGTCCAACTCTTCCTGTCCCTTTTCAAAACCTTTGGAGACCATCCCAAATACCCCAATTGGAATTACCGCCACCTTCATGTTCTACAGATTTTTTCTTTCACTCGCAAAGTCCAAGTACTTGTCTTTCTTTTAGTTTTCTTTGATTTTCATTCTGTGATCCACTGAAACGGCAAAATTAACTAGACGGCAAGTTCTTTTTTTCTTCTTTTCTTTTTCTTCTTTTTTTTTTTAATTACCTCTTGGTTTGGTCTTCTGATTGGGATAAGGTGGTCTATTTGTTTTTCAAAATCCCAGAGATTTTTTATACGTCTCAATTTCTAGGTCGAATTTTGGTTTGTGTATATACCTTTTGGTATTATGAGCAAATTTTAGTTTCTTGAACACTACCTTGTAAATCACTCACTTCGTCCTGTCGAGACTTCTTTTGCACTTGTTTGCTATATTCGCGTATGGGATTAATCGTTTCGTCTTTGTCACCACATAACCGACAATTGCTGCTTTGTTGTGCATTATTATCATAATCATTATTAATATTAGTGACTTCTTAGTTCTCTAGGACTCTTCTCAGTATTCTTGTCGATTTCAACAATGCTATGGTTGTATGATCTAGATTCTTCTTCTGATTTTCAATTACTTTAGTATTTCTTTGCAAGCACCTAGTGACCGTTCTATGCACATTAATTAGATTTATTATATTACTACGCCCCATCCTCCAGGAATCCTCTTAGTTTTCTGGTCGATAATAATAATGCTGTAATCGGGATGGTTTCCACTTGTCCTTTTATTTCTAATTTTTTCGGTCTCTTTAGAAATCCTTTAGGGATTGTTCCAAGCGTGCCAATTAATTGGTACGACCGCCATCCTCATGTTCCGTAGACTTTTTAGTTCTCAGGCAAGATCTGGCCGCTTGTCTCTTTTTTTTTTTGTTTTGTTTTCTTTAATTTTCACTCAATAGTCAACCGGACGGCAAAGTCCTCTATTCGGCCTGTTCTTTTTTTTTTTTTTTTTTTTTGCTGACTATCACTAGGACTGGTCGTCTGGCCAAGATTAGGTGAACTGTTTGTTTATCAAATCCCTGAAAACTTTGTGCGTCTCATTCTTCAGAATTGATTCTGGTTTGTGCATATTAAAACGTGAATAGCTGTTATTCACGTTTCAATTGACGCTCATGCACTTGGAAAAGCCTCTAATCCACGTTTTCCCTCCACTCTAGGTAAATAGGGTAGTCAGGCATATTTACCCTTGGTTTGCTAACCTGTCTTTGAGAAGGAAAACTTTCAATTCAAAATAGCTGCACCGCGCTTAAGGAAACTGACCATATGTTGCATCTTACCTTTGATAGAGATTTTGGATAAGTACATACTCAAAGACCCCATAACTACTTGAATGGCTTTTACTATATAATTTCATCTTCTACTTCTTCTGATTACTAATTTACTCCTTTCGAGTTTTTTTCCCCACTAGTTTTACTTCAGAGAAGTCTCAGTGACAGCAAGTCGCCTCGGGCATCTAGGACGTTTCGTAGTATTCGAGGTTAAAAGAGATGAGATTTGGATGATCTTGAATCTTCCTCTTCACCTCTAGTGTCCCAGTTTCTATTATCATTATTATTATTATTATTATTATTATTATTAGTAGTAGTAGTAGTAGTAGAAGTTGTTGCCTTATTAGTAGTAGTAGTGGTCACAGAGATTTTAGAGTAGTATTTCAGAGCTGTAGATAATATTTTGTCTTTCAGTCATTTATGTTTTTTATCCATAAAATTTTCTATAATTCTTCCACTTCCTTTCCTTTTTCTTATTTTTGTAACAGTAGTACAAGTATCGGTTTAATAGTAACAAGAGCAGCAGTGTATTATTATTAGTAGTAAGAGTAGTAGTAATATCGGTGGTTGTTGTATCTCCGTCACCGACAATGAATTCAGTCGAACCCTGACAGATTTTACTGATTTATCCTCGAGGGACACCAAAGTAATTAGGGCCATCAGAATAAATGAAATTATAGTCGTTGGTTGTGTACAGATCTAAGAAAGTCCATCATTAGGGAGATATTTGATGCAGCACATCGTCCCTGGACACTCACCAACTGAAGCCAATATCCTTATTTGGTAATTTTTTTCATTCCTGCTGTCTTTTTTAATATTTCATCAATACGATTTTAGCTACTTTTGTTTTGTTTTTTTGTTTGTTTTCATTGCGCTCACAATAATATTTCTTCCAATTCTTTCCC
Organism: Sepioteuthis lessoniana; assembly: GCA_963585895.1. NCBI lineage: Eukaryota > Metazoa > Mollusca > Cephalopoda > Myopsida > Loliginidae > Sepioteuthis > Sepioteuthis lessoniana. Next base: position 65,171,028 of record OY757940.1, on the reverse strand, counting down.
TTTTGCAATACCTTTTCTAAAAGTTGCTTTTATTTTGGTTTTCTTAAGATGAGATTGTTCATTTTATTTATTTATTTTTTCGATCACAATCTCTGTTGCAATTCTGAAAATTTATTTTTCGATTTGTTATTTCACCTTATATTTCTTTTACATGAGTTATATATATATATATATATATATATATATATATATATATATATATAGGGATCGTATTTATACACACAACACACACACACACACACACACACAAGTATATACATATATATATATATATATATATATATATATTAGATATATATATCTAATTCATGGAATTTAGACTGCGACCCCTGGGTTTCATGGAGGTTTTTGCAAGACAACAATCATTAGGCAGTTGACAAAATGAAATATTTATTTAGTTATTACTATATAATAGCTCTATCCTAGATAGTGCGACACAAACCCACAAAGTGATTCAGTAACAACCATCACTGTTATAATATATATATATATATATATATAGAGAGAGAGAGAGAGAGAGAGAGAATATGTATATATCTATGTTAGTGAAAGATTGATACTCGCATCGTCAATGTGATATACAGGGTATCTCAATATACATAGGACCCATATGACTGCTAATAACTCTACTAATAATAATGTTGTGTTCTCTTTTGTTTCAGATTTGGAAATCGCATACTATAACAACTATTAATCCTCGATCACAATGCCTTGAACAAGAGAGGAAAACATATTTTGCGTCACTACTTATTTGGAAACAAAATCATTCAAAACTGTCTCAAATTAGATACAATCCTTTATTAGGATAATGATTTATTATTGAGATAAGAAACTCAAAAAAGATTGGGTGTCGTGGAAGCTGATATAATAATGACTAAAAAACACTGATTTGATGTCTCGAGCTCAAAGGATGCTTTTTTTACAGGATATGTTCCAAATGACCACAATTCCTCTTGTTTCAGTCACAAATCTTTTTCATATTAATGGATTGCCTCTAATTTGAGACACCCTGTACTTATCATTTCATTTTTTTTTCCGTAGCTTCGGGGCTTACGTATAGGACTGCGACGTAATAGAAATTGAGTTCTAACTGCAATCACGTTATAACGTTCACTTTCGGACTATTATTCTTGGGAAAGGGATGAAGCTTCTTATACTCTTCAATGACAATTGTGGATTAAATAGCACCAGAACTGTTCCTCTACAAGGATGGTTTTGGCATTAATAACCCATAAAAATTAATACGCTAAACAAAGAAAGTAAAGCGAATCATTTTTTTTTTCACAAAATTTTATTGTCTCACTCTACACATTTTCTTATGTAATACCCTTGAGAAAGATCTGAATCCATCTGGTCTCATTTTCTCTGAACACACACACTCACACACACACATATATATATATAATCAGGCATAGATGAGGAAGAAGTAATCGGGCAATTAATGGAGAATGTGCTGTTCCACTATATAAACCCAACACAGGACATAAAAAATCTATTCACGTGGTCATGTGAATGCGATAATCCCACATTACAATGTTATCTCACGTCCAGTTTACTATCATTTCCCAACCCCTCCACCATGTAAAATATGCGTCGTAAGATCCATTTCTAAACAGAGTAAAAAAGGTTTGAATTTACAGTTTTCTTTCATTTAGTCCAGCTTCCGTACCTAAGCTAAAGAGCCACACATGCCCTAATACTTATCCACACGTTAGGAGTGCCAGAAAGAGCTGATTTCATGCCTTTCCTTAGCGCATTAATACAATGTGAAAAACTAGGAGCACTGTTCTTGATTTGAACTCGACTCATCGTCTATTTTCTACGAGGATGCCTGATACGCTACACACTCTTGTTTAGTAACTTTTTTGAAAGTGTGTCTGTTCTGGAATGCGCGACGAGGTCCTCTTACATTTTTTGAGCATGGCCATGCAACATGTTCGATTGATAGACGAATGGTCTCAGATACATATGCAGAAGAGAGACGGAGACAGAGTGTGAGAGAGAAAAAGACACAGAGGGAGAGAGATGGACTAAATAAAGTGTTTGTATATATATATATATATATATATATATATAGCTCAGACTAAAATCTTCAATGGAAGTATACGGATTTAAAACTAAAGAAATATGCTGATTGGGATAGAAAAATAGCTAGCTGTATTCATAGATTGGAATTGTGTATTGTTAGCAAGCTAGCGATGTACTAGTGGAATAATACTGAATTTCTGCAGCGCTACCCAAGTCATTGTGTCTGGTATTGCTGTGATTTAATGACAAATATAATCTTTCTGTTTGTCAGTTGTCTTTGGCCTACGTTAGAAGACTTCAGATATCAGGTATCCCAAGGGAAAGTAATTACAAAGAGATCTAGTGAGCTCGACGGTCTTGAGAAGTGGAAATAACCACTACTTTATAATGGTAGAGTCACCAAAAATAAATAAGTTTCAATACCAAACTCACGTCTCTACTATTCCACGCTATGATAGCAACCGAAATGTTATGACTGCTGCAGTATTAAGACCTACCTTTCAACCAATCACAGCTGCTAGAACCTTTGTAGTCGAATTTTCAAACCCAGGAAATCATTCTGCCGGACACTCTATATATCTATATATATATGCTTATGTAGGGTAATTGTTATTGTCGTAGGAAATGGATACGGTGATCCGAGTTCAATTCCTGGACGAGATTGTTGACGTTTCACTCAGCGCTAATACCTTTGGAAAGGTATGAATCCAATTATTCTCTCTCCAGTTATGGGTCAATAGTAGGACAAAGTAGGCTCTTTAAACTTAGTATGGTAACTTGTATAGAAGAAAAAAACTTTTAGTTTAAACTCCACTTAAAAATTGTCCTTGTGTTGCATGGTTGTGTGGAGGTGTTGGTACATATATATATATATATATATATATATATATATATATATATACTATGTCAAATTAGGAAGAATAGGATGAGAAAAAAAGATGTGAACTGCTTTAAAAAGCAAGAAAAACAAAAAAGATTTATTTGTAAAAAGGAATTATACTGTGGAAATAATGAAAAAAAAAAAAATCAAACGGGACGAGAGAAATGCGAAAAAAAGAAGGAAAAAATAAGTATACAGCTGGAGAAAAAAGGGAAATATCCATTAATAACAAGGAGTGCAGTCAAAGAAAGGTAGAATGACTAAAGTAAAAACATGAAAGAAAGAAAATAAGAAAGACTGAAGGAAGAAAACGAAAAAACAAAAGAGAGTATAAGAAAGAAGAAAAGGGCAAAAAAGAAAGCAATTAATGGAAAAAGATTAGGAATTGCTAGAATGAACTAATAATTGTACAAAGAAAGAAAGAGAGAAAGAAAAGAAAAAAATTTAAAAAATTAAAAATGAGAGAAAGAAAGAAAGAAAAATCGAAAGTAAGACATAAAGAAAAAATGAGCGAAAGAAAGAAAGAAAAGTAAATTAACAGAAAAAAGAAAGTAAAAGAGCAAGGAAAGAAAAAAGAAAACGAAAAAGAAAGAAGGCAATGAAAAGAAAGAAGGAAAAAATGAATAAATAAATTGACGAGAAAAGAGTATGATTTGCAGAAAAAAATCTTACTGGAAAGATAAGATATTGCATTAAACAAAAAAAAAAAAGAAGAAATAAAGAAAAAGAAATAAAGAAAGAAAATGAAAGAAAGGATAAATGCCAGAAAAACAAAAGAAAAAGTAAATGAAAGAATGAAATAAATAAATAAAGTAAGAAAGTAAAGAGTAGGTGTGGTGTTACTGTACATTTTAAATATTTGCTATCTTTCTTGGTTGCTTGTGGTATATCCGTTTCAGGACCTGATGCGTTTCGCGTGTTGAAAAGCTAACGAGTTAGCGACGCTTGACCTTACGTTGCTTGTCGGACTTGTTGATTAATGTTGACATGCAGTTACCGCCAGGTGGCGCACGTCTCTGGCACAAGCGCTAATGCAGTTAAGTATTTAGTCGCGGTCAGATTTGCTATCTTCGCAGCTGCCACCTTCCCGATGATGTTGATGAGTGAGAGAGAGAGAGAGAGAGAGAGAGAGAGAGAGAGCGAAGAAAAATTGCGAGAAAAACCAAGAAATGTTCGTACATGAACGAAATGTAAATATAAAAATCTAAGAGTCAAAAATATATACAAGTCAGTGGCGTAGAACATCTCTCTCTTTCTCTCTCTCTCCACACACACACACACACACACACACACACACATATATATATATATATATATATATATATATATATATATATAAGGTTTTAAAAATTACTTACCTCATAACTATATGATTCACAATCGTTAGTATTTACCCAAACACTTAGCCATGGCAGAATACGACACAAGGTCAATTTTTAAGTGAAGGATGGCTGCTTAGAATTCAAACTTTTTTTCTCTTAGACTGATTGCTTTACCAAGGCTAAAGAACACAGTCTACCCCACTATTTACGCATAGCTCGGGTGGGGCGAACATATGGATTTATGCCTTTTCCAAAATTATCATCTCGTAGTAAAATGAAAAAAAATCATTCAGGATATGAACTAGGATCGCTTTGTGTTATATTCTGCGCGTGATGGAGGGATTGGTAAATACAAATTATAAGTACAAATAATCTACCCATAGTTATTTTGTTTCAAGTATTCCCATCTCATTCATATAAATTTTACAAAATCATATGGATTCAAGTACATATTTCCATGCATATCAAGATCTTTAGCAAAGATGAAAAAGAACAAGGAACCCTGATACAAACGATAAGAATATACAGTCAGGACATAGGAATGGAATTTGGTATTAATAATGTGCTATGCTGATAATGAAAATAGTGAATAAAGAAACAACGTAAGAAATAGAACTACAAAATGAGGAGACTTGGATAAAAAGAAAGTTACACTTACCTTAGAATATTAGAAGCGAACACTATCATACAAAACAAAACAAAAACGAAAGAACAAGTAAAAAGATCAAAAACTTCTCGAAACCAAACTCTAAAGCAGAAATCTCATAAAAAATAACATTTAGACATTCTGTTTGTAAGATACTCTAGATCATTCTTAAAATGGATCCGAGATGAACTATGACAAATGGACCAAAGAAGCAATGAATTGATGTCGATGCATGAGGCCTTATTTTCGAGTAATGACATAAGCAGACAATATGTGTCCAGAAAAGAATAAAGAGGACTCTACAGTATTGAGGATTCCGCAGATGCAACAATTCGAAGTGTCGAAGAATATTCACAAAAACAGAGTAAACCAACGGAATATATAAAATAAAGATGGGAAAAAACAACTGTATGGATATTTCGAGAGACAAATTCGAGAGATTGCTCTCATTGGACATGGTTAACAAGGAGAAACTTATAAAGAAAAACTGAAACTCTTTTAATTGCAGCGCAAAATTATGTCAAAAAGACGAAATATATCAAAACAAAAATTGATGATACGCAGCAGAATAGCAAATGTGGATGATACTTGGTTTGGTTTCTTTGTTTAATGGGATATCGACCTTTTTTAATGCCAAAGCCATCCTTGTGGAAAGACCGTAATAAGTAGTAAAGTTGGCGACCGTAGTCTTGGATGACCCGAAAGCTCCCCTTTCCATAGCTACTACACCAAGGTGAAGGGGAGGGCGCTATTCCTTTCCCATGATTGACCCACTTTACCCTTGATCCTTACCTTATAATGCTGACTATTAAGCAATGTAGCATCAAGTACCATTTTTTGAGTCTTTGGTATGACTCAACCTGGGATTGAACCCAGGTCTCCCGGGCCATTGGCGTACACTCAAACCATTATGCCAGCTTCCGGTTGTAGTACTATCAAATCCACAAAGGATAAGGGGGTTCTTATGTTTCTCAAAGGTATTGGTCCAAAATTGAACACAAACGGAGTTCGAATTGGCTTACTACAATGCTACAGTTGATTATGAGAAGTTAGAGGTGAAAGAGCTCATCAAATAATAAGCAAATGCAATAAACTCGCCCAAACGGAGTGTAAGTCTAGTCATGTCTTGGTGGTAAGGCGATCCACGAGGAACTGTGTAAGACATTATAATTTGGCCACACTATCAATGTTATATGCGCAAACAAGAATCTGTCAAATCTGACGCATAAAGTCGACAGAGACTTTGAGAAATAAATGGGTCACTTAATACCGACTAGAAGGCAAGACATTTGATAAATGAAGAAAAAATACTTGTTATCAAGTATATTTTGATGTTCCAGCGAACCACAGAAGAAAAATAAAAGAAAGTAAAACGATAAATAAATACACTGATCTTGCTAGAGAGCAAAAAAAAATCTGTGGAATATGAAGGTCATGTTGATACCAATATATGACTAGTTGAACTGAAAATCAGAGGAAGAATCGAGATTTTACATTATGGCTGAAGTCAGCTTGAATACCGAGAAGTTTCATGGAAACCAGAAAAGATTCCAATTCCAGTAAAAGAACTCCCATTAACGCTGGTATGAAAAACTCTTAAGGAGGGAAATATTAATAATCATCATTTATTTTGTTACAAGGTTTCAAGAATTCCATTCCAACACAAATTACGTGAAACATTAAATAAGTTTCCAGACTTTTTTCGTATGGGCACTTTTATTGATAGTACATACATGAAACTGTAGACCCCTTCGAAGTAATATCCTCTGGCTGCAATGCACTTGTTGTGCCGTTCCAACAACTTCTGGAAGGCCTCATAGAAGTCCTCTTGTGTGAGCGTGTCAATGATCTTCGTTACAGCCACTTTCATCTCCTTAATTGTCTCATAACTACAGCCTCTGACCAAAAATCACTGGGAGCAAGGTCTGGACTAAAGGGAAGGTCAAATAGTCTGTGATAAGGATAGAGTTGTTGACTGATGTATTGTCCTTGTTGAAATGCCACTGAACCGATTTGAAGAGCGCTGGTCTCTTCCGACGGAATCTCTTCCTGAACTCCCTTAAAACCTCAACATAGTAACCCTAACCCGAACCCTTTGGCCAATTAACTCAGGTGTATTAACTTCCTTACTCCTTCCAACGCCTCTCATCATCGCTTACAGACTTCCTGCCTTCCTGGAATCTCTTATGCCACTCAAAAACTGATGCTTGATTCATGCAAGACGGTCGAAAAGTAGTCTAAAGCATTCCATACGTTTCTGTGGCATTTTTTCAAGTTTAAAACAGAATTTTATTGCATATCGTTCTTCTAAAGTGTCCTCACGTCCAGATTACATTTTTGAAATTCACCAGCTGTGACAATCAAGATGTATTCCAATTGCTGCTGTAGCTGTTCATTTGAACTTGAAATCATAAAAATTGGTCACTCATCTTCCCTAAGGGTATTTGTCCGAAATTGAACCCATAGACAGCACTCCGACGGGTCAGAGTGGACCTGGGAGTAATGGCAATGAAAGAGCACTTTACATCACCCAAAGCTTCAGGACTGGAGTATCACAATCAGACGTCGTTCAGTATTCTACCCAAGAGACTAAACCGTTTCAAGAATCAAATACTAGCAATTGCATTCAAAACTTCATTTTTTTGCACTGGTAATTTGTTTCAAGTATTGCTATGTAATATGAATAGCTCAATTTAACAATCCTTTGTTTGCACACAGTTAAATTGTTACAAATTTAGTAAATGATTAAACTGTTCTATTTCACCAACAAATAGGACCCTAACAGGTACTACTTCCTCTGATCAGAGTTGACAAGAGAGTAATGGCAATGAAGATGTACTTCAAATTCCCTAAACTTAAGGAATGTAACTTGACCATACGATGGTTTTGTGTTATATCCAGGAGACTCGTTGAGGAGAGGTCTGAGCTTACTGCAATGATTCAGTCGCTTTATTCCACTGCTTTATTCGGCTGGACTAGAACTCCAGTCACGCCATAAAGTTCAATTGCAGAACTTTTGTTCATCTATTCTATCTTCAGTATAAATACATAAAAATTTTGATTCATACATTTTAAAAATTTAGACCTTGTGTGAATAAAGATGTGCAAATTAGCCAGTTTTTTTAATCGAAAAGATGAAAAAATTTCATGAATGAGAGCATAACAGCAAATCTTAAAAGGAGTAGCAGCCACTTCCATGTTTCCAACATTAGTAGTTCAGAATCATACTATCCATGAATTTATGATATTAAATTGTGGTATCATTTGTAAACAATTCGTGTAGCTTATTCTTTAGATTATTGACACACTGTTATATGGTTTCAAGAATTCTTATCTAATATTAATACTTTGCATAAAGTTATAGGATTTCAATTATTCTTTTATAGTATCAATAATTTGTATACAATTATATGGTTTCACGTTAATAAAAATATTAATCATTAGTAAACGATTACAGCTTCAACTAACTTTCCTTAATAATTTGCAAATGTTTCGAGTATTCTTATCTAATACGTATAATTTTCAACTAAATTTATTTGACCAATAGACGGGAACCTTAACAGGTTAATACCTCTGGGAACAAAAGGAGACTTGCAAATAAAGGCAGTGACTCCACACTTCCAAGAAAATTAGGACTAGAGTCACATCGATGGGTCAAATAGGTCTGTTAAAGAGAAGGCATAAAATTATCTGACATAATCAATACATTGCTTCTCAAAGAATTCATAAATCAACTATGTAATTGTGAAATGTTAAAATGATTGTGAAGATAAATTTTTGCGCCTAATATACTTAGACTGTAATTGTTGAACTGACGTCGACATGAAATTAGCCAACAAGGGTTGGCATGTTGTCAAACCAACCAACCGTATATGATTATGAATAAATCATTCGAATTAGATAGGAAAGATTGTAGCTAATCAACTGTGTGCAAATTATTTGTATTTGATATGAATACTTAATACTATATAACGAACAATCATTATTGTCACATAGGAATAGTTACTTGAAATTATATATTTGCTGGCAAATTATTAGTATTAGAAAAGATTACACGAAACTATATAATTGTGTACAAATTATTTGTATTAATAATAGTTTCTTACAGCTATTATTGTTTGCCATGAATAATGATTGACTAGAAATAGCTACTGAAATCATTTAATAACTTGCAAAAAGTTGACTTCAGCATAAAAAAAACTCGACAAAGGTTGACATTCCGTAATACCAACTTCTAAAAGAAATTCTATTAATAGAATGTGCCTATTGAACTTGATGGCCTGCGAAGGCTGCCTTCAAATGAGTAGTAATAATAGCAAGTTTTTGACAAAGTAAAAATAATAGAAACGAAAACAAGGGCACAAATAGAACCAAAATTGTTTATATAATTCTGACCTTTCACAAACCGCACAGATGCCTGTTCCTAGGCTCACTGTCACACCTAAAATATAAAGGCGTGCGTATCAACATAAAACATTTTTCTCGGTGAAATGCAAGGTCATTGACGTTTGCTTTCATTTATATAATCATGACCTTTCACAAACAGTTACTGCAAGATGAGGGCAAGGATTATCTAACTATCTATCTATCTATCTATCTATCTATCTATGTCTTTACCTTTATATCTAGCTCGTTATCTACCATGCTATATCTGTGGATTTATTTATATTCTGTTTAAGTTAAGTGTCTGTAACGAAAACTTGTTTACAGAAAGCAGTAGCTGACGATCAATCAATGCATTTATGCATATATATATATATATATATATATATATATATATATATATATATATATACATAACAACAAAATTAACTTTAAAATGGTCAAATCAGTAATTAATAACAACTTGTTCCGAAAAGCATGCAAAGTTGCTTAATGCATTTACTACAAAGCTGATCTAAAATGTATTCTTACGCGAATGTCCTGTGATAGATAGATAGATAGATAGATAAAGTTTGAATAGTGTATATTATGTAGCGAATACGATACAGCGTATACTGAATATACTATAGTGAAAACAATACTGAACAGGATATACTGTACTGCGTCTACTATATGGTGTACGTTTACTATATACTATACAGCGTATGATATACAGTGTTATATATATATATATATATATATATATATATATATATATATATATATATATCGTCAATACATTTGGAAAATGGTATGAATCCAAATATTCTCCTTCCAGCAATGGATAAATTGTAAGGCAGACTGTTCTCTTTAATCTTGGTCAAATATTGCCACCAATTATTGCATTCAATTAGCGCGCACGCGCGCGTGTGTGTGTGTGTGTGTGCCTCAGCTATAGATAAATTAGTTGATGAGAACAGTTGAAGAGAACGAAAAACTCTTAATTCTAAACTAAAGTGTTGTTCTGGAGAATCTGCCTCAAACTGCTGTACCCTTCTGTTATCAGCTGATGCAATGATGCCAGGTCGACGCAAATTTTCACCGTTCTAAATAAATCCACTGAATATTTAGTCCGACAGGTTATACCTTTAACTAAAATGTTACGCTTTTTGTAGTGACAAACCCATATTTAGACCATTCATTAACATTTTTTGCAAAAAATGCTTCTGCATACTCATCACAAATTCTTCTGTAAGTTTTATATGGCTAACACATCCCAACCACTAAATATGAGATGACAGACCTATGATTAAGCTAGGAGCACTCTACTTGATTTTTCACTATTTTGAATAGCCTCAAAACAAATATTTTACTTGAAAAAAATTATTAATGACCCTCGTATATATAAATATATATATAGATAGATATATATATATGTCTCATAATTAAAAATACACTTTTTTACGCCACAAGTATTTTTGATAATCATCCTTTTTGACAATGCACTTAATTCAGTAATTGATATGAAAAACTAAAAGGTAGGATAATACACTCGAAACTTTATCTCAGAATTCAGTAGATCACGATAAACTTCTTATTGACATTATTTGATAGATAGATAGATTGATAGATAGATGTGTTTGTGTGTATGTGTGTGCGTGCGTGTGTCTATGTACAAGAGTACGTTTGGTAACTCTGAATTCAAAATGGTTGTTCTTGTTAGGCTTCCATCTATGGGTCAAATAGATCTATTTGGAAATTATCTTAATTACACAGAAATAATATAAACTTTATAACTGAGGGCGAATTATTTGCATGACATTGGTATGGTTAATTCATTATAATGTGCGAAAAAATTATAATTAATAAATAAAAAGTGTGTTTCACAAATGATTACAATGGAACGTAGAAATTATGAATAGTCATGATTATAATATCAAATTCTTTTTCCATGACAAAAATAATCTCTCCGTTAGAAAATGCCAACTGTGTCCTTTGCCAATGAATAAGACTCTCTCAATTATGAGTCCTATGGATATGACAGCAAACAGCATCAGGTTGTAAGCCTACTTTTCTGGAAAACAGCTGAGTATTGAAAAATCTCTTCATTACTCCCAGGCCCACTAAAATAAGTGGTGGTATCTATTAATGACTTGTAAATTGGTCAAATAAATCTGTTTGAAAATTATTAATATTAGAAAGGAATTCTTGATACCACAAAACTATGTAAAATTATGTGTATACAAATAGTTACTTGAAGCTACAATTGATTTCTGAGGATTACTATAATTAGTTCTTGAAACCATGGAATTGCTTGTAAATTATTGGTGTTCGATTAGAATAAATGAAATAATATAGCAGTATGAAAAGAAATGATCATTATTAAAAGGAATTTTTTCGTGAAATCGAATAAATATGTATGAATTATTATTATTTTGTAAGAATATTTGATACCATATAACTGGATACAAATCATTTGTATCAAATAGAAATAATTAATACCATAAATGTGTGCAAACAGTTTATTCTTATAGTCAAATGAAAAAGTGTTATTTAAAAAAATATTTCTGTGGAATGGGAAAAAATTAAATCGGTATGATTGCAATCCAGCATTTATAACTGAATCAAATTTCTTATAAGTTATAAGGAGTTGATATGCCATAAAAAGTTATAAGGGGTTGATATGCCATGAAATAAACCAAGTAAACCTGAGAAAACTCGCTTTCTTACAAACTGTTGAAAATCTGAGGCGGAAAGATTTCTTTTATTTATTGACTGATTGATTAGTTTTAACGGCACGTCAAATCATTTCGGGTTATTTTAGGTCTAAATTTATGGGAATTGCCTAGTTTCAAGTATTGCTATATAACAGTCAATTTAACATCGGTCATTTGTTTGCACACTTTTATAGGACTCTGTCAGCTGCAACCAGTCCGGACTGGAGTGGACCTTGGAGCAGTGGCAATTAAGTGGTGCCCCACATTCCCTAAATCTCGAAATTCTTGACATCAGATGGTTTAATGTCGTATCCAGGACACTTATTGGAATGAAGTCTTACCTCTGTGCAGAGATGTAATGGGGGTATTTTGCAGCCATAGCCGACTGGTTTACTATTTAATGGAAATAATTTTCAAACATTTATTTGACCTATAGATGGGCTCCTAATACTTCTCTGGATCAGAGTAGAACCTGGAGTAATGGCAATGGTGTACCCAATGCTCCCAGGATTTGAGGTTCATCACCAGATGATAAGTTTAGTTTCATAACCATGACATGCATTTTAGCGGGGGATCTTACTCCTCAGTAGATAATACTGTCAGTGCCTTCTAAGACGTACCAACAAGGCGAAATTTTAACTGTCTTCAATTAAACTGCCAATTTGAAGTGTCTTGTTTTTGATGTCACTGACTATGCCACGGTGACTCCCCAACAATCCTGTTGCAAAGTTGGGATTTCAGCCAACACACTTCGTTGTGACATTGCATTTGACGAAGACTCACCTGGTGGTTATAACCCAAAGTCTTCTTCTTCTTCTTCTTCTTCTTCTTCTTCTTCTTCTTCTTCTTCTTCTTCTTCTTTCAACCTTTTTCAGAATTTGTGTTTTCTTCTGTATACATAAATATATCTCTTGCATTTTCTACTATTAAAGTTTTGTTGTTTTTTAGCTTTATCCTCGTCCGTTTTTCTTCTTTCTTTCTTACCCATCCAAAGATCTTTCATTTCCTGCCACAACTAATTTTCGATTTACTAAATGTCATGAGTTTGAGAAGAAAATATGGCGCTAAAGCTCAGCAGGGAGTACGACAAGATATTTTGTAGAACTGCTTTTCGTCTATATTCAAACAACCAATCAAACAAGGCGCTTACAGACACACCTAAATAAACAGACGAACAATTTTATTTCATTTTTTATTTTATTTATTTATTTATTTTTGCCAATACCACTCATTCATGTCGCCTGTTACGACTTTTTCTATCGGTCATCCGAACTTGTACCAGAGCTGAACTAAAGTTGAAATCAGCGCGCTGCTTGTAAATTCTGCCGACACTCCTTTCTTTCACTTTTCCTCTCACTTTTTTCTCTCCTCCTCTCTCTCTCTCTCTGTCTTTCTCTATCTCTGTCTCTCGCTATCACACACACACACACACACACACACACACACACACACACACACACACACAATCTCTCTCTCTCTCTCTCTCTCTCTCTCTCTCTCTCTCTCTCTCTCTACGTATATGTGTGTCCGTTCGAGTGTGTGAAACTTTTTAATCATCACATTGTATTAAAACGTCTCATTCCTTTCTTTTTTCTTTTCTCAACTTTTCTTTTTTTTCTCTCACCGCCTCTTTTTCAGGAATCTATCTATCTATCTATCTATCTATCTATCTATCTCTTCATTCATTTTCTTATTTTTCTTTTCTTTTTATTTCTTAGATCTTTTATTCACTTTCCTTCTTTCTTTCGTTCCACTGTTCTTTTGATATTTTAAACCCCTTATTTCTTTTCGAGAATCTCTACTGCAATTTATTTTTTCTCTTGTATCTCTTTTTGATGTTTACTTTCCATATTTTCTTTCTTTCTTTCTTTCTTTTTTCTTTCTTTCTTTCTTTTTTTCTTTTTTTCTTTCTTTCTTTCTTTTTTCTTTCTTTCTTTCTTTTTTTCTTTTTTTCTTTCTTTCTTTTTTCTTTCTTTCTTTCTTTTTTTCTTTTTTTCTTTCTTTCTTTCTTTTTTTCTTTTTTTCTTTCATAACTTTTGACTTTATTATTCCAACTAATTTCTCTTTTTTATTTGTCACTTCCTGCCTTACTTTTATGATTACATTGTTCTTTCAGTCATTCTTACCATTTTTTTCTTGTTTCATTTTTTACTCTTTCACTTTTATTCTTCTAAGTTAGTTTAATTTCCATCTTCATTGGGAACTATTTGCGATGATTAACAGATTTTTTCCTGGCTAAAACTTGTACCAGTTTCGAACAACGTATATATCATTTAAAATCATTCATCTCTTTATCTCGAAATACATATATATATAGCAGTTATAGTCGGAGACAATGGGTATGGTGACCTGAGTTCAAATCCTGGACCAGCTTCTTTGCATTTCACATAGCATTAATACTCTTAGGGAAAATATGTATCCAACTATTCTCCCTACAGTTATGGTAAAAACGTAGGGCTTAGGATAGCTAACGGTCGAGAAGAATAACTTTGAAATCAAACTTGATAAACTCCACTGAAAAACTGACTTAGTGTCACCTGTTCGTGTGTATTGCTTTGGTATATATGAGCAAAATATTACTTTCCCTGTGAGATTCGAACTCACGTCCTCTTTTGCCCAACGGAAGCCTGACTATACTTCAGCTAGTATTTAGTCAGAGCTCAGGGAACAAAGATGTTCACGTGGAAGTAAAAAACCAGAAAAAAGAATTCCGTTTAAAGCACCCAATATACTCATCTCTGATTGGTCAGCACCATATCTGTTGCTTTTGTTTTACAAATAGTACTGTTTCAAGTTCTGGTTTGGTTTCTACCTCTATCGAAATATCAACCTTTTTGGGTTATCTAATGTCAAAGCTACCCTAGTAGAAGAACAGCAGTGGTAGCATTTAACAGATAACTAAGGGAATAAGGAGGTTTATTGCTTTTCCAAGGAAATTCGTCTGAAGATTAACGTAATAGCGTGGCAAAATTTCCAACTACCTTGTTACGATGACACTGTCCAACATATTAAAAATTACACCATGAGGAACTCCCAATCTATGTAGTAATATCTCTCTCTCTCTCTATCTATCTATCTATCTATCTACCTATCTATCTCAGTATATATATATATATATATATATATATATATGAAGTGTATAAAAAAATGCATGCATACATACATACATATATATATATATATATATATATATATATATATATATATATATATATATATATATAAAGTTAGTTGTAATCTTAATGTACAGATTTTTTAACAGACAAATAAGATGTCAATCTCGACATCTTCATCTCTATCTATCTATCTATCTATCTATCTATCCATAAAATGTATAAAAAATACATGCATATATATATATATATATAAAGTTAGTTATAATCTTAATAATGTACAGATTTTTTAACTGACAAATAAGCCGTCAATCTTGACATCATCATCATCATCATCATCATCTCTCTCTCTCTCTCTCTCTCTCTGTATATATATATATATATATATATACATTCATTTATATTCTTATATATTAGTTAGAATACATATATAGTTTAATATTAATATTAAACTGGTAATTAGAATGTCACCTCAAATTCTGAACATGATGTAATGTATACAACCAACAGACTTAAAGTTCGTCTAAATCTGCAGAGATTGTGCAACCAATGAAATGAGGTTCCGGCCAACTGTAACAAAAACACATGGATGGCAGATGGAGAAACATCAAAGAAGTCAAAGATTTTTGAAGGTTTGTCTCTAGTGGCAGAGCGCGGAAGTGTGAGACTTGAGGTCGGGTCGGTGGCTGATCTCAATCCCAACCAAAAAAAGAACTTAAACACTGTGATCTGCATCTATTTCAAAAACTCCAATCTGACAAAATCCAACCATCGATATAGGAGTATTTGAAAATAAAGATTTGTCTCGCTATAAAAAATTACAACTAGGTCTCGCAGATTTAGATTCATTCGCAGGTTCTTATGAACACTAACAATATATAGTTTAATATTTATATTTATAAAGACTTCAATATAATTCTACGTACGAAGTTTTACTCATTTACGTTGATTATGGAGACACGTTGGTTTTAGTGCGTCAATCATGCATTGACCTAATTGACAAATAAATACGAGTTATTCAAAGTAAATCTAATTTTTCATGATAAATCTATGGATTGCTTGATGAACGTACGTATATACACGCAGGTACACACAAATACATACATTCCTACCCATTGTTCCATACACATATGAATATACATGCATATTGTTATATATCGACACACACACATAGATGGGTATATATATATATATATATATGTGTGTGTGTGTGTGTGCGTGTGTGCGTGTGTGTGGTGGAGGAATATATATATATATATATATATATATATATATATATATATATATATATATATATATATATATAAGAATTTCTTGTTTTTCCTCTGTTTAAAGCATTACGTCTCCATGGACTTGAAATGTCACAACAATGTCGGTTTGTATATAATATACTGATGAATGATATTTCTGCAGACACATACATAAATTTACTAAGTTATAGTTGTATCTATGTATGTGTGTGTGTGTGTGCATGTGTGTGTGTAAAACGATTAAATATTCATGCGAAAATGAATATCAATGCATGCAAGTACACACATACACTCGTCTGTCTCTTTCTCTCGGTATATATATATATATATATATATATATATATATATATATATATATATATATACAGGGCGCGGAAGCAGAATTAGAAATATTCTTCTATAATAATAAACGACTCTATTTTAAACAAGATTAATTTTTATTTAAAAGAATAGACAACAAAATATAAGAGAGACATAAAACAGTAAATTTACTGAATATGTCCACCATTTTTTCAGTTATTGTATCAACACGCCTTCGAAACGATTTGCAAAAGCATTTCTTCAGACATTTCCTTCCATTCCTCCTCAAAAGCAGCCTAAAGTAAACCAATATTTGGATGGGAAGTTGCATTTGTTTTGTTTTCTAAAATGCCGTATATAGCGTAATCAAAGGGTTTAAGGTCTGGGCTTAAATCTTGTTTAATCCCTACAGTTTTCTCGTGGACTTTCAATTCATTAGCGTGCTTTTTATTGACGTTGTGGTGTCCTTCTTAGTCGCCGTAGCGAGAGAAGTTAAAAGCCTTTTTTTTTCAATCCTCCACTCTCCCTTTTCCTTAAAATGCTCTTTTTCTGAATTTTTTTTTTTTACTTTGTATACGATAGACAAAGAAACTTTGGTTTGGTTTCGGCGTTAAGCAAATCACAGATTCATTGTCGTTTCTTTTCTTGCTCACACATACTGAGCTGAATTTTAATAAAGAAAAGTGCCTGAATAATAGAGCAAAACATGAAAATATAGATTTATTGCGTTTTTTTTTAAATATTGGACTTATCAGACTAAAAAAAAATCAAATAAAAAATGATTCCATATTTTGCCTCCGCATCTCTGTCTCTCTCTCTCTGTATATATATATATATATATATATATATATATATATGTGTGTGTGTGTGTGTGTGTGTGTGTGTGTGAGTGTGTGTGTGTGTACATCACTCGAGTGAGGAATTTTCCGGCTACCATATCCTGAAGTGCAATGCCCTTCTTATGAACTTAGCACTCCGGTTGCCGATAACGCATGTGTAAAAAGATATGCATAAAACAAATTCCTGCACTTACGCTAAGTTTGATGATTGGTCTGAAGTAGGATATTCGAATGAATTTACCTTTGTTGGGTTTCGAGCTCAGCTTGAAGTATATCGTGGGTCTTGTATTTGGGATAAAACGAAACAGTCTGGCTTTGGATGACAATATATATATATATATATATATATATATATATATATATACTACAAGAGCAAAATTATATATATATATATATATATATATATATATATATACATATATATATATATATATATATATATATATATATATATATTCTAAAAGCAATTATTCACTTTATATAAGTGAACGAGGATCACTAAATGAATAAGGTGCTTTTTTTCGGCTCAAACTCGTAGAGACAAATACGTTTAATCTATTTGTATAAATTGTTTTGACTAGGACATGTTTCTTTGTACACATCACATTTTTCATGTAAGTTTCACATGGCTTGCATGTCTCATCCACCAAACGACTGATGACAGGCCTCTGTTCAAGCCAGCATTACTATTTTTGATTGCAGCCATTTTGATTAACCCCAAAACAAATATTTTTTTTGCGATTAAAATTATTTTCGTAATAAACTAATTCCAAACAAGATAGATCTTACATTCATAGAAGAAATCCACCCAAATTATTTTTCATTAAAAAATAAATTCCCAATCTATCGAATGACCCAATGTGGCACCAATATGTCCTAAATTTAGAATATAATTAGAATTAGTACTCACAGAAGCAGACAATGACACCCCTACCTATTGATAAGTATATACACATAGTCACCTATTTTCATTGCTTATCTATACACACTACATTCTTTTTCGTTCCTCCCCCATCTCTTTCTCACTGTGACTGTCTCTGTCACTGTCACTTTTTTTCATTCTGTCTGTCTCTCTTTCTCTATTACTGTCTGTCTGTCTGTCTCTCTCTCTCTCTCTCTATATATATATATATGCAGTTAGACAGATGCACATTGACCTATCAAATAACTTGTGCCTGCGTGATTCTTCACTGGAAATAGATGTTATCAAACAGAAACGTCCCATAACAGGTAATGTGCCTAACAGTCTTCAGATCTCATAGCAAACATCTGTTCTTCCACCTGTGATATTAATCATTTGAAGGCTGAAGACCAACATTTGGCATTATGTATTTCCTCTCCCGTTTATATTTTGTTAGCCCTGGAGATCTACTCCAGACAACAGCAACTCTTTCTCGTTCTAAGATGTAAAACCTCTCAGACCAAATTGAGATAGTTTTTCTCTTTTCTCCCTTTCCTTTAGTTTCAATCTGTGGACTCCTGGAACAGTCACATCTTCAGTTGGCAGATTTTGTTTTCTTTATCTACAATAACCGTGTTTCCGCTCTTTATTGATCCACGTGTGAGTCTCAAAACAACTTATTCTTCTTAATATAAATGTTAGTTGATTTGTGACTCTGTCAGTCATGTATACAGTAATTTTTTCTCTTACATATGACAGTATTATCATTACTAGTTGATAGTGTAGAAATCCCACCGAGTAATTATTATATGAACATTTATAGATATAAGTAATAACACCCCACATTTTTTCTAATAAAAATGATTTCTATTCTAGATAAATATTGCCAGGATTTTCTTATTTCTAGTAAAGTATTGAATCATAACTGATATTGATAGATACTGTTAATTAGCAAACTCGGCAGTAAAAACAAAGATCACATACATACATGCATATATATATATATATATATATATATATATATATATGTATGTGTGTGTGTGTGTGTGTGTGTGTATAAATTTACTGGGAAAAAAGGGGTCGTCCTGGCACAGGTATTTGAGTGTAAATGGAATATTATATTAAATTTTCATGCTCTAGCATATTAAAGTAAAACGACAAACGAAACTAAGTAAGAGAATTTACACAAAGATTGCTCTTGTTTCTATTTTATTTTTTATTGATTTCTACATAAAATTATGCATAAGATTGCTGTTAATACGATTGGAAATAAAACAATAATATAAGAAATCAATAACACAATGTAATCATTTATTAAACCGGGTTTTCTCAAAACCAGTTTGCAAATTATCCTCAACAAAAACCTTTATTTCTTAATGCTATATTACACATATTACAGGATTTTAAATGCATTAATAACACGGGTCACTCCAGCCCTGGATTTCTGGCGGTTATTTTGGCGTCCGCACCAGGTTGATGCTATTAAGCCGAAGGCCTATTCTTAGAGGAGAATACCACATTGGTGCCTCAGGCACCCCAAGTGGAGAATGACAAAGGGGTTAAGCACTTTATTTTGTGACGGCCATGCATAAAAACTGAGAATAGTACGCAAATATCTAAAGAAATTGTAACGTCGGCAGTGATATACTGACAAAAAAACCTAAATACATCTCTGTAGATACGAAGTAAGTATAAATGAGACTGCTCTTACCCAGAATGACCCATAAACTTGATTGCCTTTCCCATTTTGCCCCACATAAATAGTATCTAAAGAGAGATCCGATGCCTTTTGGTTAGATGATCGCATCACCAATCATTGCTGATGTTATGGCAACACCATTCAAACTTTATATATATATATATATATATATATATATATATATATATATATATATATCTTCTCTTTCTAGCTATGGGTAAAACGATTGGGGAACCTGACTAAGAGAAGAAGATTTTTTTAATTAAGAACCTGAAGAGTGTGGTTAAAGAGATCTGGTTTATTTGTGTACCATACTTCTTTTATAAAAGAATTCAAATAATACCAGTATTGTCCTCATAAATTTGACAAGTTTATTTAAATGTGTCTATATTACCCGTGTATGCCGGGTACTTTAGAGAAAACTCGTTATCTTAAAATCTTATATTAATTAAAGATTATGCAAAATGATTATGAATACGGAATGTAAGGAGGGAGTTCCCGTGGTGCAAGGGTTAAAGCGCTACACTGCGGTCTCAAAGTAAGCGCGTTCGAACTCCAGTCGCGTTATTGAATTCCTATTTGGACAACTATCCTTGAGAAAGGTATAAACTTCCTTATCCGCCCCCGGTTAAATTGAATCACTGTTTTTCTTCCATAAGGATAGCTTTCGCATTAAATAACCGATGGAGATTGATAGGCCATTCAACAAAGAAACCGATGCCTAAATGCTATAATAAAAGAAATTTCTAATTTTATTTCTGTATGAAGTTTTAGGTCCTGTAGAAATATTTTGAAATAATATTGTCAAGGAAACACGTGGGGGAGGCGTGGTGCAACGGTTATCATTTGGGAAAATGGAAAGGATGAGCTAAGTTTAAATTCTGACGATATTGTTTACTTTTCAGTTTCGTGCAAATGCCCTTTGGGAAAGATATGATTCGATCTCTTCTTTCCCTGGTAAAAGTAAAGAGTGAATCAAAATGGGTTCTTTAGCCTTGATAAGGCAGCTGGTCGAGAAGAAAAAAACTCCGATTTCAAAACGAGTGGTGAAAGCAGCAACTCCACCTCATTAAAACTACTGGCGACAAAAACGGAGTACGATCATAGAGGGAGTGTGGATGTAGCTCGATTCTTCACAAGGGTGCGGACAATTTTTCATTAAATTAATAATTAAAACAATAGCGCCATTTTTTTTTTGTTCCATTTACAGACTTTTGTACTCATCTTAGTTGGGTTCTTTTATAATGTTTCGGCTATTGAATCTTTCCGGTGTCTTCTTTTCGTAGCCAGTAACCTTCCATGAATATCCATGTGCATGGTCAGTGAAATGCGAATAGTCGACCACACAAAACTGATTAAGGGGTTTGGTTGGACAATTTCTAAAGGCTACCATTTCTGACAAAGAAGGCCGTCGAGTATAACCGTAGAAATGTTGTGAATGCAACATAGTAGGGAGAAAAGTCCTTTGTTACTGTAACAGTCCATTACTTTACATATAGTGGTAGTAGTAATAGTTGACCTTATTCGAGGGCAACCAGAAGGCTCCCTTTTCGATAGCTACTACACTGAGGTGTAGGAGAGGGCGCTACTTTTTTCCTTGGATTGCTCCACTTTACCCTTGATACGTACCTTATATTGCTGAGTGTTAAGCAAGGAGGTATCAAGTACCATTTTAAAAGTCTTTGGTATGACGTAACCTGGGATTGAACCCAGGTGTCCCAGATCATTGGCGAACACACTACCCATTAGGCCAATAAGTACGTGTCATTTAGATCTTTTACTGCAAAATTACACTGTACAAGATTACAGTACTCTCTGTCTTTCTCTTTGTCGAACACGAAACACAAAGAAAAGAGCCAATACTTAAATAAAAACTCCTGTCATTTAAAACGAATGCTTGACGTACACACACACAGTGTTTGATTTAGTTCGATTAAAGGCATATCAACTTCTTAGGGGTTATTTAATAGTCAAAGACGAATAAATAGTATGAATTAAGTGCAGGTTATGCGACAGTTACAATCGAATCAGTGGAGAACTTCTAAATAAACATTCACCCTGTCAAAGGAACTTAGAATATGCTAACCTCAGCAGAGGCGTAACCACCCCCCACAAAATAATGATGGTATCCTGGATGTGATACTAAAAAGGTTATAAAACTAACCTGCATCTAATTGTGAGGCTCAAAAGGGGGAGGGTGTAGTAGCCCTTCAATGCCAGGTCCACTCTGACCCAGAATAGAAGTACGTGTCAGTGTCCCATTTTAGGTCAAATTGATCTGTTTGAATATCTACAGTATGAAAGAGGAATACTTGATGATATAAAATAATGAATTATTTCTGCTTAAGATCGTGATTTGAAGTGAAAATTTTGAAAGAATTATTATCAATTACCGAAAACCATTTGACTATTTGCAAACAAATATACAGTTATAAAATGGAAATGATTATGTGAAACCATACAATTTTGTATAAATTATCAATGTTAAATAGGAATACTTGATAAAATATAACTGTGCACTAAGAACAACAACACAATGTTCGCGGTTCGTTAGACACAAGGCATAAAATACCCCAAGACAGTTTGACCTGCCGTAAAAATCAGTCAATCATTCGAACAATTTTTCAACCTTAGCGACTATTTCTGTAAATCAACCCCTGCACATGTACCAACAGAATGCCTTTTACAACAACAACATAAAAACAAAAACAATAACAAAAACAGTTTTCTTATTTAATGAACATATTTTAGTTAACTTTTTTCTCAAGTGTAAGATAACCTGTAATTGTTTTTATCTTATACAATATTTCATAATTTTTAATATTGTTGCTATTAATATCAAGTTTGGGTTTAGAAACACTTTCATTTTTTCATTAAAACAAAGTTCATGGAGACTAGTAGATATCATTGTATTGTGTTAATGACATCCATCACGCGAAACGATGGATCTGCGCCCAGCTATCTTCACAGGAGGAAACAAAGTTTTATTGAAGAACAGCAGTTTCTCGTCCTTCTTTACAAAACCATAGGATTGCAAATGTGCTATACAACATGGCATTAGTATTGCTATTAAAGCTGACCAAATGAAATATCGGACCCTATTTCCCCGTGGTGTAATGGTTGCGGAGGTGCCCGTGGTGTAATGGTTATCGTCCCAGGATATGAACACGGCGATACGAGTTCAATTCCTGGACAAGACTGATTGCATTTCACATAGCACTAATACCCTTGGGAAAGGTATGAATTCAATTATTCTCCCTCCAGCTATGGGTAAATAGTAGGACAGACTAGGTTCTTCAGCCTTGGTGAGGCAACTAGTCTAGGAGAAGGACAACTCTGAATTCAAACCTGTTGAACTCCGCTTAAAAACTGACCTTGTGTCATATCCTGCCCGAGCGGAGGGGTTGGTAAATAGGATTTCCCCGTTTTTGTTACTCTGGTTCGATAAGTTATGCAGATAGGGGATTTGGATACACCGTTTTCTTTCTGCAAGACCGGCAACCAGTCTGGCCTTACCTGGGCTAGGGATCCTAATTTAACCTTGAATCAGGGGAGAAGATATGGTTTCACACTTTTCTCAAAAGAATTAGCGCGAAGTGAAAGCCAAACAGCTTCGTCCAGGTTTTCAACTCATTCGTCGAATCCATTTTTAAACGATGACTACACCATTAAATATTGTTTAAAATTTGTGAGTTTTACTGACTTAAATATTTTCCTTTTGTTGGTCATAATTACTCAATAATTCTTTGAAATTATTTATTGATATCAACTAGATGAACAACTTATAAAATTAAAGGCTTAAGTTATACTTATTTTCTATTTTAGCAAAATAATTTTTTATTTATGAATAATTTAACTACGAATTAATTTTAATTACTAGTATATTTGCCATTATTTTGAATTTATTTGGCAGATTTTCATTCGTATCACGTAGATCTCTGCCAGTTTCGAGCAAGGAAATTTTCCATAAACGTCTTCTGGTATTCTTGAGAAAATATTTTGTCATTCAGATAATTTTGTGAAGAAAAAAATATTATAGAAATTATTTGATGGAAAGTCTGGTGAATATGGTGGATGGGGTAGAGAGACGAGCCTAAATCCAGTATTTTCCCAGCGGGATTCTCGCTGAATGTGGACTTGCTTTATCTCCACTTGACGAGCGCAGGGCGTTTTATTTGAAGATTATCATCCACACATTGCAGCTGTTGAGAGTACAAATCTACATTGAGGGTGTGATTGTTGTTTAAAAACTCAAAATGAATAATACCGCGGTGATTCCACCATACCCACAGCATAACTTATCTTCCATGAATCTCAGCAGAGATTCATCTTTGTCAATCCACAGCTTTTTCGTTAAACTGTGTCATAAAAGACTCATTCGTGTCACCTGTAGTGATATTCTTGAGAAACGTGTCATTAGGCTGCCTTAAAAGAAGAATTTTTACTATGGATAAATGATCTTCCTTATTCTTCTCTCTAAGAATATGAAAACCAAAACATCCAGTTTGTTCACGTCTTTTGTATCTTTTTCAAGTGACGGTAAATTGTGGATTGTATTGTGATGAAGATTAGCGCTAATTCTCGAGTACTTTTATGCAAAATGCATTCCACCAATTCTTTTATAAAGCATCTTGATCGAAGTCTGATGAGCGTCCTTGTCTGAGTTTATCTCACAATGATGAATCTCAGGAACGAAACTTTGAACACGAGTTTTTGACTTGGTAGTCAGTAATCACATTTTGGCTTTAACCATTTTCTTAAGTGCTTTTTTTTAATATTTGAGTTTATCCTTAAACTCCCACAACATTGAATATCAATTATTAACTTTCAGTTCGTCTATTTTAAAGATATGAGATGATAGATTAAATCCTGATCTGCAATCTTTCACTATTGAAATAAGAATGACTGATACTTTTCAATCCTGAATTTTCCGGTTGCGTCCAAAACTTTGAAGTTTGAAATGCGTGGTTAAAATTTGCTTTTACAAAACAGAAATTATTCATGTTTAATTAAATATAGATAATTAGTTCTGTAAGATAAATAATATTATTTTTTCCTTTGAAGTTGAGAAATTTAGGCTGGTTTGGTTTAGTTTATTTTTAATGGCATACGGACTCCTGATGAAGTATTTAATGTCAAAACTTGATTCAAATTTGATTGTAATCATGAATATTTATAGGTTTGATTTGGTTTGATTTTTATATATATACTAATATCTTATGGGTTATATTATGTAAATGTTTGATAGTAATCTTCAGTCGCATTTTCTTAAACTTATGACTTCTTGTCTATAATCTTTTGTTTGCAGTTATATATAAAAAAAGAAAGATTGGCAACCTTAGTCGAGGGTGACCCGAAGGGTTCCTTTTCAATAGCTACTACACCGAGGTGTACGGGAAGGCGTTACTTCATTCCCGGGATTGTTCCATTTTGATCCATACCTTATAATGCAAGGAGGCATCAAGTATCATTTTTTGAGTCTTTGTTATGACTCGACCTGGGATTGAACCCTGGTCTCGCGGACCATTGGCGAACACTCTTCTCATTAGGCCAATGATCAGGCTTTAGGTCAATGGCCCAGCTGTTGTAATATAATATTTATTCCAATCGTATGACATCATATGTTCCTATCTTTATAGATATTTTGTTCACAGTTATGAGGTTTCCTATGTAATATTAAAAATTCAAGCTATCACATTGTGTTAAAGATTATTCCAGTTTAAACACATTCCGAACTAGAATTGAGAATTTTCTTATTGATTAATTAGATCCTTTGATAGAACCCAAGCAGGTACTATTACTCCATTTACTTTAGACATGAGCACTTGGGAAATATCACTTTCTGCTGAGGAATCAACAAAGGTCTGGTACTTAAAGTAATTTTTTTCCTGGATATGACTTCAAATAAAGTATAATTAAAGAAAAATAATTAAAATAATACATAAATTTTGAAGTAAGATTTCTTTATATTTTCATTTAATAAATTTAACTGATATTTAATCCAGCAAACTATTTCTGTATTTTTAAATTTTTTTTTTATCTCGATCTGCTCATATCTATCTATCTATCTATCTATCTAGAAGACCTGCCAGGAGCGATAAATGGTAGAGATGGATTGAGAGAGAGACAGAGACAGAGAGAGAGTCAAGGTACATTTTGCTAACAGCTTGAATTTATGATATATACACACACTCACCCACATACACACATACACACACAAATATATATATATATATATATATATATATATATATATATATATAAATCTGTTAATAATTATCTCAGTCTACTCATATCGATTTTTTCTCGAGTAATACTATGAGTTACCCTGACAATTACTTTAATTCCGGAGATGGTAGTGGTGGTGGTAGCTTAGCTGTGTAATTTGGCCATAGACCATTGTTATTAAATTCGATTGCCACAAGGTGCTCCGTATTTCTGACCTTGTGCCATCTAATTTGATTTTGGTAAATGACTACGCTACATCCAATAAGAATTAGATGGCTTGACTGATAAATTTATGTATGTATGTATGTATGTATGTATGTTGAGTAGAAGAGGCTAAAATCTAATGACAAAGCCGTGCCGAAGGAAGCCCTACAAGAAGTTAAGTCCAAAATCAAAACTCAAGAAGGAATCTCAAGCATCTCACCTCTGCAAACTTGTAGATATCCTTTGACGGAAAAAAGTTTAAGAGAAGGTATTCTGAAATAAAATCTGCTGTTTGCATAGTTACCAGTTATCTTGCTATGAATATCACTGAGCTGTAGCTAGGTACTCGTGTATGTCACTCCAAAGACATCTTACTACCTTATCATCTTATGCATCTTGTATATTTTTCACAAGTTGAATTAGTAATTACCTAGGATATTTGAGTTGTAATCTTACTGGTAAAGACGGCTATTATCTGGCCAGATTAGACAATTAATATGTGTATGTGTGTATAGGCATATATGAATATTTCTCTGTATCTACACACAGACACAGACACACATATATATATATGTATCTACATACACACACGCATATATGTATCCACACACACGCACACGCACACACACACACACACATATGTATCTACATGCACACACACACACACACATGTATCTACACACACATATCTGTATCTACATCCGCACACATATATGTATCTTCACACGCAAACACACACACACATATATGTATCTACACATTCATATACGTATGTACATGCACACATATATATGTATCTACACACACGCACATATATTTATCCACACACACACACATACACACACACACACACACATATATATATATATAATCACATTGAGCTTTTTCATACTACAAGATTAGTATCAAGTCTTGAGTATTTGTTGAGTTATAGTTCACTCACTATTCTTATAAATTCTGTTTTACCGCTTTTTTTTAAAATGTCAGCTCTTGAGAAGCACCACAACTTTTTAGGCTTGCCTTCTCGTCTTATAGTCGCATAAAAAATTCATGCTCGCCTCTCTCTTTCCCTCCTTCTTTCTCTTCCCGCACTCTCTCTCTCTCTCTGTCTCGCTCTCGCTCTCTCTCAAACACTTACATGCGTACACTCACACAAATACACACACATAGACAAACTAAAAGCGTTCTTGGTGGCCAAGTTAATTGCACCTTTCACAGCGGTACCATGGTAAGTGTCCTCGACTAAGTAAAAACAAGATTATTCAAATGCTGATTATTACTTCAGACAGACAACCCACCCATTTGAAAGAGTGGCGGAACACAATCTTCCCATCGTGTTATCCTTATTAATTGATATCTGGTAATTGTTGCGTTTGATTCTCGTTGTCTGTTCGCAAGAACTGAAAATTCAGTATTTACTGAAGACCACGAAACCATGGCCTTGTGCCAGATTAAATTATGCTATTTAATTATACCTCCCCGACACACGCAAACATACACACGCAGACAATACCCCACAAACACCCACACGCACACCGAGGAAAGATAAAGCGAAGAAGTGAGAAAGAAAGAGGGTTTCGCTCATTTATAAAAAAAAAAAAAACTACCATGTAATATATACTTATTTGCAACAAAAAATGCCCCAGCATCATCATCTTCTTCTTCTTCTTCTTCATCTTCTTCTTCTTCTTCTTCTTAAACCCTTACTTCTTTCTTACCGCTCGCATATCTTCACCCCGCGCAAACGTTTTACACACCCAGCCACGTAATCTTAGACGACGCGAACTAAGTCCGCAGCGGCCAGGAGCAAAGCAGTAATGTCCTCGACCTTGACAGATTTGCCAAAAATGGACCCCCGCTTCTTTTAGGGATGGGTGTAGGCGGCGGCTGCTCGAACAAGCTACAAGCACTTATTTATTTATTTATTTATTTATTTTTGCCAGTTTAACCTATTCGCTGGTGGGAAGATTCTTGCTTAACTGTGTTTACACCAACTTGCCCACAAACATCATCTCTTGTGATCATATCTGTCTGTTTCAATACAGAGATATATGTTCCTCAGGCTACTAGGGCATATTTCTTTCTTTTTTCAGAGCCTATATATACAGGCATACATACATACATACTCATTTGTGTGCGTGTGTGTGTACACTTTAATTTACATTTATCTATCAAATTAATGACATATATCAACATACATAAGTTAATTGCTTATTTATCTATCTATCTATCTACCTATCTAATTCCTCTCTCTCTTTATATATATATATATATATATATATACATATATATATATATATATATATATATATATATATATAATAAGTAGTTACATATGCACATCTATCTATCTATCTATCTATCTATCTATCTATCTATCTATCTAATTCAAGATTTCAAATATGTATGTATGTATGTATGTATGTATGTATGTATGTATGAGTTCATCTCTCCCTCACTTTATTTACGAGAGTAAGCTGAGGTGTAATGGTTAAAGCGCTGGATTGTGGAATCGTGGTAAGCAATTTCGAACTTCAGTCACGCTATTATGTTCACTTTCGGACAAATACCCCTGGGAAAGTTATGAACTCCCTAATCCTCCCATCTTTGGGTTAAATAGCATAGCTGCTGTTCTTCTGGAAGGATGGCTTTGACATTAAATAACCCACGAAGCCTGATATGCCATTAAAAAAGAAAAAAAAACAAAGAAAGAGAGTAAGCTGAAAAGTTCATATAATGAGTTCATATCTTAAATCGATTATTTTCTTATTGGTGGGATCCAAGCACGGAAACATCAATAAAAGATGTGTGTGGAACGCAAGGGATACTATGTTGAAAAATAAACCTCATTTGGCTATATTCCGTGATCGTATCTTGGTCAGCCTATGAACTTATCCATCGACGCTCGTATCTATCAATGAGTGTGTGTATGTCTATGTGCGTTCGAGTGTTTATCAGAATGAATTCAAATCAAACTCAAGGGCTTTGTTCCTTTGTCTTTCCCCTTTTTAGAGAAATTAACAACGAACTGATTATCCATCTCTATACCTATCTATCCTTGAACTCATAATTTCAATAAATAAGGCCGTAAAAAAATTGCACTCTTCTGACATACTTTTCACAGTTTATCAGGCTCAACGAAAATAAAAACTAAAAAATTTAGAATTCATGAATATGAATATTTTATTATGTGTATGTCTATATTTCAAATCTTTATCTATGGAGACGAGGAATATCTGTTCAGGCTTTTTTGCAAAAGCAAGCATATATGTATTGCGTAGACATAGAGACCATGGTGCTTTGTAAAATATCACTTTGTCCTGGGAGACACTGACAATTATCAAGCATGTCTACGCTACCCCAACTTACCTATATAGATATTTTAGGAAGCACTCGTAGTATAATGGTTACTGTCGGAGGAAATGGACTCGGCAACCCGAGTTCAAAACCTAGACAGGCCTGTTTGCATTTCTCAAAGAGTTAATACTCTTGGGAAAAGTATGAATCCAACTATTCACCCTCCATCTATGGCTTGATAGTCGGACTAAATGGAATATCTTAGTATGGTAACTGCTGCAGGAGAAGGAAAAATCTGAATTCAAATCTTAAAATCTCTACTTAAAATTGACCTTGTATCACATCATTGGCATGGTGGTGGGGTCTGATATATATATATATATATATATATATATATATATATATATATATATATATATATCAATGGTAATATCATTTAAAGCAGGCTATTGAAAGTGTTGACTATAAATATATGAATATGTTCGAAATCAAAATCTGCTGTTTATTGCCGGAGATTTCAGGGGCCATTAATTAGGACAATTTTGATGAGGCAAAAATCTAAATTAATTTACTAGAGTGGCATTTCATTCAAATAGCAAAATAAATTTACCTACTCAATCTCTTTCAATGCATCGGAAGAAAATTTTAGAGGGGTATCAAAAAAGTTTACTTTTTTTTTTTTAATCAATAAAAAATGTCTTATCGTATTTCCTGTTTTATTGCTTGTAATACGATTTGGTTATCCATTTGCTTTAGGTTTAACCCACTAATCTTACATTACCAACTGTTTTTAAGACCCTCCCCACTTAAATACTGATTTATGAGTGATTAACTCAGGTATTCCAGCGGGAACTAGCGCTTTAAACGAAATATCACCGTAAAAAATTACTCATTTGTCTACTGTTACTGCTTCGAACTCGCAAAAGTCACCAATGAGAAGAAAATTGTCTCCGTTTAAAAACTTCTGAGCAGTACAGCAAATGCACACATTCTTGAATATATACATGCAAACACAAGAAACAAGATTATAGTAAAATCAACATACAGCAAAGTATGCACAGAAATAAATACCATATTTTCTGTCATTCTGTTTATGTTTTCTTCTGTGGTCGTCTAGGCGCTATTTTTATGTACAGAGGTATGGAGGTACCACTAAACTTGCCCTACCTTCGAGGTATTATGGACATGTTTTGTTTTTAGCAAATTTTAGTGAAAACAGTACACATTATCAGGTGATAATATGATCGAGTATATAATAATATATAACCTCAAGACAATGAAGTGCTTGACTTCCTTTCTGAAAGTTTATGCATCAGTCAAAGTTTTTAAAATCATGTTTTGTTTTAGTTTTCTCATTTATTTGTGAATAACGATAAAAAAAATCAGTCCAGAATTTCCCCAAGAGGCATCCAAATGAGTTAGTACAAAGTTTGGAAGAAGAAGAAGAAGAAGAAGAAGAAGAAGAAGAAGAAGAAGAAGAAGAAGAAGGCCATAATATGAAAAAATTAAAGAATAAAGAGAAGGAAGAGGAAGAAGAAAATGAACGAATGAACATAGAAAAGATGAGAAAGGAGATGAAAAGATGGAGAAGATGAAAACGGAAGAAAGAAAGAAAGAAAGAAAGAAAGAAAGAAAGAAAGAAAACACCGAAAACTTAAAGGAAAGAGAAAGAGATTATGGAAAAAGGAATAAATTGAACAAAATAGAAAAAAAATGAAGATTTTTGAGAGAAAGAAACAAAGAAACAAAGAAAGATGAGAGTAAAATCTATAATTGAATAAAGGAAAGTATTGTTCGAGGGAAAAATAAGGAAAGAAAGCAAAAATGAAAAAAGAGAACATAAATAAATAAAAGAAATGCAAGTAGAAAGAAAGAAAGAAAGAATGGATAAATTTTCGGAAAAACTTAAAGAGAAGCAAGCATTAAAGGGTGAAATCCACGACGATAAACAAAATGAAAATGGCTGCCATCCACGCCGCAGACTAGTGGTTAGCACAAATGTCTCTCAGACTTTTAACTGTATCCTATTTCTCAACTTAGACCCTCTGTCAATTTCAGCAACGTTCTGTTTCAGTTTGGAGTCATAGAGCACTCTTTTTTAGGTTTTAACTTCGTGAGATTTTAAACAACAAATATTTTGCCGCTTTATATATATATATATATATATATATGCATGTATGTACGTGTGTGTGTAATAAGGTACACATATGTTTGTATAGTTTATTAGCAATACTTAATAATTATTTACATTTTAAACATGTTTGATTAAATTGGCGTGATACATCGTGTTCGCCTATACTATATTTGAGCTATTCAAGTCGTCTGACTTCTGGATGGATTGATTTTAGAAAAGCACCATATTCTTCCCAAGTACTTTCAGCCTCAGCAGGAGTAAAGTAAAGAAGTAAATTAGGCGACCGTAGTCGATGGGGACCAGAAGGCTTCATTTTCAATAGCTACTACATCGAGGTGTAAGGAAAGGCACCACTCCTTTCCCTGGATTGATCCACTTAACCCTCGATACGTACCTTATATTGCTGATTGTTAAGCAAGGAGGTATCAAGTACCATTCTTAAAGTCATTGGTATGACGTGACCAGGGATTGAAACCAGGTCTCCCAGATCATTGGCGAACACTCTACCGCCCCCCACATGCACACGCACGAATATACACAAATTCATAAAACGGTTATCTTCGAAGGAAATGTATACAGTGAACCGATATAAAATCCTGGACCAGATTGATGATATTTCCTATAGTGCTGATACCCTTGGGATGGGTAATCTGGAAAATATTCTTCCTCCAGCTATGTACGAATAACTCTTTAACCTTGGTATGACACCCAATTTGAGAGAAAGACAAATCCTTTTATACCATTTAATCAACGCTTAAAATAAACCTTGTGTCAGATACTGCTCGTTAAGACGGATTGGGATAATAAACAAACCGACCAAAGAACAAGAAAACTAATGACGATGCATAAGGCATTACATCCCAAAGACGATGTTGGCAGACTATAAGTATCAAGAAAAGAGGGAGGAAGAGGACTTACCAGCATTGAAGACAACGTTGACGCATCGATACGACCACTCGAAGACTACACAGAAAAACACGATGCAGGACTGATTACAACCATCAGAAACGATACTGGTAACACGATGGACAATAGAATGATAATATCTACGAAACAAAAATGGGAAGGAAAACAACTCTACGGGCGTTTTAAACGACTAATAAACAACATCTCACATGACAAAACCTAATTATGGTTAGGAAAAGGAAACTTTAAGAGAGAAACAGAATTTCTCCTAATAGCAGCACAAAACAACGCCATAAGAACCATTCATATCAAAACGAGAATAGATAAGACGCAACAGAATAGCAAATGTAGGCTATATGGTGACAGAGACGAAACGATCAATCACATAATAAGCGAATGCAGCAAATTAGCGCAGAAGGAGTATAAGACTAGACACAACTGGGTGGGCAAGGTGATCCAATGGGAGATGTGCAAGAAATTTAAATTTGACCATATGAACAAATGGTATATGCACAACCCAGCACCTGTCCTAGAAAATAACACACAAAAACTCTCATGGGACTTTGACATACACGCGGATCACCGAATCTCAGCCAGAAGACCAGACCTAATAATAATAAGCAAAAAAAAAAAAAAAAAAAAAAAAAAAAAAAACTGCAAAATTGTCGCCTTTGCTCTCCCGGCTGGCTACAGAATAAAACCTAAATAAAGTGATAAGAAAGATAAGTACCTGGACCTTGCTAGAAAATTGAAAAAACTATGGAACATGCAGGTGACAATTATACCAATTGTGACTGATGCTTTTGGTACAGTAATTAAAGGATTATTTAAGGGATTGGAGGACTTGGAGGACTTGGAAGTTGGCAGACGAGAAGAGACCATCCAATCTACAGCATTATCGAGAACGGCCAGAATACTGAGAAGAGTCCTGGAGACTTGAGTGGACTTGCTGTCACTCAAAGTTCATTTAAAGACCATCAGCTAACGCTGATGTGAAAAACTCTGATGAGTAAATAATAATAATAATAATAATAATAATAAACAACTCTATGGGCGTTTTAAACTACTAATCAACAATATTTCACACGAGAAAACCTGAACCTGGCTAAGAAAAAGAAACTTTAAGAGAGAAACAGCATAAAACAACGCCATAAGAACCAACCATATCAAAGCGAGAATAGATAAGACGCAACAAAATAGCGAATGTAGGTTGTGGTGAGAGACGAAATGATCAATAACATAATAAGCGAATGCAGCAAATTAGCACAGAAGGAGTACAAGACTAGACACGACTGGGTGGGCAAGGCGAACCACTAGGAGATGTGCAAGAAATCTAAATTTGACCATACGAACAAATGGGGTAGGCACAACCCAGCATCTGTTCTAGAAAATGACACACATAAACTCTTATGGGACTTTGACATACAAACAGATCATGTAATCTTGGCTAGAAGACCCGACCTTACAATAATCAACAACAAGAAAAAAAGGAGAACTTGCAAAATTGTCGCCTTTGCTCTCCCGGCTGACCACAAAATAAAACTGAAGGAAAGTGAAAAGAAGGATAAGTACCTCGACCTTGCAAGGGAATTGAAAAAAAAACCATGGAACACGAAGGTGACAATTATACCAATCGAGATTGGTGCTTTCGGTACAGTAACTAAAGGATTATTCAAGGGACTGGAGGACTTGGAAGTTGTCAGACGAGTGGAGACCTCCAAAACTACAGCATTGTTTATGTTGGCCAGAATACTGTGAAGAGTCCAGGAGACTTAAGGAAACTTGCTGTCCTTCAAACTCCAGTAAAAGATGATCAGCTAAAACTGACGTGAAAAACTCTCTAGGTGTAAATAATTATAATAATAATAATAATAATAATAATATATCATTCGCTCACTTCCTCTGGTAGGTTTGATTACTCAGTTTCATATTTTAAAAAATAATCATACGTTTTAGATACATCCTCTTTTAAAGATTGATAACGTGAAACTCTGAGTCGTGAGTTTTTATCATTTTGGGTCAGTTTCAAGGAATTTAAAATCATCAGATAAGTCGTGAGATTGCTTTTAAACTCCCTTTATATGGTGGAAGCAGCAATCTTGACATCATCCCTGTGATGTACAGGTTAACGTCCTGGACGACGAAATCGTAGTAAACAAGTTTTAACTCAAGTCACTCTATTGCAATCCCTTTTGGACTAATATTCTTGGGGAACGTATGATCACTCTTATCCACATCACATATGGGTAAAATATTTCCATTGTTGTTCTTCGACAAGAATAACTTTAAGATTAAATAACCCACAAAAGTTGATATGTCACCAAACCAAATATCCACTAATACAGCCAGTGGAAAGCCAAAAATACAAATAGGAAAAATATCAACCCATAAATATATTCAATATGATATACTGAAAAAGCTAGAATCTAAGAAAAATATTAGGTTCATAGATTTAAAAGTTGTTTTTTTATACATCTATATCAGCTTGTGAGTCCAGGTTGCTTTTTTCGTACATAATCATGCACAAGGTAAATTTATAATTTCAAATGATTTTCTTCCAGTTTAACATAATAGAAGATTTTTCCATTATAAATTCATTACATTCACTATCAAACAAACACCCTCGGGAAAAGTATGAACCCCTTATCTCCCCAGTCATGGGTTAAATAGTGTCAGTTCTGTTTTTTCTACAAGCTTTGGTATATATAACCCACGAAATTTAATGTGTCATTAAATAAAGAAACCAAAGTAAATAAATTCAAAAAACTTTGTTTCTCTCGCTTGAATAAACATTTGTTAATAAACAACAAAAGTGACAATCTTTTCTTATAAAAAAGGGATTATTAGAGAGCAAATATATCCCGATATGATATCACTAAGAAGAGAATTCATAGCAATTTGCGTTGTTTTAAATTCTAAATAATTTGTGTTAATAAATGTCACAATATAGATGGGAAAGAATATTTATGCACTAATTTGAATGTGTAAATAAGCTGAATAATCAGAAGTAGTAAACGTAATTTATCAGAAAAATGGGAAACATTTTAGTACAACATGGCAACCTGGAAAGGTGAAATCCTTGAAAGAAAAGAATAATGGATTTTCACTCATAATATTAAAGAGGAAAATTTTGAATAAAAAAGCAAATGAATTTCTATATCTATACACGGTTTATCAATTTTATCGTTTTATTTATAAGATTTAGATTGGCTCCATATTAGATTAAAAGAGGTTTTATCTAACGATTATTCCAATTGGTTAAACATGTATTTTCGAAAATCTTGGAAGAAAAAGATTTATTAAATTAACTTGAGTTTTGATCCTATAAAATTTGTGAGGTAATACAAATGCAGAGAGGTAAGACCCCGCAACGAGGCTGCCTGTTGGCCATAGGTGGTGACTTGTAATACTTACTGTTCTGTACGGTTGTACGAGACCCTGATGACTGAACAGTCCATGTCACGGTAACCGAAGAATCCATGTAACTTGTAACACTTCCCTTTGGGATAAACGGGCGACCGAAGAGGCCCTATCCGAGTTATTGTGACAAAGGCAATTTCTGGGTAAGGTTTAGAAATTTTTGAACGAGTTTTGCATTTTTTTAGAACATCCTTTTTTAAAAAAAAAGTGATGCATTTACCCAACCCTCACTACCTATGGTAGGAGACATTTACCCAACCCTCACTACTTAAGGTAGGAGGCAACACAATATCTTATTGGAGTAAAGTTGGTTTGAATTCAGAATTTTCTTTTTTCTAGACTGATTGTCTAACAAAATCTGAATAACACAATCTGCCCTATTATTCAGCCATAGCAAGGGGGAGAACATAGGCATTTATATAGACAGCCTAGTTCAGGATTTGAAATTAGATCGCTGAACTAGCGAAAACCAGCGTGACTACCTTTTGAAGAGTAGCCGCTTAGTAAAAGCTGGTACCATTAGTAGTCTGAGGTGTATGTGTTACACTCAGCAAAACTGAGTAAATTATCAGAGGGTTATGGCTCATTTCTTTTTAATGCGTAAAATCGAACTTAAAAAAAATAAAAACTGTTTTATTATGTGACACTCTTTAATAAAAGAATAAAATTAATGCAAATTAAATTAGTACAGGATTTGAACTCTGTTCTCCGATTCCATTTCCAAGGGAAAGCATAACGATGTTTTTTTTTATTATAGTGTTAGATAGAGTTAGAGAGTTAGATTGTGAGTTTGCTATGAATAAACATTGAAAACTGGGGAAAAAAATTCACAGGGGGCATGAATTAATGCAAATGTTACTAACAGATTAGTCTTATTATCTGTAACGTTATTAAGTAATTGATTATAAATCTGATCAGGTTTTCTGGAATTATCTGATATTGAAACCTTGTGCCACCCACACTGACATCATCAGAGGAATATTCCGATTCCTGGCATTGCTACTTTTGGATGCCTTTGCCTTTCAAGATATAGGGCTTATTCTGCTTTAGTCATCATATCAATTGCAGCCAATATATATATATATATATATATATATATATATATATATATATATATATATAATACGAGTGTGCGTGTGTGTGTGTGTGTGTGTGCGCGCTCTCATTAATTTCTTAAATTAACCTCACCTGTGTTCCAACTTTCTCCCCTATAAAACTCTTTTTCTTTACTTATTTCTCCCTCACAGTCATTCTCAGACTGTTTCCTTTATGGGAGGAAACTGAATGTCAGAGTATCTATTCCTTTCCCACCCATGGGGATTTCGTCGCACGTTTAATATAGCTGTAATGACCCCCTCTGAAAAATACGCATGAATGAATTTGTGAATGACCGGTCGGTCTCAATGCCATCTCCTCTCTCCGAAAAAAAACCTCCTAAAATTAATGCACCCCCCCAAAAAAAATCAGTAGCTTTGCACTTCGTGTTATTTCATACTAATTATTTGGTATTTCAATTTTTTCTTTCTTTTTGTTGAAAAGCAAACACACGGAACTTATTAATATTTCTACTTGTATTTCTTATATCTTAATTTCACTTCCTTTTTATCACAAATATCCTGGCATTCCTTCTACGGTCGTCAGTAACTGTGTAAATTGGAGATAACTAAAAATACTTTGTGATATTCGAACATGCATTTTAGTATAAAACAATCTCTGTTTGTGTAAATGTCTGAAAAAAATAGATAACTACAAGTTCTTTTTGTTTTTGTTTTTGTTTTTTTAATTTGAAATTTCGATTTCAGTGTCGATAGATTCTCAAGTTGTCAGATGAAAATGAAGTTTTTCAGAAAGTTTTACAAGTTTATAACCTGACGGCTTCAAATATGCATTTACCGCAAGACTCTGCTATACAAGTCAATTTTTAAGTGGAACTCGTTTGAATCCAAAGATTTTCATTCTCCGAGGAACGGTGCCTTACCCAAGTTAAAGAACGCAATCTACCCAATCCATTTCATTTTTTGAACTCAAGAATCCATGCAAATGTCACAGACAGTTCTCGGTAGTGATAAAAAGTATCAAGAGTTAAACTTTAATATTTTGATTATTCTGAAAATTTAGAAACGAAATGAAGGCTTCTGTTCAGCTGAACAATTTATAATATTTATAATGATAAACTGATATCTAGAAGTCTTGGAAGCAGTCAATACAAAGTCGAGAATGAATCCATTCATTTGAACATAGTGTTTACGGCGAAACAGGATTTTTTAAAATAAAGCACCGCTCCAATTCACCTGACCAAACACTCAGAGATTTTTTTAATCGTTTCCTTTATTCAAAATTTATTTCATGGTAAAATGTGAGAATGAAATTTAAAGAAACACAACTGTGTATCTTCTGAGGTTCTCCGACAACACTTTGGGATGATGAATAGCAAAGGGATTATTTTGAAGAACTTTAAAGTTTCAATTTTACAAAGTGATGGGTAAAGAAAAGTTCTCGATCTCTCTAAGAAAGGAATGACCAAATGCCCTTCGGCATAATCATCAGTATACTTTCCCATATTATGAAAAAAAAATGCTCTGCTGTGTTTATTAATTTTCTATAATCACAGACACTCCTCCATCACAACAATTTCTCAAGTTTCTTTAACCCTTCCAAAATAAAAATGAAAAATCGATAATTATTCAAAAAGAAAAATTCATTCACTTGCAGATTTAGCAATAGTAAAGCCGGGGAGGGTATGTTAAATAACGTAAGATTAACAAAGTTAAAAATGATGAGCTCGTTCAGTAGGTAAGTAACGGCGGACAAATAGGTCGAGTCACTGTCTACAGTGAATTGTGTAGTGTGGTGACCTATAAATGATCTTAGTGTTTTTGAGTCCAAAATAAAGAAGAATTACATATTTCACTGAATGGCAATTGAAAAGTAGGAAGGTTGCAGAACACGCAATAAATAGACAGGGGAAGAAGCTCGATAGAAGCTGGAGAGCAGTCTTTCCTTAAAAGTATATGCACAAAACAAAAAAGCTTCGTCCAGAATTAGAATTCGGATCGCCGTTTACATTACCGGAGACTGTAACCGTTACGCCGTAATTTTTTGGTAGATTAAGACTGTGATTTTATTATAAAAAGACATTCAACATACGAAAAAAGGAATCGTCAGGGGTTAGCAATTATTTCAAATGTTACTAAGAGATTAGTTTTAGTATCTGTCATATTACGAAGTAATTGATAATAAATTTGATCGGATAGCCGATTCAGTTGTCAACGACGATAACCATTACGCTATAAAATCAACCATGTATCATGAATATACATAATATTCAGGTCCTAATCGATAACAAGTGACAACTAGCAAACCGATCAACCACTTATCAATCTCATCTTGTAAGACTTAGAAGAGTGAAAACTTAAGAACAGCTTTGATTTTGGAGTCTTTGTTTTTCATGGCATATCAACCTTTGTGGGTTATTTAATGCCAAAACCATCCTTGTAAGAAAACAGTTTTAGTACATGTTAAACCATAGTGGGACGGTAATAAAGGGTTCGTGTCCTTCTTGAATATATTCGTCAGAAAATGAACGTAATAGTGCGACTGGGGTTCGAACTCGCATACAACAATCTCGCAGTCCAGTAGCCATCACGGCATGGGGATTCCTCCTAAGGAACAGCATGTACCATAATCAATCTGATGTCTACATAGCAGACAAAGCTTAGTATTTTTTAGCAGTTTATGTTCGTTATTTTCGATGCGTAACATAAAGACGAAAAATAAAAAAAGAAGTCATTTCTATTATATGACACTATCTAATAAAAGAAGGAAGAAAATGATCTATTCTGAGGGGAAAAAATCAAACAAACAGCAACAACAATAACGACAACAACAAACGACCTTTTCACTCATAAATTAAATTCCGAAAAACAGAAAAAAAAAACAGCCGTTTTTTTCTATTACAATGAAGCGAACAGCTTGAAGAAATATTGAAGACTAATCTCCTGTATTTCCTTCGATTTCTCACTTAAAGTGGATTTCATTTTGATTGAACTGCCCATTTAAAATTGGGGCATAAACGCTCTTCCCTCCCGCTCCTTCTCTCTCTTTCTCTCTGTCTCCCTCTCCCCCTTTCTCTTTCTCTGTCTGTCTATCTATCTGTCGAACTCTCTTAACCATTTTATTAACAAGAGGAAATATAATTTATAGAAGTCGATCTCCGTTAATATGGCATATATGAGACGACTCTTTGTATTTTCATACACATTTTCTTCGAATTTGCTTGTGAGGATGAGAAACTATGTGTAACAATGGTTGATTTAGAGCATTTACTGGTTTCATTAACACACACACACACAAACACACACACACACACACACACACACACAAATATAATCACTATTCTGTATGCATTTATGCATATATATGTGTGCAGTCTGAGATGGAGTTAAACAAAATTTGATTAGAAAGTAAAGTTACAGTCCTGACACGAGTGAAAAACAAACTTATTTTAACGTACTTGCGAAACGACTCTCTAACCACATCATAAAATCGAGAGAACATATCGAATTAGTGGGCATTTATTAATCTTTTCTCTGTAGAGACACAAAATCAGTGTGTGTGTGTGTGTGTGTGTGTGTGCACGTGTGTGTGTGTGTGTGTGTGTTTTAATTCCTGCATTTTGTGAGTGTATTTTTATGCGAGTTTTGTGAACGTTTATGTGTGCACTTAGGTAAAAGGTTAAAATTACTTTGTTTGAGAAATCCATTGTCTTGTACTCTTGACTGTGTGTATAATATGTTTAGATATAAAACAATTCTCTCTGTTCATTTTCTTGCTTGCTTTTTCACAAATAGACTCCTATGCTAATGGGCCAATTTTAATGAAACTTAGAACAATTTCCCTCTTGAACTAAAAGAGTGTTTTAAGTTTTAAGCAGTTTCGAAAGTAATACCTAACACACACACACACACACACACACACACACACACACACACACACACACACACACACACACACACACACACATATATATATATAAATATATATATATGTATATATAAAGTTTAGAGGCGAAGAAATGATTAAGTAGGAAAACCATGTACTTACATTTTTTTTATATGCTGAAATTTGATTCATTTGTAAATGTTTAATTGTTACAATAATTTTTTTTTCAATGTTACTTTACGGTTTTTCAATTTTATTTTTATTTGTCTATAGTCTTTTACTCGAACATATAAGATATCAAGTATTTCTTTCTAATTGTAATAATTTATGCACAAGTATAGCGATTAAAGTAAATATTCCTATTTAGTCTGGTTTATTTATTTGATGACATATCATCCTTCATGAGTTATTTAATGCTAGAATCATCCTTGTAGAAGAACCACAGGGGTTTTATTTAACCAATAGCTCGAGGATAAGAGGGTTCATTCCTTTTCGAAAAGGTATTAGTCTAAAAGTGAACGTAATGGCGTAACTGGAGTTTGAATTCACTTACTACGAGGCCACAATCCAGAACTTTCAACATTACACCTCATGGACTCCACTATTCCGATTAAAACTAAGCATTTTTTGCCTTGGCCTACTGAGTAGAGGGTTCATCAATGGTCCGGGACACTCAGCAATATAAGGTGAGGATCAAGTGGACCAATCCAGGGAATGGAGTAGCACCCTCCCCTACACATTGGTGTAGTACCTATTGAAAAGGGAGCCTTCGAGTTCCCCTCGACTAAGGTCGCCAACTTTACTTACTTATATTGTATAAAGTATTCCTATCTAATACTAATAATTCATATACAATTTTATGGTTTCTAGTTGCTACTCCTATTTAATATTATTTTTCTTAGACAATCGTATAGATTCAAGAATTCCTATCGACTATTAATAAGTTTAAAAGAGATTTATTTGACCCCTATATGGGACTCTAACGTGTACTACCACTCTGGGTAAGAGTGAATTCAAGAAGAATTGATAACGAAGGAGTACTCCTCAGTTCCATCTGCTCAAGACCTCGAGACTTAGCCGCTGTCGAAGGTTAGTA
Organism: Sepioteuthis lessoniana; assembly: GCA_963585895.1. Lineage (NCBI taxonomy): Eukaryota > Metazoa > Mollusca > Cephalopoda > Myopsida > Loliginidae > Sepioteuthis > Sepioteuthis lessoniana. Next base: position 65,128,745 of record OY757940.1, on the reverse strand, counting down.
TCATATCATAGCCATAATCACAGTGTAGTGTCTAATTTCTTTTTTTTAATTATTTTTCTGTTGGGGTAGCTTACCTTTCTGCAAAGAATGTAGTTAGCGAAATCCAAAAGCTGCCATGATAGAAGTACTTGTGATGGACAGCTAATTTAACTCACTAACAATTAAACCACGCATATCCCTTTATTAATATATTCTAATTCAATCAAGAAACGATTTGGCAATTCGATGTGGTTATAAAAAGAATATCTCCAGAGATACAGGAAAGCATAACTATTATTAGCTCGAGTAACCCAGGGTAAGAAAGAAATCCGGTTTCGGTTGTTTTTATTCATTTTGCTCTTGAAGAAAGACAAAAAGAATTTTCTTTATTCCATCGCCAGGCATCTTTGAAAATGTCTCATTACAAGTATCCAGCAATAATTGAGAGGGGAAAATTCCGATAGTGATGTTTAAGCACCACATTTCTTCCATTATAGCTTCACCTTACCAGGTTGTGACAAAAATAACAATAAATATATTTCAAAACTTGTCCAATAAATACAAGTTTACTTATTATTAAAAATCACTCGTAAGAAAGTTTGAATTCTTTAGTGCGAGGTAGAATCCATCTATTTAAGATTTCACAACCAGAAAGGGGACCCAGAATACACC
>OY757940.1:65118094-65123094 GCA_963585895.1 Sepioteuthis lessoniana | reverse complement strand
GGTCTTTCTATCTCTATTTCTCTATCTATATCTCTCTCTCAGGATAAATACATATCTCACTATCATCATTCGTCTCTATGTCCGTATCTATCTATCTATCTATCTGGGAAATGCATAACAAATACAGTATTATTCACTTTTATTTGTGTATGAATAGAAGGTCAGGAAACAATCACCAATTCCATCGATTGTAAGCTTATACGAGATTGTTGATTCCTCTGTATATTTGCTGATGAGAAGGAGACCTCAATAAAATCAGTAAAATTCATGTGAGCTCTGAACTGAAATCAAATAAATGAACAAATCTGTGTTGGTGATTTTCCTTTATAAAAATGGTAGAATGTAGTGAAATCTTTAGTTTCGGACTTACTTTTAATAGAAACTGATGTTCGTCGACAAATTCCAATCCCCGCCAATCTATTAATTCGCCAGAAGAAACAAATCTCTTTTGCAAAAGAGCTACCCTGTCTGTAATGTAAATCAAGGGAAATGACTATTACCTGTACCCCAGGCTGGGCGCAAATTCTACCCCAAATCTCTTCCCCCTACAAGGCAGCAGGAAGCAGACCGAGAAATTGCAAACTACCGACATCCGCCCCCCAGTCTCTCTTGATAAGACACTCTGTCATGATAAGATGACGACCGAGATAACAAAAATAATAAGTTGTTGAGGAAAGAAATGCAACAGTAGCAGCAATAATAATAATAATAATAATAATACAAATCACCTAATTCAAGGCCAAAAGACCAGAGCTAGTTTTTATTACCTAGAAGAAAATAACTTGTCATCACGTGTATTTTGCCGTTCCAGCAGATCATTTAATGAAAAAATAAAATAAAGAAAGAAAGAAACAAAAAAACAAAAACAAAGTCACGTCAAATACCTAGACCTTGTCAGAGAGTTAAAAAAGCTGCGGAATTTCAATTTGATGGGGATATCATTCGTATATATATACATATTTTCCTACCGCTCTGCATGTGCAGGATGTGACTCATGGCCAATTTTTAAGTGGAGTTTAAAAGATTCGAATTCAGAGTTTTCCTTCTCCAAGACCGGTTGCCAAAAATAACCAAGTCTGGTCTACTATTTACCTATAGCTGGAGGGAGAATAATTGGATTCATACCTTACCCTAGGCCATTAGTGCTTTGTGAAATGCAATCAGTCTCGTCCAGATTTTGAACTCGGGTCGCTATGTGCATTTACTACAACACGAATATATCATCATAACCATATTTACCAACCCCTCCACTCGGGCAGGATATGACACAAAGTCAATTTTTAAGTGGAGTTTAGCAGGTTTGAATTCACAGTTTTCCTTCTCCGAGACTAGTTGCCTCACCAAGGCTGAAGAACCTAGTCTGTCCTACTATTTACCCATAGCTGGAGGGAGAATAATTGGATTCATACCTTTCCCAAGGGTATTAGTGCTATGTGAAATGCAATCAGTCTCGTCCAGGATTTAAACTCGTTTCGCCGTGTCCAGTTCCTACGACGATAACAATTACACCACAGGCACCTCCTAATATATATATCCTCATAACATTCATATATGAAGTCCTTGGAACAATTTCAAAAAACCTGGAAGAGAATGAATGATCTAGGAATGAGAAGAAGAATTTAGATTTTCTAGACCTCAGCACTGCTTAAGTTAATTAGAATGCTTAGAAGATTCCTGCAGAGTTACAGATTTTCTGACAGTCGGACTCCATTGAAGCCTATCAGCTGCTGGTGTCAAAACATCAAACTAGTGAAAATGAAAAAAAAAAAAATTAGAAAGAGTATCTCAGAAGAACGAGAAAACTACTCGAAACCAAACTATATCGCAGGAAACTTATAAAAGCTATAAACACTTGGGCTGTCCTCCACGTAATATACTCGGGACTATTCTTGAAGTGAACAAGGGAAGAACTTCAATAAATGGACCTGAAAAGAAGAAAAATATTGCTGATGCATGAGACCTTGCATCCCAGAGATGACCTTGACAGGCTATATGTGTCAAGAAAAGTAAGAAGAGGACTTGCCAGCATTAAAGATTGCATTGACGCTAGAACGACTCGACGACTACTCAGAAAAGTGCGGAGGAATTACTGTCACCAGAAACAATACAGACAACACGAGAATCAACAGAACAGATGTGACTTGAATACAAAAATGGGAAGAAAAACAACAGTATGGACATTTCAAACGACAAACAAGCGAAATCTCTCCATAGGAAACCTGGCCATTGCTCAGGGAAACCTTAAGAGAGGAATTGAACCTCTTCTGATTGCAGAACAAAATAATGGCATGAGGACCAATTATATCAAAGCAAGAATAGTTGAGACGCAACAAAATAGTGAATATAGGTTATGTGGTGATCTCATAATAAGTGAATTCAGGAATCTAACTCAGAAAGAGAATAAGATTAGACACGACTAGGTGGGCAAGGAGATCTACTGGGAATTGTGCCAGAACTTTAAATTTGACCATGTAAACGAATGATATATGCCCAACCCACCATCTGTCCTGGAGAAGGATACACACAAACAGTTCAGGGATTTTGAGATAGAAACTGATCATCTAATCTCGGCCAGACGACCAGACATAGTGAGAGTCCTCAAAAAACCGAGAACCTGCCGGGTTGTGGACTTTGCAGTCTCAACAGACCACAAAGTAAAACTGAAAGAAAGCGAAAAGAGAGATAAGTACCTGAACCTCGCCAGGAAAAGGGGAAAAAAACTGTGGAACATGAAAGAGACGGAGATACCCGTTGTAATTGGTGCTTTTGATACATTTTCCAAAAGGATTGATACAAAGATTGGAGGACTTAGAAATAAGAGGACGAGTGGAGACCATCTAACAACTGCTTTATTAAGATCGGCCAGAAAAATGAGGAGACTTGTTGTCACTCCAACTTCTGTGAGTAAGCATCGGCTAACGCTGGTGTGAAAAACTCGAAAAGGAGTAAAAATAATAATAATAAATATAACGAATAATGAAACGTGTAAGTTATGTGGTGAAGCGGTTAATCACATAAGCGAATGCAGCAAATTGGAATAAAAAGAAAACAAGAAAAAGTACTATGGGGTGGAAAAATGATTCACTGGGAATTGTGCAATAGATTAAAATGTTGCCAGGGTTGTAAATGGTTCATACCCACCCACCAGAATTTGTCCAAGAAAATGAAACCTTACTTAAACCAACTACGATACTTAAATGAGTAAAGAATATCGAAGGAACTTGCGATCACTCGGACCCCAGTGAAAGGCCACTAGTTAAAAACTTGCAAGGAGAAAAACGATTGGATAATTATTTTTCAGCAGAAATTTAAATCCAGCAATTGAAATATTTTATTTTTCTGTTTATTTAGATTTACTGGACATTACTTATCAACTATCAAATCGTGCAGATAACATGTAATAGAGTGGCTTGTGGAAAAATTCAAGAAGATAAACTCACCAAATTGCCCAATAGCTGAAAAAGCTGTGAAATATAACCAATTTCATGTGATACCAATCATAGACTGGTATCAATCTAACGAGGTTTAATACATTATCTATATCAATTAAAACCTAGAAAGGAGACTTTGGGAACTGGAGATCAGAAGTAGAATGGAAACCATCCAGACTCCGGCAATTTTAAGATTAAAGTAATGGAGGCCAGAGGAGATAAACAGTCGCTCAGACTTCCGTGAAAAACTACCTGTTACAATTCGAGTGAAAAAAATCGTTAATAATAATAATAATAATAATAAGTGTTTTTAAATAATCTATGTATCCCCTTTTATGGAACTAGATTTATAAAAAAAAAAGTAACTCGAAAATTTATGCACTTAACAAAAAACAAAAAACAAAAAACAAAAAAAAAAACTAAACCAAACAAAACAAACAAGGAGATATATGATCATGTGTCAAGCCTGGCATTCTAGGTTTGACGTTGATAAAGTGTAAAAAAAATGAGTGGCATGAAGAGCACACATTTGCAGTAATCACCGTGTCAACTTAGGCTATCAAGGGATTTAAGAACGATACACATCAGAGAATGAAAGATCTACTACAGCAATAGCAAGTGAAATAGAAAAAAGGAACGCAGGATAAAAAAAAAGCAAACAAACAAAAACATCACTTCCATTATGTTCAAATTTCAAATTTATATCATTATACCAAAAATTAGTCGACGCCAAGTTCCAGCCTAAAAAATGGGTCGAATTTTGAATTGTTAACGACAACGCAATTTTTTCGACTACGAATCTAAAGTATATAATTGAATTTATACACAACTTGGACTTTGTAGATCTCACTTTATGCAAAGATTTGGCGTCGGCCATTATGAGAATAAGAATTTTATAAGACTAAAAGTCAAGTATAATGGGAAGGACTTCAAGCAAATGCTGCTTTCAAGAATTCATTTCAAAATGTTTTATCGAAAATCAATGAAAGAGATGGTCTTATTTAATAATACTAAGTAATAATTCAACATACTTCGACCTATATATATATATATATATATATATCTAATGTGTTTTGATACATTATTCATATTGTCTGAAATTATTAATAAAGATTGCTGCATATCGTTAATAGAGCTAAGGAAAGCTAAGGAAAGGGTATCCAGAGAGTCAACGACACATGGTGACTCTCAGTTTCTCTCTTCAATAATTAGATCAAGCTATTTCCATGTGATGAATATCCAAAGTATCTGCATGTGTATCATATCACACACACACACGCACGCAAACACACACACACACACACTCACGCAAACACACATGCACTTGTATGCATATGCATGTGTGTTTGTATCCTATGCGTACTTGTACATATATATATGTATATACAATTTTCATTCATCGAATGGTGGATATTCTATGTTCGTCATTCCTTTTTGAATATATCAACTGTTTCAACAACAATTTCAAAAACTTTCTAAAGAAAACTTTTCTTCGCAAAATCTTTTCTCCTGGCGAACAGAGTTGATATCAATGAAAAAAGAAACAACTCAAAATAATAATCCAATGTC
>OY757940.1:65083094-65115594 GCA_963585895.1 Sepioteuthis lessoniana | reverse complement strand
AGAACCTATGTTTTCAGCGTGACTTTAAGGCAAAAGGATCATTTTCTTGGCAGAACTTAGTTTGGTACAAAGCAAGAAGTATGGGGTGTGCAGTAGCAATCCAACCATTATTGTTTGTTTATTTACTTTTATACCGTATGAATTATGAATGCAACCTATACTTTAATATCTTTATTTGAAAACTGTTTAAATAAAATAAAATTGACAAAATAACCATCGTCTTGTCTTTCAATATTTTGATAATCAAAGCATTGTTATTAAGTTTGAGTCCCACAGCATATTCTAAACTTGTATAAAACTTGACTAAGCTTAGAAAATGATTACTATCATTAATCATTGTCATCTTAAATTGTTTAATGGTGAAATTGCATAGTGTGATGGTTAGCAAATATACGTAAGAAGCCTTGAATCATTTAACATTCCATCCCTCAAACAAATCTTGAGCATTAAGTGAAAGGACTGCATCCTACACACCGAGACGCTTCTCAACCAACGTCAACTACGCTACCTCAGCCACCACACCAGAATGTTTGAATCTTGCCTCACTTACAAGATCCTACATGGCTACCAGCCCACAGGCTAATGGACACAGAGTGGGCAAAAATATGAACCGAAAGAGCATGCCCGTACTGTTCTAAAAAATTCTGGCATTCCCTCAGCCAGCGGTACTGAAGATATGTGCTGCTGACTACCAGGGATGGAGATCGGTATGTCGTTAATTCATGTTGTTCTTTAAGACTGACTATGTCCATGCTCCCAGAGAAATCTGCCAACGCAGGCACAAGCAGCTGGCATGGACTCACCTGACAGAATGCCTTGCTCTGTCTGTATCAACGTTGTGCATCAAGCTGCTATTCTACCAGCAGAATCACCAATAGTGCACTTGTACATCGTCAACATCTATTTGACTACCCACTCACTTTGACTACACAAACTCCATCGCCAGAAAAGTAGTAAGACCACTCCCATCCACTATTAAAAAGGAGTGTTTTGGATATGCCACTAAACTTAAACCTGTCGTAAACCTTTTGTTCTGGAGGACAGGGGAGTCATCTTTTTCTTGTGATTACTACCAGGTCTACTCTGAAATGAATTAATTGTACCATTCTAAGGGCTATGAATCAAACATATCTATTTGAAAATTAATATTTTATTGGAATAGTAGAAACCATACAATTGAGTAAATTAACCGTATAAACAATAGTTACTCGAAGCTATGATTTATCCAAACGATTATCCTCATTTACTAAAAACTATACAATAGCTTGAAAACAAAACTGATTTAGCATTAGATAATATTGACATGACGTAAAACCAACCATCTCATTAACCACATTATCTATTTAAAGAAAAAGTCTTCTTCATTTTCATGGAGTTAGTTGAGTAGACCGTTTCTTCTTAGTTCAATTCTCAATTTTTTTTATTAACATTGTTTAATTTTACACTTGATTTTAAGATGATCAAATAGTTCAATGTGGCACAACCAAAGGTGTCTTTATTCCAAGGCGTTGGGAACTTTTGCAATATCAGTACTTGAATCATTACTGTAAAATCTGCCATGTGCATTGTGGTTGCATCCTATCGTGGAAGAATACCGAGGCTAAACACCATACAATTAAAAGCAGCACAAAATGATTCATCCAGTTATATATCAAGTGTTCTAATCTAATAGAAATAATCAGCGCACAGATGTATAATTTCAAGTATTCTCATCTAATATTAATAATTGTGTGGCTTCAAATTCGCACAAATTCTTTTAGTTTCAAGTAACTAAATATAATCCAGTGTAAACAATAAAAGCTTCAAGTAACTTTTCTAAATACAAATAATTTCCGCGAGTGATACGGCATTCCATTCCTAAGGAATACTAATCAATCTTAAACAGTTCTATTTAGTACATATATCAGATCCAAACCGGTGCCACCACTCGAGGTCTGGGTGGACCTGGAAGTAATCGCAATGGAAGGGTACTCCATGCACCATTGATATCCAGAATTAGAGCCTGTCTATCTGATACAGTTTAGTGTCATACCCAGATTACTCCCGCTGAGTAAGGGATACAGACAGCTTATTCAAAGCCTCATCTACCGGGCAGGTAACCCAAAAGATGGGAAGATTTGTCAAAGGTAAACAGACCTATAAGAATTTTTCTCGACGGCTTTTTGACCTCACCATTTCTTTTCCCCTGCTCTGCTTCTTAAGCGCCACCGTCGCTAAGAAAAGATACTCGCCTCCCATCAAAATGCTGCCCTCATCATCATTACTGTCTGAAATATCGAATATCACGCGTACTACAAGCGGCTTTATCAGCAGTATTTTCTTATTACCGTTGGCAGAGATGTTTTACCTCTTCAACCTTTCTGATCCCAAACCTTGGTCGAAAACATCTGCTCTGTCGACACCGAATTCGCTGCTGGCAACTTCCCTTCTTTTTCTTTGATATTTCGCTTTTTCTTTTCTTTTTTTTTTTCCTATTTTTATTTCTTTAAGATTATCAGATTGTTTTTCTTCTTCGTTATGTATTTTCTTCTTGTTAAATATAGTTTTTTCTTTTAGTTTTTGCTCTTTTCTGAACATTTTCTTGTTGTTGTTGTTGTTTTTGTTGTTGTTGTTGTTGTTGTTGTTGTTCTTCTTCTTCTTCTTCTTCTTCTTCTTCTTCTTATTATTATTATTATTATTATTACCTTTCTCGTCTTTATTTGTTGCAATTCCTACTTTTAGTCTTCTTCTTCTTCTTCATTATTATTACTGAAAATAACTCTGTGATCTTATCACACTATTACTACTGATACTTCCACTTCATCTTTATCGTGTCGTTATCTTTTCTATTCAAATCTTAATCAGATTTATCATCTGTCTGCGATTTCCCATTGTTTGCGAATTTTTGATGTTATTTCTTTTTACAACAGCTTCCGGTTTCTTCTTTTTTCTTTTTCTTGTTTTCTTTAATATTTGTTATTTCTTTCCTTCTCTTCTTCATCGGTGTCAATGGGACTGTTATCTCGCATTTCCTCTGTTTATCGCCATTGTCTTTTCAGTCAAAGAAAAAAAATTCTAACCATTATCATTATTGCTTCTACTTTGCGTGATACAGCTATAACTACATCTTCTCTTATCGTTGATTACTGAGTTAACTCCCTTCCTTTTACAAGTTATTTGTCGTTTTCTCTCTCTGGATTTTATAGCACTTATTTCGAGTGGACGTTTTACGAAACTTTTCTTTCTTTGCTTTCAACTCTCTCCTTCTTTCTGCTATTTCTTTCTTTCTGCAGTTTGTTTCTTCAATTTCTTGCTTTTCAGCGATTTCTTTTTTTATTTCTTTCATTGAGTTTGTATCAAGAATTCAATTCTCTTACAATATTTGGATTTTCTTTCTTTCTTTCTTTCTTTCTTTCTTTCTTTCTTTCTTATCTTATTTTTTTAATGTCCCCCCTTTTTCCTTTCTAAGTCGTTGATTTAATTTTCTTCTTTGCTTTTCGCTTTCTTTACCATTCTTTTCAATTTTTTATTGTCTTTTCATTTATATCTCTTCTACATATCCGTTTCTTTCTTTCTTTCTTTCTTTCTTTCTTTCTTTCTTTCTTTCTTTCTTTCTTTCTTCTGGTTGCTGTAATTGGTATTTCATGGCTTCCCCTTCGGATCTCTTCTTTTGATTTTTTCTCTTTCATTCCAATTTCTCGTTCAAATTCGAGCCTACTGCTAACTTTAGCCCAGCCACTTACTCTTATTTAAGATATCGCTTTGAAACGGCTATCCAACACTACACATCACATTTACTTATATCACCTGCATCTACATCCCCACCCACTTCACCTTCCAACCATCATTTCTTCATTTGCCTTCCCCTCCAACACACAGAATCTCTTGTTTTACATACTGACTTCCACACATATACACGTCCTCTGAATCACAGACACATACAAACAATATTTTCCATACACACATATCATGTGTATATATAGACACACACACACATACACACACACACACACACACACACACACACACACACATACATATATATATATATATATATATATATATATATAGCATACTGGCGGCATGCTGTACTTATATCTGAAAATGATAAGTTTTCCATGCAAGTTTGGTAACAGAAGATGATAAGGAAAGTGTGGCACGGTCTCCAGAGTGTAATGAAGAAGTAAGTGAGGATGGAGAAAAATGGTATGAAAATACACACACACACACACACACACACATATATATATATATATATAAGGACACCCACACAGATCGACACACAAAGACACAAACACAGATTTACACACACACACACACACACACACACACACACACACACACACACACACATATATATATATATATATATATATGTAGAGAGAGAGAGATAGATATATTTAATTCTATGAATTCATATATACATCTATATATATATATATATATATATATATATATAGAGAGAGAGAGAGAGATGAAAAATATGGACCATATCAGAATGTAATGGTTCAAGTGATGGTCTACAAATCAATTACCAGGGTATTGAACTCCCCTTAGTGAAAGTGTGTAATGAAGAACCGACTGAGGATGGAGAAAAATTACATGAAAACACACACACACAAATACAACACGCATATATATATATGTATATATATATATATATATATATATATATATATATATATATATATATAGATAGATAGATAGATAGATAGATAGATTGAGAGAGAGAGAGAAAGAAAGAAAGAGAGAGAGAGAGAGAGAGAGAGAGAAAGAGAAACTGCATGATGTACCTCATCAAATTGTAATATTTCAAGAGCCGATCCAGCTAAACTAGTGAGTTAAAATCGACTGAAAAATTGAGAATGCCGGGTAAAATACGTATTAGGAAGTTTGATCCTCGCAAAGCTGTGCCTTTTCTTAAATTTGACAAAGAGATTTTTGGGGTATGTTTTGCTTCATATTAACAAGCCAGCCTAGTAGACCTCTTTCAGGGAGTTTGATCCTTACTAGTTCCTATATGTTTCTATACTATGCTTATTCAATGACGATATATATTAATGATATATATATATATATATACATATATATATTTGTGTATGTATGCGTGTCTGTGTCTGTGTGCATATGAGTGTGTGTAAATCTCGTAGGTGTATAAATGTAAGCAATGAACAGAACTGGAGACGATGTAAATGTATCTGTGCACTTGTGTATCAAGATAAAAAGAGAACGTTAAGCAAGCTACTTGAATAGAAGACGACAGAGAGAGAGAGAGAGAGAGAGAGAGAGAGAGAGAGAGAGAGAGAGAGAGAGAGAGAGATTGACATAAACATTGTTTCGCTGAGAGATTTCTAACATATTTTATTGGAATAAGAGAAAGATAAAAAAAGAAAGAAAGAAAAATAAATAAATAAAAATAAAAAAGAGGCAAGTAGAGATTGATGTGGGATGACACAAATGTGTCTGTAGACAGGAAGAGATTGACATAGACAGAAAACTATGCTGGCAATTTAAAAATATCTGTGTGTGCATTTTGTGCATGTGAGTTCGCGCACGCAGACACTCACACTTCTACCCACTATATATATATATATATATATATGTAAAGGGTTGAAGTTAGAGTGTCTACATATATATATATATATATATATATATATATATATATATATATATATATATATGTATGTATGTATGTATGTGTATGTGTGTGTGTCTATATATGTCTGCGTATATATATCTATCTATATATATATATTTGAAGAAGGAGGGGTAGTCAACATTATTTGTCGTCGAGAAAACTAGTCAAGTTCAAATTCCACGCAAAGCTCTTTGCGCTTCAATTAGCTTTGATGCCTTTTAGATTATCTTTATTCTTGCTCCACATTGATTATAGATCATATAAAGGTATTTTATGGATAGCAAGTTGGTCTTACTGATCATTAGTACCTATTGAGTGGTGAATTTGATCCTTACTAGGTTCCCAGATAATTGCTTTATTAGCCCTTATCATCATTATCTTTATCAAAGATTGCCCATAACTTTGATTCTCCCTATCAACCGTTGCAATTGGTTGGTGCTCTAGATGTCATTCGGTGTCCACACAAAACCGATTAATGCAATACATACCTGTTGAAAAACACTGGTATGTTCATGTGATAACTTCCTTTGTGAGTTCATCCTCATTTTTCTAGCCTTGCCCAACGTGTCTTGCTGAACTTTCGAAGTTGATTTTCAAGATAGGAAGTAAATGGCCGTACAGCTACCATTTTGTCGGGTGCCGCTTCCAAGATTTGTTCAAAACAGCACGTAACTTCCTTGTGCTGATCCCATTTATATTTTTCTTCAGGGTTTCGAAAGAGTTCAATAGTCGCAACCACACAATAGTACTGACGCGATTACTGCTTGGAAGAATTTCCATTTTAGTTTTACAAAGAAGTTATCGTCTATACGGACGATACCTCTCGATAGAAATCCACACTTTACCTATCCGTATATTGTCATCACCTTCAGTAGATGAGATATTGCTACCGAACAATATGAACTGGTGAACTAATTTCAGAGGCTACTCATCTAATCAAAACACCTAAACTCTGTTTTATCTATGAACAATGCCTCTTAATGCTTGCTGCAAGCTATGAAATATAGATTTGGTTCAAACAGAAGTATTTGCAATAAGTGCTTGAGCATCTGCGTAATGTACATCAATAATATTTTCACATACTAAATCACACACACACACACACACACACACACACACACACACACACACACACACACACACACACACACTTAAATGGTTGAGCTTGTCACAGAAATGTTGTTGTCCTGGATGATTGTCAATATTTTCTTCATAAGAGAACTCCTTTGTCTTCACAGTTGTGAAAAACTTCACACGTGCCAGCGAGAAATGTAATTTTCATTCAGACTCCAAAATTGTTGCTCTTTGTGTATTGCATTTTCAGGCTGGTACGTAGAAATTTGTGGATTGATAATTTGGATAGAATTACCTTTGGCAGTTATTACGGATGATGTCGAGTGATAATCTCCTAACAATAAAAAACACAAGTGTACGTTCTGTGTATAGATTTGTGTGTCTATATACATTATATTTAAAGAAAGAAGGAAAAGGAAAGAAGAAAGAAACAATGGAAGGTGAGATCTCTAACGTTTTGGAGGTGCCCGTAGTGTAATGGTTATCGTCATAGGATAGGGACACGGCGGTGCGAGTTCAATTCCTGGACAAGACTGACTGCATTTCACATAGCACTAATACCCTTGGGAAAAGTATGAATCCAATTATTCTCACTCCAGCTATGGGTAAATAGTAGGGCAGACTAGGTTCTTCAGCCTTGGTGTGGCAACTATTCTAGGAGAAGGAAAAACTCTGAATTCAAACCTGTTAAACTCCGCTTAAAAATTTGACCTTGTGTCGTATCCTGCCCGAGCGGAGGGGTTGGATAAATAGGATTTCTAACGTTTTTTGTTGTAATCTTTAAAGAAAGAAAGAAAGAAAGAAAGAGAGAATCGTGATTTGTGGCTTGCCACATCGAAAGATAAAGGAAAGAAAGTAGACAAGTGTCGGAAAAGCGGACTGACGTTACAACGGAACGGTTTCTTCAGTTTTTGAGTTCGTCTGCTTGGCTATGTATCTTTTGTATCAACAATGACGAGAACAAGAAAGAAAGAAAAAAATGAGAGAGAGACCCCATTTATTAACGTCACAGACAATTTGATTTTTCGGATAATTCTAAGTTTGCTACATGAAAGAGGCATTTTTATTGAAATAACATACGGGATACTTTTTATTTATTGATTTTTCTTTTTAGTTTGTGAAATCCTTTTAATTTGGATTATAAAAAAATATTATATATAAAATTCAACCGTCATTATTGACGGGTGTATTCTAGTCTATATAATAAACTGAAATGATACCCAGAAATGTCATTAGCTTGTCGATGACGATAAGAATACGCCAACTTGCATGCAGATGGTTCTGTCTGGATTGAATTGAGAGTTTTCTTCTCCTGAATTAGTTGATATACTAACAGCCGACTCTGCTCTTGTATTTTTCTAGGACTAAAAATTTGTTTGGTTGATATATTGTCTTGACGTCATGTCACTCTTTGCTTGGTTTCTTTTTTTGCCTAAATCTGTTTAACAATTGAGATGTCCTACTGTAAATTCTGTTGTTCTATTTGACCCTATTTGGTGTTACCACTCCGGGCCAGATTGGAGCTGGGAACAATGGCCATGAAGAGGTACTCCACATTCCCCAAAGCGCCAGCATTACTAAAGCTTCACCATCAGATTGTGTTGTGTCCTACCAGGAACTCGTTGGAGGAGTCTTACCCCTCAGCAAAGATACAGTCTATGTATTCTGCTGCCCCACTCGTTTGAGGAGTCTTATTCTTCTACAGATATGCAGTCAGTGTATTCTGCAACCCCAGCCAACTGAGCCACTCGTTGGAGGCGTCTTACTCCTCTGCAGAGATGAAGTCGGTGTATTCTGCAGCCCCAGCCGATTGGACCCCTCGTTGGGGGAATCTTACTCCTCTACAAAGATGCAGTCGGTGTATTAAACAGCTCCAACCGACTGGGACACAAAGGCACTCGTTGGGGGAGTCTTACCCCTCTGCAGAGATGCTGTCACTGACTGGGCATTCCAATTGTAGACAGTACTAAATATACATTCAAAAGTCATTTTAAACTTCCTATTCAGTTGCAATATCATTATTTTGAAAACAAATGAATTAATAAAGCTCACAATCATTTTAAACCGGTAAATTCTGCATTCTTAGTTGGAATATCAATTTTTCAAGAGCCTATCAATTGATAAACTTCATAATCACTTTAAACTGGAAAAACCTTATTCATGACTGCAATATCAATATTTTAAGAGCCATGGTATAATTACAGTTCCACCTTGTCGGCTGGGGCGGTAGAATACGTCGACTAATCCTCTGCAGTGAGCTAAAACCGACCCAGCTTCAATGAGAGTCCTATTTGATGATGAAGCTCTCGTCCTGAAGCTTTGGGAAATGTGGAGAACCCCTTCATTATCGTACTCCTTGGTTTACTCTGACCCGGACGGTTCCGTCTATGAATCAAATATAAGTATTTCATTTTTTACTATACTTAAAACCCTTTAACTGTGTTAATTAATTGATCAATATTAGATAGAATAATCATTACATAAAAAATACCTAAAATCAGTTACCTGTGGGTAAATTAATGAATAATGTTGAATAGAACTTTTACGGTTAGATCGCTATAGTTAAAACCATTACATGTCATAGGCATGACGTTAAACTGCATCTGATTGTGAGGCTCTAGTCTCGTAGTTTTATTATCATTACTCCCAGGTCACTCTGGCCCGTAGTAGTAGTACTTTCAGGATCCCATCTATTATGGAATGGAAGCGTTCAATGTTTTACCAGGGATTATTATTATCAATTGTTTGAAACCATACCATTGCGTATAAGTTATTCGTATTAGGTAAGAATAATTGATAAATAGAATTACTAATATTGAATAGGAATACTTGTAACCATTTGTGTGCAAAAAACGATTAATATTATATAGAATGTTAGTGTTAAAAATTTATACTTGAAATCATTTAACAGCGTGCAAATGAATCTACTTTGGCTTGTTAAAAATAATGCTACCTACAAATTTTTCACTTGGAAATTAAATATATATATATATATATATATATATATGTGTGTGTGTGTGTGTGTGTGTGTAAAGGAGTCCAGAAGGAATCATCTAAATTTAGACTCATCGTTTTTTGCCCTAAAATAGAATTATATTTACATTATAAGAGAGAGATGCATGATAATTTATGTTGAATATGTGAAAGATTCATTTGACTTTTTCATTTACTCAATTGGTCAATGTACTTAATTTTGGTGTTTTATATTTCATTAGTCGACATTTATGCAAATATGAAAATACATTTTAAAATTTAATGATGATTTCAATAAAAAAATGTCAATACATCCAATATAAATTACTACGCCTCCACGCCTTACAATGTAGTTCTACCTTAGCAAACAATTAATTTGCCTTGGGATGACACCGGATCTCAAGTAAAACATGTCAATCTGATTTTCCAAACTGTCTTCTTTTTCATAACGCCTGATTTATTTCCAAACTAATATATATATATATATATATATATATATATATATATATATATATATATATATATATGGGGGTGAGTGGGTGTGCTCAAAAAGCAAACAGTCGCAAATATTTCTTTATCGATTAGTCAGAAGAAATCGGTAATATATGATGCGGCAATCCATACGTTTAGAGTATGGATTACGTTTAATGTGGAACTTGAACCCAGCGTTTTGGAGACTGATATATGTGAAGGCCAAGTGCACGTTTTGCGAACAAAGAGCTGATTGGGTAGACGCACATAATTGGCCGTCTGAACGAAACGAAACGGAGGTTGATCGAATTGAAGTAACGGATCGGAAAAAGAAGAAAAAAAAATAGAGTTTAGGATGCGACAAAATGCTCTTAAGAGATAGAGTTTAGGATGCGACAAAATGCTCTTAAGAGATGCGGCGTAATTCGGTACATAAACGCAGGCCTTGTTAGCGTCTCCCTTCACATCATCATCTTTTCTCTCACTCCCCCTCCCCCCTCTCTCTCTCTCAAACTCATATTTTTTCTCCTCTGAGGAATATTTAGAGACGTTGGTATGGAAGGGAAGGGAATGCTTTCTTATTTTATAATATCTCTATTAGAGATACGAAAAGAAAGGAATACTTAGACACACACGTCTCTGTGAAAAAAATAGGCTCACGTAAACACATACAAAATTATTCATGAGTGGGTGCATATCGTATATGTGAATATGATTTGCAGCAGATATATACTTAGTTATTTACTCATATTCTCTCTCATGTATACACGTGCACACACACACACACACACACACACATATATATATATATATATATATATATATATATATATATATATGCCCCCCACTTCGACCATAACATATGAGGGCCTAACTATTCTGCTGAAGAAAGGAACAGTTGGACTACCAACACAGGTAATATGTTTCTTGTTGGTTGTGACAGCTTGAGCAGAATTAGCCACACTATTTGAGTGAGCTAATAACAGAAGAATAGTGAACAAATATACCATAGATTCTCCAGAACATCACTCTTCAGATTTTGAATTTAGACTTTGCTTTCCCCAAGACTGATTAGCCTACCAAGGCTAGAGTGTCCTATCTGCTCTACTATTTTATTCATAGATCAGATCTATATAAAAGCTACGTGCAAAATAAGCCAGTAAATACGTAGATCTAAAATTATTTGCCTAAATATCAACTGTATTGAGGATATATATATATATATATATATATATATATATATATATATATATATATATATATATATATATAGTGGGGGTTTCTATATACATAGGAACCATTTGACTGCTAATAACTCTACTAATAATAATGTTGAATTCTTTTTTGTTTCAGATTTGAAAATATCATTCCATAATAACTATTACTCTTTCATTGGACCAGAGAGGAAAAATATTTTTCGTCTCTCCTTATTTCGAGACAAAATCATTCACAGGTGTCTCAAATTAGATGCAACCCATTAAAATGATAATGATTTATCTCTGAGACAAGAAACTTCAAAAAAGATTGCATATCCTGGAAACTGATATTATAACAACTAAAAAAAGACATTGATTTCATGTCTCTCGCTTAAAGGAGGTATTTTTTACAGGAAGTGTTTCAAAGGACTGCCATTACGCTCATCTCAATAATAAATCATTATCATATCAATGGGTTGCATCTATTTAAAGACCCTATATATATATATATATATATATATATATATCATCATCATCATCATGTCGCGCTGGTAGCACGGATATCCATGAACCTCTCTCGCCCCTCCTCCCTATCGTTCATCGCCCTAGACAGGTCTTCCGGACAACATCCCTTATCCTCACATAGCTGCTGAATGTATGTTCGTGTTGGTCGTCCTGCTTTTGCACGGCCATGTGTGGGGGTCCATAAGAGTACATATCTTATGAGTTCGTCCCTGCTTCTCTAGCAGTGTCCTGCATGTCTGGTTCGTCTAACTTGAATAGTTTTCCTGATAGGAGGCAGGTGGCCGTACATTTGGCGTCTTGTGGGGTATTGCCGCCAGGACTTGTTCAAGATTGCACGCAGCATTCTTGTGTAATTGCCGTCTAGCTTCTTCTCCAGCCGTTTTGTTAGCGTCCATGTAGTGCACCCATATAGCAGTATCGATGTGACCGCTGCCTGGAAGAAACTGCGTTTCATTTTATCGGTTAGGTCTGATTTCAATATAATTGATAGCCTATTGATAGCTGTCCATGCTTTCGTTAACCTCGTGTCGATGTCCTTTTCGGTTGATTCGACGCTGCTTCCTAGGTAAGTGAATTTGTCTACTAGTTTAAGAGGGGTTCTGTCTAGAGTGGAGATGTCTCCCGTTTGTTTATAGCACATATATTCCGTTTTGTGTGCATTAACATAGAGGCCTATGCCTGCGGCTGCTCGTTCCAAACTATGCAGTAGTGTTTCGGCTTGGTTGGGTGTATTTGACAGTATCGCTATGTCATCGGCGTAGTCGGCGTCGGTAATTGTTTTTGTGGGGTACCTTCTGCTTCTTTTCTTCGTCAGCTCGAAGCCATTCTCTCTGATTTTGCCAATCGATGTTCTAAGTACGTAGTCTAGACAAATGATAAAGAGGTACGGAGCCAGCGTGTCCCCTTGTAGTACTCCAGCTACAATGTCGAAGTATTCTGTGTCTCCATCTGGTTATCGTACTTTTACTTTGGTGTTTCTATAGAGAATCGTTATTGCTGTTACGGTTTCTTTATGTATGCCGTACGCTAGTAGGATTTGTTCCATCTTTCCTCTGTGAATGGAATCGAAGGCCTTGGTAAAGTCGACAAATATTAATGTCGCTTGTAGGTTTTTTGCCTGTACACCTTCAAGGATTCTACGGATGGTTAATATTTGTGAGGTTGTGGATGTATTTCTTCGGAAGCCATTTTGGTTTTTCCTAAGTATGTTGTCGATTTTGGGTTCTATGCGGTTTCGTAGTAGGGCATTGTAGATTTTGGCAGCTATGGATGTAAGTGTTATGCCTCGGTTTTGAAAACGGGTTCAATTAGAGATATCTAAACTTTATTTAGAATGTATTTGGCGTATTTTCGTCCCTACCACCAGTGAGTATATATATATATATATACTCCCTTCCACCAGTGAGTATATATATATATATATACTCTCTGGTGGAAGGGACTAAAATACGCTAAATACATTCTAAATGAAGTTTAGATCTCTCTAATTGAACCCGTTTTCAAAACAGGGTTAACAGATCAGGAGTTTTTTTTAAGTATGGAGTCACACTTTCGTCGTCTTTGCCCCCCTATCCATTCTGACACTGAATCGTATTATCTTCCTGTCTAACAACATTACCAATCAACAAAAGAGGAGTCATCGTAGTGTAGTTACTAACATGCTAGACAGCGACATCGTAGAAAGCGGGTTCGAACACACGTTCACTATTCCTCTTGCAAAATGTATGAGCTCTCTTATCCCCATCCCCCACCCAGCTATGGGTTAGATTGTACCACTACTGTCCTTCAACGAGGATGGCTTTGGCGTTGAATAACCCGTGAAATTGATATGCCATTAAATAAAGAAAAACCAAACCAAACCAACTGAGTAACCAACTAACCAATTTGATTCATAAGAGTGACCAAGTTGTAACAATTCTTGTTATATTTTAATGATCAGAACATACACAAACACGTGCGAACACACACACACACACACACACACACACACACACACACACACACACACACACACACACACACACACGCATATATATATATATATATATATATATATATATTGATGAGCATAAAATTGGGGATAAAATATCATTCGAAAACTACCATTGGAAATTCTGTATATATACATACGCTCCCCCATGGGGGTTGAGCACTCTGGCGAAGGAATTTTCGGCTGCCGATCGCATAATGCAAAGCTCTTCGAACAAATTGAGCACTCTGGTATCCGATAAGATGTAAAATGTTAACAAACGAACGCTGCTGCTGGTGTTGCTACATAATAACTTATAATTCCCTTGCCAATGTGGTACGCTTGTTGGCAGAGCGGTCTGATACTAAGTCTAACGTAAAGTTAGGCGGGTTTCGATCCCAGCTTCAAGCGTCCTACGTGTCTAGCCACACTGAAGAGTTGTGATACAACGGAACAGTCTGTCTGTGGATGACAATATATATATATATATATATATATACGTGTGTACATGTATATCTGTGTTCGACGACGTTGGACAAATCTATTTAGAATGAATCTAAAGAAAATTTGAAAAAATGAAAACCTGTGTAAAACTGAGCAAATTATGTTATGAAATGATGATGTATATACTTCTAGACGTGTCAGGACCACTTTGCAATAGTTTTTGATCTGCTGTCTTGATATTTTCAGAGAGTTATTGTTAAAAAAGAGAACTCTGCAAGTGCAGCATTCTCCATACTGACCAAACATTGATCTGTAAAAATATTCTTTCACCTGAAAATTCATTTCAAAGTCCGATTTAAGGAAGTAAAGAAATTTGTAGCCTAATGTTGCATGACCCTCGCTCAACAATCCAATTTATATGCATGTGCATATTTGATATGTATATACATATGTAATATGAGCCTTTCACTACGATCAATAAGTTCTTTTTTGCACGTATTTAGCCAACCCCTTCGTCACGAACACGATGTGACACAGTCAGTTTTTAAACGGAGTACATCTGGTATGTATTCAGTGTTTTCCTTCTCCTATACCAGTTACCATATCAAAAGTTAAGGAGCCCAGTTTGCCTTACAATCTACTCATGGCTGGATTGGGGGAGAATAGTACACAAGTGGATCAATACTGCGTAAAATGTAAACAGCTTCATCCAGGTTTGAACTCAGGTCTCCGATTCCATTTTTTCCGACGATAACCGTTGCACACCAAGCACCTTCTCTTATTGAGTTCGTACTACAGTCGCGCTATTACGTTCACTTTCGGGCAAATACCCTTGGGAAAGGTATGAACCCCCTTATTCTCCCTCCAGCTATGGGTAAATAGTAGGACGGACTAGGTTCTTCAGCCTTGGTGAGGCAACTAGTCTAGGAGAAGGAAAACTCTGAATTCAAACCTGTTAAACTCCGCTTAAAAATCGACCTTGTGTCATATCCTGCCCGAGCGGAGGGGTTGGTAAATAGTACCTTCTCTTATTGTTATATATGTTTTTGGAGTAATACCACATCCGTGGTTTGTTACCTTTCTCAATTTTTCATAGATAAGCTTAGATATATTATGTATATATAGAAAATTTATATAAGTACATGGAAGTACTGACAAATATGTGTATGTCGAGTAAAAAGCCTCTATATCTATCTTGATGCATACCTTAATATCTATAAACATGAATACATGTATATATCTATCGTTATATTTTTAATAAATATACATGAATCTGTATATATTCCATACAATTCTTTTCTGTTGTTCCTATGGATGAAACAGTGTCTGATTTCGATTACGAATGGAGCGTCGAGTAATAAAGATAGATTTACAATAAAGACAACGATCTATGAGAAAACGAAAAAAATTGCAGTAAGCGATGTCAGAAAATGCAAGGAATACGAGGAACAAACAACATTTGATGGGACAGCCGATAAAAGAAGAAAGACAGCAGTGGAAATGCCCAGACACCCGTGGGAATGAAAGAAGCAAAAAATGTAGGAAGAAGAAAATATATTACTTTGGTAAAAAAAGAAGAAATTGAGATTGGAGAAACAGAAAAAGGAAAATGTGATCATATGGCAGAAATATAAATAAAGAATGTTCGAATAATGTTTTGTTGGTGCCTGGGTAGATTTTCTGATCTAAGAGATCATTGGGATATCATATTTGTTCCAATATACCATATCTAAACCAATAGTATTATCTGGCGGTGACCAAGTCTTCGGTTTTTATATATATGTTAAGAAGTGGAAGTTAGAGTACACGATTATTTGAAAAAAAAAATCGGGGAAAGAAATAGCTAATCTAAGTTGGATGTAGATGAGCGAAAAAAAACTGAAAGCGTGACACAAATATATCATGCAACAAAGGAATAAGAAAGAAAAAGAGTTTGTTAGAAGGTATACAATTGAGGGAAAGAAATGAGACTAGTAGGAAAGAGATAATGAAATTAAAGAAGAAAAGCATGAAAGTATGAAAGAAGAAAGAAATGTAAAGGAAAATAAAAAAGAGAAGAGTGAAAGAAAGAAAGAAAGAAAGAAAGAAAGAAAGAATTATTTCAAACATGAAAGAAGGAAATAATGAAACAAAAAATAATGAAATAAATATTGAAAAAAATTGAATATACAAGAAAAAGTTAGAAAATATTTTTTTAAAGGGGTAAAGCTCTTGTCAATTATAGATTTAATCTTGGAAAAATAATATATTCAATCTGATGAACCAACGAAACATACTTCTCTGATTTTCCCGACTTAGTTAAAAAAAATGACTACAGATGCGTAAAAACTTAGGCTACTTACATAATAAACTAAAAATGTCGGGACATTTACTGTACTGTCTATACGAAGTCTACACGAGTCAGTTTTAATTCGAAAAACATTATGAAACAAGTCCCGATAATTTCTTCTTTTTTTTTTTTTTTGACGTAATATTTTTTGCGAAATATACGATTCTTCATGTACACTATCATTCAGACACACCAAATTTAAGTCTGCATCTTAAAGTGAAGATTTATAGGCGTTATGGATTAGAAAAAAAGTTATATAGTGCGGTTTCCCATCATATCAAAAATTTCTCTGGTGCTTTGACGAGTGGAAAACTCACGGGAAAATGTGAATGTAAAGGGGGCTATTTGAAAAACCATCATTTATTGTTATTTTATTCACGTTAAACATAGCTTTAGATTCATTAAGTTTTGAATACACATTTTTAAGTATATACATATATATATATATATATATATATACTAAACACATTTTTTACAATACACCCTTAGACAAAACTATAAGACCCCTTTCAAAACTGAAGAGAAATATATTGTTTACAATTTTTAAATTATGAAAATCAGATATATAAAAGATAAGGCATAAAGACGTTTGAATTTAAAATGTGAAGAAATTTCAATTCATTTTTATATGTATATTGGTATTTATGTTTATTTAAAAAAAAAAAATTGGCAGTAATATAAGACCAATGAGCAAAATAATAGAATATAAAGGCAGATTTTTTATTTGATATTTTCGGATCCACCGTGAGCTAGGCATACTATCAACTAGTTTCTGAAGTTAAACCGGAGGGATTTTTCCCCCTGCGTCGAACATTGCGTTTCTGAGGTAAAAAATTGCTGAGTACTGTCGACCTCCTTCATGAATTTTTGCAACAATCAATCCCCACAAATTTTCAAAAGGATGGGTCGTCAAGAAGTCTTTTTTGTTCAAGCAAGTACTTCTTTGTCATTAATGCATTGTGTATTAAAGATCCATTTTTCTCCACAGAGATGACACCCTTTTTGTGCGAGAGATAGATCATTTAGCATCTTCAAATAATCTGCTGCTTTTTGTCGACCACTAAAAAATTGTAGTTTAAGTTTTCCTGAAGATGAAAAGGCACCCAAAATCATTAGAGATCCTCCTCTCCTATGCCTTGTTGCATGCTAATATTTCTGAAAGCCATCTAGACAGTTGAAATTGAATTTCTTTTCGTCCGAGAAAACAACTTTTTGCCATTCTTTAGCACTCATGATTTGATATTGAGGAGCATATTTCAATCGTTTCTCTTTGTACTTCATAGTTAATAGTAGACGATGAATCCTTTTCTTAGGCTTAATTTTTTGTTGTTTAAATGCCTTTAAATTGTTCTAGTACTGTAAAGAGTGTACACTAAATATTTCAATACTTTTGATGTTGAAGTTTTCTTTTTTACTTCGTGAACAATTCTTCTCTTGAATTATGGTGATAATTTTTCTGGCCTGCAAGTCTGTTTTCTTGTTCCATACTTATGTAAACTTTTCAAGTAATTGCAGATCATGGTTTTACTGCGTTGTAGGGCTTTCGAAATATCTCTCTGAGATTTTCTGACTCTTTTAAGAACTTTAATCTCGCCTTCCTCAAATTCAGATAATTTAGTTCCTTTAGCCATTTAGGTTTTAAATATTTAAAGTATTACTGTTTTAATAGCTTTTATGTTACGTAGACTATTTATGATGAATTTTTAAATTAAATTAAGTCCTTTTTTCTTTAGTTTTTATTGGTGGTCAAAAATAAATCTTAAAATTTTGCATAAATGCTAATATACATGTAAAAAATGAAGTGAAATTTTTCCTTTTTTTAAATTTAAATGTCTTTTTAATTTACCATTCATATATCTGATTTTCATAATTAAAAAATTGTAAACAATATCTTTTTTTTCATTTTTGAGTGTCATTTTATATTTTTGTCCAGGGGTGTATATATATATATATATATATATATATATATATATATATATATATATATATATATATATATATATATATATAGTAAACAGATGAAAATAAACGATTGTTTTTATAGAGTATTATAAATTAAAAAGTACTCAGATATCAAAAGTTATAAAGATCTCACCTTATTACCATTCTTCATAACTAAAAATTTCATGTTAAGAAGTCTTTCATGAAATAGAAGACATGTGAATCTTACAGTTATTAAACAATAGTAAGATCGTATATATATATATATATATATATATATATATATATATATATATATATATATATTCTTGTTTTACCTCTTAAAAGTCCTACCTCTGAATAAAGACACAACCTGGTTCTGGTTTATTTTCCATTTACCGTATTTTGAATTAAAACACTTCGAATATTTAAATCTTCGCGCTGCTTTCAACTCTAACTGCTCGTAATTGTCACTCATTGCCAAGATTATCTAACTATGTTATCTTATTTCTACACTCTTCAGGCTGGGATGCTAAAAATTATTTATACTC
Source organism: Sepioteuthis lessoniana (assembly GCA_963585895.1). NCBI lineage: Eukaryota > Metazoa > Mollusca > Cephalopoda > Myopsida > Loliginidae > Sepioteuthis > Sepioteuthis lessoniana. The sequence continues at coordinate 65,096,525 of OY757940.1, read as the reverse complement.
TTTTCCTCATTCATACTTCCATTCACTTACGCATGCGCAACATAGGCGTATTGCACGCGCACATCTCAATGGAAGCAATCAACCTGTCGCGCAACATACGAAGTCCTTGAAACGAAGGTATTTAATCAAACAATCTTATACACTCTTGTCAAAACAAAAGGCGTTGCGATCGGGAATTCTATGGCAAGAACATTTTCTTCTTAGTAAAATGACCTCTGCTGAAGTATTTTATGAACTGTGAATTGCTGCTCTCTTTTGCCAATATGATTTTTCATACTGTCATCTTATTAGTTAAAAAACATGACTGAATATCCGTAAAATATTAGGCATCTTACATAATAGAGTAAAGATGTCTGGTTCATTGTGTTCTGGTTTATTTTTATCCGTATGTATAGTATCAACAATAGATAATTACACCAAAAAACTTTTTAGAAAAATGAAATTTTACTAAACCAAAGATGAAAGAATTTTATTATTATTATTATTATTATACTCCTTTAGAGTTTTTCACATCAGTGTCAGCTTATGGTCTTTCACTGGAGTTTGAGTGACAGCAAGTCTCCTCAAGTCTCCAGGACTCGTCTCAGGATTCTGGCTGTTCTTAGCAATGCTGTCGTTTGGATAGTCCCTACCCGTCCGCCAACTTCCAAGTCTTCCAGGCCTTTTAATAATCCTTTAGGTATTGTGCCTAACGCACCAATCACAATTGGTACAATCGTTACTTCCATGTTCCACAGTTTTTTTAATTCTCTAACAAGGTCGAGGTATTCATCCTTCTTTTCACTTTACTTTAGATTTATTATTATTATTATTATTATTTTTTTTTTTTTTGATATGCAATAAAAATAGTTATTATTTATTACCAGATTCTAAAGCATTGAAACTGTATGCAATTACAACAACTCTCTATCCAAAAACAAAGTTCAGCAAAAACTATTACTGATGTACATTATACAGATAATGAAGCCTTTCTTGTAAATACACCAGTTCAGGTCAAATCTCTGCAGTATAGACTAGAACAGGCTGTTAGAGGTTTGGTTTGGTTTAGTTTTATGGGATATCAAACATTGGAGGTTACTTAATAGCAAATCCATTTTTATATACATAAACAGTTAAATTTCGAACAATTGAAGTTTAGTCACTAAGCGTTTTCAGTCTATTGTCTTCATCTTTATAGTTATTTCCACAACGTTTCGGCCAATATATCCTCTGGCCTTCTTCAGGTGTTTGTTGAACTCAGGAACCTACACGGAACTTCGAACTACGTCCTTTACTGTATCCACGGGGTCACCTGTTCTGATTCCGTTGGCCATAACCGGGTACAAGTGTCAATTATCCCTGTATTGTTACTCTCCTGAAGTCAGGATTGAACCTGCAACCTCCAGATGATTGTCTCTTTATAAGCTTAGGGAACCAACGCCTGTAACCGTTACGCTATGTGTCCTGCTTGTTCTTGAGTTCGACAAACACCTGAAGAAGGCCGGAAGATATATCGACCAAAACGTTGTGGAAATAACTATAAAGATGAAGACAATAGTCCGAAACTTCTTAATAATAAAAATTATCAAGCTTCATATCAGAAATTTAGCCAACTAATCCAGTTTAGCATAAATACACAGCCTATTTCTATTTGACTCATGGATAGAAACCTATCAGGTTGCTACCACTCAAGGCAATAGTGTGCCCGGGAACAATGACAGTAAAGGGGCACTCCGCATTCCCCAAAGCTTCAGAATTAATGGTGCCTCACCATCATACTGTTTAGTGTCATATCTTGGACACTCATCGGGGGAGTCTTACTACTCTACAGAGATGCAGTCGGTGTATTCTGCAGCCCAAGCCGACTGGGCCAGGCAGTAAGAGAAATTGATCTCAGTACGAAAATAGATAAAATAGAATCCATGCTTTTATCAAAATGGTGCGATTTCCTTAACAAATGGCAAACTTCTGAAATTTATATAACAATTCATATTCTTCGATTGCAAGATCACATCTACAGAAAGTGATGTGAACACATACATTAATAAAGCATGGACAGATATTGACAGGTTAACAAGCATATAAAAATTTGATCTCTGAAAAAATAAATCAGGAATTATTTCTAGCCATTGCCGTGTCTTTATAACTGTATGGTTGCACTATGAATATGCAATAGTCCAAAAAAAGTTTTACCACGGGTATCAATAGAAATAGTGGCTCATCTGTTGCGCCTGGTGTATGAGTGCCTAACAGTTTAGCTAAAGATGTGACTCTCTAGACTGCTTATATAGCTTATTTCTTTATAGCGGAGAATGCTTTTTTAGAATTTTACACAATTTAAGGATGAGCTGATAGCATAATTTTATTGCTGTGAGGTGTCGAGTGAACAGTAAAAAGTGATTAGAATACAAAACAATGATTTTCTATGTCTGATTGATTTTAAGGGCATGTCAACCCATCTAGGATTATTTAATGTTTAGAGTTTTGGAAATTGAATTCACAATCCCATTAATTGTGTAGTTGTCTCTTAAGCGCTTTTTTGCTGATTGTTAGTGTCACGTATTCCCATCTAATACAAATAAATCATACACAGTTATATTGTTTTTAAGTAATTAATTCTATTTAATAATAGCCATTTATTGGTACACATTTGTATGGTGTCAAGTATTCCTATCAAATACTAATAACTTATACACAGTTATAGATTTAATTCTATTTAATAATATCTGTTTATTCAAACACAGTTATAAAGTTTGAGATAACTAATGATAATCATCCTTTATAAACAATTACACTTCGAAGTAATTATTCTCAATACAAATGAATTCCAGTTATATTGCATCAACTATTCCGAACGAATACGAATCATTTTTAAACTGAACTGTTTGATCTTAAGATTGGACCCTAACAGATCAAAGTGGACTTGGAAGTAATGTCAATAAAGCGGTACTCTATAATCCTCACATCATCTGATCTGAAACCTTTTTATCAGATGTAGTTTAGTTTCATACCCAGGACACTCATTTTGGAGGTAGTCTTACTCTTCCGCTGGGGATGCAATTAGCGTCATCTAATTCCACTAATAGAATGGATGATTTTCCTGTGAAATTAGCCAAATACTCGCTGCCGTGCAATAAGGCTAAACAAGCTATATCTGGTCTATACCTGAGGCCGTCTTCTAAATTAAAGTTACGCTTAAATTATGAGTCACTCGCATAGAGTAATGGTTAACAAGTTAGGCTAACACACCATTTTTGTCAGTTTAATTCTTACAGTAAAAGTAACTGGACATAGGCATAATGGTTAGAGTATTCGCCAATGGCTCGTGAGACCTGGGTTCAATCCCAGGTAGAGTCATACCAAAGACTCAAAAATGGTACTTGATGCGTCCTTGCTTGACATTCAGCATTATAAGATAAGGATCAAGGGTAAAGTAGAGCAATCCAGGAAAAGGAGTAGCACCCTCCCTTACACCTTGGTGTAGTAGCTATCGGAAAGGTAGCCTTCGGGTCAGCCTTGACAATGGTCGCCAACTTTACTTACTTAATTCTTACTGGGTAGCCTCTTATGCGAAACGAAGCAAAACTTATTTGTCTCAACTTTTGTGATGAAGCTTGATAATTTTTATCATTTAGAGTATTTGAATTATCGTCTTCATCTTTATGAAGACAATCTTTATGCCCTGTCGATTAAGTAAAAGGTATGGTTCGAAGTTCGGTGTAGGTTCCCGAGTTCGATAAAAAAAAGAAGAAGACTAATGTGCTCTTTGGCTGAAATGTTGAGAATATAACAGTAAAGACGAAGACAACGGTCCGAGAACACTAAATGATAAAAAAATAGTAAATTACTACTTGCATATAGCCAATTCGGAAGGCTTGAATTCCAATGTGGATATTGCAAGAGAATGCATTAATTTGAATGCACCAATCATAAAGGAAAAAAATGCTGAGACGATATAGACTGTCTCGTATTACGTAGAAGAGAAAGTTAAAAGAAAAAACAAGGGTAATGAAACTTCGAAAACAGAATGAGTAACTACAAAAAAAAAATGCAAATCTTAAATGTTGTACAAAAACAAAACAAAAGCAAAAATATAGAAAAAAAAAGAAAAGAAAAAAAAAGAAAAGAAAACCTTGAAAAAAACAAACATTTTTTAATATCTTGGACGTAACGATTTAATCGGTGCCAGTTGTGCTATCAACAAAGTGCTTGGAAACTGATGATTTTTACAAGATGATCCACTTAATCTGTCCAAATAAAAAGTGAAGAGATGAGATTAACAAAGAATGAATAAATAAATAAAAGAATAAGGTATTTTCTAAAAATTTAATGGAAAATGAAATGATAAGTAAAAAGGAAAACGAACTTTAAAAAAGAAAAGCTGAAACAATGAATGACAACCAGACAATGAAAAATATGAAAAGTTGGTTAAGAAATGAAAAAAAAAAAAGAAAAGTTATGAGAATACTGGATAATTATTCAGTGACCTGATTAAGGATTAGAAAGAAAGACTTGATCTTGGATTTTTAAATAAAGAACTAATGACTTGATTAAGATATGAAATAAATAGATAAATAAATAAATAAACAATGACATGATTAAGGGTTCGAAAGAAAGAAAGAAAGAAAGATACAAACAAGCAAACAAACAAACAAACAAATGACTAAATACTTGATCAAGGGTATAAAAGAAAGAAAGAAAGAAAGAAAAAAAGAAAGAATGTGATTGTATATAACACAAATTCTGTTCTTGGATATTATATGTTATTTCTTAATTGTTGACCCGGTAAAAGCATTAAAAATTGTGACTATTCCCTTCAAATTTTCCTTCTTTCCTTATATACTTATCAGTATTAGATCAGAAAACTTGAAACAATACAACTGTGTATAAATTATTTGTATTCGATTGGAATACTTAATGTCAAATAAATATGTACCAAAAGCCCTTAAGAAATAGCTACTCAAAAATGTAAATATAAACTTAAAATGAACGGGATTCCCTAACCACAGGTCATTAAATAACTCTAGACTGGTTGACATGCTGTTAAAATCAATTAATCAATAAATGAAAAGTAATATTGATTTTTTCTCGTTACGATATAAATAAATTCTATATAAAAAGAAACTTGTTCTGTGTATTAGATAAGAAGTAATTATTGATAAGAAGGATTTTAAGATTAAATTCTAATATAAATTTGACGTGAGAAATAAATGGTGCAGTAGTCGTTGTGAAAAAAACGGCTGGGCCTCCTACTGTAGTAGTTTATTTTTTTTCGTTTTAGGATTTTGAGGTTGCTAGTAGTTGGACCTCTATTTTTTTTTATTCTAAAAGAAAAGTAGTGGTCAAAGAAGTGTGATTTTATTTTGTTGCATTGATCTATTTTGTGGCAGCAGATAATAAGAAGCTCTCCAGTTATCCAGTCCACTGACTAAGAACAGAAAAATTCTACGCGCTTTGCATTTTGCCTTGAAGGAGACATACCTTGCCAGGTTAAATTAATACCTCATTCTTTCCTTGTTTTGTTAACGTGATTTTGTCAGTTGCTTATTTGTTGTATGGGTCAGATATACCGCGGCTCTTCCTTTTTTTTATATACTTTAAAGCAAGTAGCGCCTGACAGGATCCGGTGTCGAATGATTCACCAAAGAGAATCTGGGCTTAACTTTATTTTATATCTTTACACTTTAGCTATTCCTTTATATCTATTATCTTACTGTTTCTATCGATTTCCCTTTCATATTCTCCTTCCCTCTCATTAGTAGTTTTAAGCGGTATTCCCTTTCAGTTGCCTTTATTTAACCCATAGAACTCGATGTGTTTTCGCTACCTTGAAATACCCGGTAGCCTGAATTCGGGTCTGAGAAGACCCATTTCTAGATCGCTATTGCCTATGAAATAGTGTAATATGTTTTTCAACAGCCTGAGAGGTCACGTAAGTTGGGGGCTTATGTTCCTCAAGATTAATATCATCATCATCATCATGTCGCGCCGCCAGCGCGGATATCCCTGACCCTCTCTCGCCATTTCTTCCTATCATTCATCGCCTCCGGCAGGTCTTCAGGGTTACATCCTGTGTCCTCACATAGTTGCTGTATGTAAGTTCGTGTTGGTCGTCCTACTTTTGCACATCCATATGTGGGGGTCCATAGGAGTACATCGCTTATGAGCTCGTCCTTGCTTCTCCAGCAGTGTCCCGCGTGTCTGGTTCGTCTGACTTGTATAGTTTTCGTGATGGGGGGCAAGTGTCCGTATAGTTGGAGTCTCGTGGGGTGTTGTCGCCAGGACTTGTTTAATACTGCTCTCAAAATTCTTGTGTAATTTCCGTCTAGTTTTCTCTCCAGCCGCTTCGTTAGCGTCCATGTGGTGCATCCATATAGCAGTATCGACACAACCGATACTGCTTCAAGCGTGAAATGACCGTAGGACATTACTTTTCTCTCTCTCTCTCTCTCTCTCTCTCTCTTTTGAGTATATATATATATATATATATCATCCCAAACGCCTATGACTTCTGGCAAATTCTTTAGACTGCATCCAGTGTCCACACAGAGCTGATGTATGTAAGTTTTTGCTTGAAGGTCCACACCGTCGCATCATTGTATAGGAGCACACACACACACACACACACACACACATATATATATATATATATATATATATATATATATATATATGTGTGTGTGTGTGTGTTTGTGTGTGTGTGTCTGTGTCTGTATACTGGTGTCATACATTAATTTCGCTGAAATTCTTTTCTCGTTCTGTGTATTTTGTTAGTTAATTCAAATCTTGTATATTCGACTGATGTTTCCTGGCTGGAAAGTTGTGTATAAACAAAAGATTTTACGGGGAGTTTGCATATTGATCAAACTTTCTCAACAGATTCTGATGGTATTACTGAGGTGCTATGAATTACAGATAATGATGTTTTGGCTCTGAAACCATTGATTGACTAAACAGTCATAATCTATTGAATGTTTTGTTTGCCACTCAGCTTTTTTTGTCTTGCACTTTCGTTGATTATATATATATATATATAAGCTAAAATACTAAAAGCTCACTCTATATATTCTGTGGTTTTAAACAGCATGGATTTCTTAGGAATATATATATATATATATATATATATATAGAGAGAGAGAGAGATAGGAAGAGAGAGAGAGAGAGAGAGAGAGAGAATACCTGGAACTTGCCAGTTAGCTGAAAAAAATACAGTGGAACATGAAGGTAACGGTGATTTCCACTGTAGTTGGTGCCCTGAGAACAATCCCTAAAATCCTGCTAAAGAGATTGGGAAGACTGGAGATCGGAGGAAGAATTAAGACCATCCTGAGTACTGCACCGTTCAGATCAGCTAGAATGTTAGGAAGTGTCCTGGAGATTAAGGCAGAATTACAGTCACTCAGACACCAGAAAAAAAATTACACCAGTTAAAGCTAGTGTGAAAACCCGTAAGAAGTAAAATAATAATAATAATAATAATAATAATAATAATATTGATGTTATCCACTGAGAATGATTTAGACAACTAAAATTTAGCTATACGTACAAACGATACTTGTGCAATCTAGAAACTGACCGAGCATATAAAAAGCAGAAGATTCTCTCGAACTTTAAAGGAAAAAGAATCACTCGGTTTATTCTGAAGATCCGATTTAATTGTTAAAAAAACAAACAAACTTAACATCAATTCTTCTCAAGTCTTCAGGACTCTTCTCAGTATTCTGGCCGCTATCAATAATGTCGTAGTTTAAATAGTCTCCACTCGTCCTCCAGCCTCCAAGTCCTCCAGTCCCTTTATTAATCTTGTGATTACTGTACAAAAAGCCCCGGTCACAATTGGTGTTATTGTCAACTTCATGTTCCATAGTTTTTTTTCAATTCCCTAGCAAGGTTCAGGTACTTATCTTTCTTTTCAGTTTCTTTCTGTTTTATTCTGAGATCAGCCGGGACAGCAAAGTCCACACTTTTCGTGTTCTCTTTTTTTGTTGATTAATCTAAGGTCCCGTGTTCTGACCGAGATCATGGGGTTTGTTTGTATGTCAAAGTGGCATCATTGCAATTATGAATAGTAACGGTGATAGAGCATCTCCTTGAAATATACCTCTTTGGATCTTTTCTTCGGCTAAGCTTTTTCCTCTTGCTGTCAATTCTACTCTCCAGGTTTTCATGGTTTTCTCGACAAAGTTTATGACTTCTGATATTTTATACATTTTGCAGCAGTTTATTATCCAGCTTTGTGGGACCATATCATATGACTTTTTGTTGTCAATCCAAGTCATAGATAGATTTTTCCGTCTGATCTTGTTCTCGTTTAGGATGTGCTAATCTTTGTAAATTAACTCTGCTGTGCCTCTGAACCCTATGCGTTATCCTTTCCGTTCCTTGTTAGCGATTAGTAAATCTCTTCCCTTATTATTGCTGTTTATATTTTCCACATTTTCGGTAGGCAAGTTATGTGTATGTAGTTGTTTGGGGCAGTTCCTTTGCTTGAGTCCTTTTAGATCAATGTGGACTTTCCTTAGGTCATCCATTCGGGTACGTGTGCTCTTTGTAGACATCTGTTCGTTTCTAGTGCTAGTCTGTCGTGAATAGAGGTGAATTTCTTGAACCAGCAGCCATGTATTCGATCCTGGCCTGGTGTTTTCCAGTTAGACATTTTTTTAGTGATGCTTTGAGTAAATCTATGTGTATTTCTGCTTTCGGGCCTTCTTCGATCCCTTCAAATTCTATTGTCATATTCTTTATCCATTCGGCTTTTTCGATATGTTTTTTGGTTGCCATATTTTAGTCAAAAATCGTTCGGTTTCCCTCGCATCAAGTTGTTGGTAAGTTTTAGTGTCATCTCCATTCTACATTTCTTAATGCTGGTAAGGTAGTCTTTTTCCCATTCATAATTCTCTTGAAATTTTCTAGATTTACCTTTTGTTCTTGTGCCAGTGTTTGCTCTGGGTAGTTTGGTTGTGTGTTGTTTGGTTGTGTTAGCGGTTCATTTTAGTTAGGCTTTTTTTAGTTAATACTTGATGTGTCTGGTAATGTATAACTATCTTGTTCATTATCTATTTTCTGGTGAATCTAAAGTATTGCAAGGTCACTCCTTTGAGAGTTTTTCACTATATCTTTAACGGATGGGTTTACACTGGATTTTTAGGGACAGCAAGTCTCCTCAAGTTCCAAGGACTCTTTTCGGTATTCTGCCTGATCTTAATAATCCTGTTGTCTGGATGGTCTCCAATTGTCCTCTTATTTCCAAGTTTTCAAATTCCTTTACAAATCCTTTTGGGGGTTGTTTCAAGTCTACCAATAACCACTGGTATCACAGTCACTTTCATGTTCCATAGTTTGTTTGTTTTCAGTTCTCTTGTAAGATTTTGATACTTATCTCTCTTTTTGCTTTCCTTTTATTTTACTTTGTGGCCTGCCGGTATGGCTAAGTCCACTTTTTGGCAGGTCCTATTTTTTGTTGACTATTATTTGGTCTAGTCATCTCCACAAATTTGGTTATCTGTTTTTATTTCCAAATTCCAGAGAATTTTGCGCGTTTTATTTTTCACAACGGATTCTTGGTTGTGTATATACCACTTGTTCCTATGGTTAAATGTCAATGTCTTAAACAATTCACAGTGGATCTTCTTTCCTACCCAGTCGTGTTTGTCTTATAGGTTTTAGTGATAATTTGCTGCATTTGCTTCTTATTTGATTATCATCTTATTACTCTTTGGAGAGTTTTTTCTTCCAGCATTAGCTGATTGTTTCTTGCTTGAGTTTTAGTGACACCAAGTCTCCCTAAGTATTCAGGATTCTTATTATTATTCTGGCCGATCTTAATAATGCTGTAGTTTTGATGGTCCCTACCCGTCCTCTTATTTCCAAGTCCTCCAGTATTTGTACCAAACTTTTGGTGATTGTACTCAGAGCACCACTTACGATTGATATTACTTTCACTTGCCTATCCAACAGTTTTCAGTTCTCTAGCAAGGTCCATGTATTTATCTATTTTTTTGCTTTCTTTCAATTTTATCCTGACGCTTACCGGAACGGCAAAGTTTACAACTTGGCCAGTTCGCGTTTTTTTTTGTTTTCGCTTTTTTTCTTGCTTACTATCACAAAGTCTGGTAGTCTGGTCGAGATTAGGTGAACCGTTCGTATCTCAAAACCCTAGAGGAGTTTGTGCGTCTTATTATCCAGGACAGATTCTGGGCTGTGCAAATACCATTTGTTCTCATGTTCAAATTGTATCGTACAATTCCCAGTGGATCACCTTTCCCCACCTAATAGTCTCGAGACTTAAAATCTTTCTATGCCAATTTGCAGCATTCGCTTATTATGTGATTGATCGTTTCGTCTCAATCACCAGATAACCAATATTTACTATTTTTTACGTTTTATTTATTCTTATTTTGATATAATTGGTTCTTATGGCGTTGTTTTGTGCTGCTATTAGAAGAGATTCAGTTTCTCTCTTAAGATTTCTCTTTCTTAGCCTCGTCTACATTTTCTCGTGGGAGATGTCACCTGTTTGTCGATTGAAATTTTCATACAGTTGTTTGTCTTTCCATTTTTGTCTTCTTGTTATTTACGTTCTGTTGGTCACTTGTTGTCCGTATTGTTTCTGGTGGCCGTAATCAGTCTTCGTCCACGCTTTTCTGGGTAGTCTTCGGGTCGTTGTATCGATGCATCGACGCTATCTTGAATGCAAGCAAGTTCTCTTTCTCTTTCTTTTTTGACACATACATGTTTATCTTTTTGATGGGATTTCTGCCATATAATTTCGTTTTATGTAGCTTTCAAGTTCTCCTGAGATACTCTTTTTTCAATTTTTTTTCATCTCCACTTATTTGTAAGTTTCCTTTTCTCCGAGCGTTCTGTTTTATTCTTGATTTGGTAGACCCATTCTTTCCGTCATGTGTCGTTTCCCGCTTTTTATTATTAGTAAGGCACATTTTATATGCCATATTCCATCCCTATGTCCTTGACTCTATATTCTCCTTGCTTCTATTCGGCTTTCCAATTTTTGTTTTTCTTTTTTGCCTTTTCCTTCTGTCGTCAATTCCACTCTCCAGTTTTTGATGGTTTTATTGATAAACTTAATGACTTTGTCGGATATTTTGAATATTCTGAGACAGTGAATCATCCAGCTTTGGCGGACCATGTCGCAAGCGTTTTTGTAGTCAATCCATGCCAGAGTTAGATTTTTTCATTATTATTATTATTATTATTGGAAAGTGTGTAAATACTATAGAATGTTGGATCGCAAAAATGGTATATACATCAAGTAGGACCAATAACAGATTGCGTAGTCGGCTGGGGCTGTAGTATACACCAACTAAATCTCTGCAGAACGGTTAGACACCCCCTAATGAATGTCCTGGATATGGCACTAAACAATCTGATGATGAGGTTCCAGGAATGCGGAGTACCCCTTCACTGCGATTGCTCCCGGGTCAACTAATGCCCAAAGTGGTAGCACCTGATAGGGTCCAAAATAGAATTATTTGAACTTTAAACTGAGGGCAAACAAAGGAATTGTGCGAAATTGAATTGTTAGAAATAGAACTGTTTGATACTTTCATTTTGTATATGTCCAAAATGTGTTTACAAATCATATATTTAATAGATATGTAAGACCAATATTTGTTATTAAATAACCAACAATGGTTGATATGCCATAAAACCAAACTAAACCAAACCAGTAACATATGTCAAAACAGCTGCTATTCTATGGTACATTGCTACCTAAACTGACAGAAATATAAAGAATAATTGAACAGAACCACAAACGAAATAGAAAACTAATTAATATGTGAATATGAAGAAATTATAGCATATCACTTAAGGAATATAATAAAAGAAGTAAATACAAAGATCTGGAAGCACAAAGTGAGAAAGTTTGGCACCGTAAAACTATGAGCGTGCTAGTAAAAATGGGAGTCCTGGGTACGATTAAGAAAGGGACAGATAAACACATTAATAAGATTCCTGGTAGTCCTTGCTTATATGAAATTCCAAATTTTGCATTTTGCGGAACTGCTCATCTCCTTAAGAGTATACTATCAATGTGACTGAATAATGTCACCGACAAAAAGCCGCAAAAACACAAATAAATAAAATATATATACTCACTACCTTCCCTCAACCAAAGTAAAGACCTGTTGAAGTATTGTAAAAAGCAGAAAATAAAACTGTTGAGGAGACTTGCTGTCACTCAAACTCCAGTGAAAAACCATCAGCTAATACTGATGTGAAAAACTCTAGAGGTGTAAATAATAATAATAAAAGTGTGGGTTTATTCCGAAACAGCGCCGACTTAAAGAAGTCATTGCTCAAATTTGTGAGTTAGAAAACGCTTGAGTTTTAATAATGATAGTTGAAAGGCCTGGTATTTTTTAAAAAAATTTGATGATTGTGGCAAACGAAGATAGAAGTTGTGTCATTGATACCAACAGAGCCGCGAAAGTAGTGAGATATCTGAAATTCAAGAAAACGCGAGTAATTGTATATTTAAGCGAAAAAAGACACGGGTCCACTTACGGCGGGCAGGTAGCGATGCAAATCACATACACACACGCATAAAAATACACACGCCGAAAGAGTAGAAACTGTCAGTAATAGTATATGAAAGGCGAGTGAGTTCTATCCTACTGACTCAGGTAAAGCGACACCCGTTATTTTTTAAGAATGACATAGAGAGCATTCATTTGCTGGGGTGTGCTGGAGGGTATCAATGTCTTTACATGCTGACGTCGTGGAATGGTCTACGGCTTATTTTGTGAATATTGTCTGCACTTAAAGCGTCTGCGTTATATATATATATATATATATATATATATATTGGTTGGTTGGTTGGTCTTGGTTTTATCACATATCAACCTTTGTAGGTTTTTTAACGCCAAATCCATTTTCATAGAAGTAATCAGTTCTATTCCAAACAATTCAATTTAGCATGAGCACACACTTCAGCAGTCAAAAAACATCACCACTCAGTTAAGTCAAACAGTTCTAATTCAAACAATTCAGTTTAATATAAGTATAGACTTTATCCATAAAGTTAAATGTCGAAAACATTTCTATTTCAAACAATTCAGATCAGCATAAGAAAGCAGTTTCGATGTCAAAACAGTTCAATTTAAAGCAGTTCAGTTAAGCATAAGTAAATAGTTTAATTGTCAAAATATTTCTATTTCAAGCTTTTCAGTTTAGTCAAACAGTTCTATTTTAAACAACTCAGTTCAGCACAAGTACGCAGTTTAGTTCTATTTAACCCATTGATCATATTTACCAACCCTCCGCTCGGGCAGGATATGACACAAGATCAGTTGTTAAGCGGAGTTTAACAAGTTTGAATTCAGAGTTTTCCTTCTCCTAGACTAGTTGCCTCACCCAGGCTGAAGAAGCTAGTCTGCCCTACTATTTAGCCATAGCTGGAGGGAGAATATTTTGGATTCATACCTTTCC
>OY757940.1:65068094-65078094 GCA_963585895.1 Sepioteuthis lessoniana | reverse complement strand
TGTTAAATGAAATTCCTGTATATATATACTTGAATTTCTTTTAACGCATCTTATGAATTTATCGTAGTGGTTACGTTAGAAACGTGTTTAGATTTGTGTAAATATACATACATGCGTACATTACTTTTATACTTCTTTGCAACAAGACATATTGAGCAATGCTTGTATTTATTCCAAACAATATAGGATTTTTTTTCAGTGAGGATATCTTCAACCTTACTGTAACTGTAATAATTGGTTTTATATTAAGCATACATACGGAATCTCATCATTTTTTACTGACGAATTTCCAAAAAAACTAATAAATATCATAATATAGTTTTTACAAGATAGAATTATGTGAGTAAAAATTGGTAACAATTATTCTGAGCAATCTATGCTGTTCCTCTGGGATCAAGGCTGGGATATTTGTTGTTATTAATATTCAAAATTGATTTACGTAATGATACATAGTCAGAAATAAAACTATTTGTTGTTGATGTTGTTAGACCATTATCAAATGAAACAACACAGATGGATCGAAATAAATTGCCATATTAGGAAGATATAAGGAAATTATGATTTAATACAGGAAAATGTAAAGTACAAAATATTGGATTGAAAAACATTAAAGTGTAAAATAAATTAAGCATCAAGGAAATCAAAAACTAAATGAGGAATGCAATCCAGGAGTTAGCAATGCAGTTAAGTTTAGAGCTGAAAATAATATTGTATTTATTGTATCAGGGGAAAGTAGAATTATTGGCTGGAAGGTTGGAAATTTTATTTCAGAGTAGTCAAAAGTTTTTTAAAAATCTATAAAACCCTTATAAAACCTTACAGACAATATTGTACTAAGGTCTGGGCCCTTCTGTTAAGACATGAAAATTGGAGTGAGATACTGAGACTGAACGGCATACAAAGAAGTGTGACAAAAATAGTAAAAACTGTAAAAGATTTTGCAAATTTTTAATCGTCTCAAACTCTGTAGAAATTACTAATGAGTATAATGTTCGCCAATGGTCCGGGAGACCAGGGTTCAATCCCGGATTGAGTCATACTAAAGACTCAAAAAATGGGAGTTGATACCTCCTTGCTTAACACTCAGCATTACAAGGTAAGGATCATGGGTAAAGTGGAGCAATCCAGGAAATGGAGAAGTGCCCCTCCTACACCACGGTGTTGTAGCTATCGAAAAGAAAGCCTTCGGGTAACATTCGACTAAGCTCGCCAAGTTTACTTTACTATATTAAAAAGATAAATAAGAATTGATCTGACTGAAACTTTGAAATAATTAATGAAATGAATCACGACTAGTGACAGTCAACAAAAAAGAGAACTTGCTGAATTGTGGAATTTGCTGTGCCGGCTGACCACCGGGTAAAACTGAAGGAAAGAGAAAAATGAAACCTGGACTTTTCTAGAGAATTGAAGAAGACCTTGGAACATGAATGTGACAGTGATACCCATCGTAATCGGTGCACTTGGTACAGTCCCCAAACGATTGGTACAGGGAGTAGGGAAATTAGAAATCAGAGGACGAGTGGAGACCATTGAAACTAAAACATTGTTGAGATCGGGCAGAATACTGAGAAGAGTGCTGTAGATTGTTACTCAGGCTCCAGTGAAAGACTATCTGCAAACGCTGATATGAAAAACTCTCAAAATGACACGCACAAACTCTTATGGGACTTTGACATAGAAACGGATCACCTAATCTCGGCCCGAAGACCAGATCTTATAATAATTAACAAAAAAAAAAAAAAAAGAAAATCTGCAAAATTGTCGAGTTTGCTGTCTCGGCTGACCACAGAATAAAACTGAAATAATGTGAAAAGAGAGATAAGTACCTCGACCTCGCTAGAGAATTGAAAAAACTATGGAAAATGAAGGTTTATACCAATTATACCAACTGTGATTGGTGCTTTTGGCACGGTAACAAAAGGATTATTCAAGGGCCTGGAGGATTTGGAAGTTGGCGGCCGAGTGGAGACCATCCAAACAACAGCATCATTGAAAACGGCCAGAATACTGAGAAGAGTCCTGTAGACTCCAGTGAAGGGCTATCAGCTAACGCTGATGCGAAAAACTCTAATGAGTTTTAACAACAAGAACAATAATAATAATTATTATTATCATTATTATTATTATTATTATCGACCTGGTACTAATTAACATAAAAGAAAGAGTATTTGTCGTCTTGAAGATTTTGCCGTTCCGGCAGGCCACAGACTGAAAATAAAAGAGAGAAGAAAAAAGAAAGACAAATACCTGGACCTTGCCAGAGAACTATTAACACTGAGGAAGATGTGGCTGACTCTGATACCAGTTGTAATTTGTGCACTTGGAACGGTTCCCAAAGGTTTGGAAAGAGGATTGAAACGATTGGAAATCAAGAAGAATCGAGACTATTCAGACTTCAGCATTGTTGAGATCGGCTTGAATAGTTAGAAGAATTCTGGAGACCTGAGGAGACTCGTTGTCACTATGCCTCCTGTGTAAACTCCCAGCCCTCGCTGATGTGTAAAACTTGGAGGCAGTAAAATAATGATACAACTAAAAATAATAATGTGCCCACTGATAATGTGGAGAATACTAACTGCACAAGTAAGGGAGGAGGTTTACTATTTACTAATAAGCCGCGAACTTCCCCGAAGAACAAAACGGATCCCGCTAGGGAATGAGCGGAATAGATCTACTATACACTGATCAACATATCCTCAAAGAGGGACAAAAAAATCTAGATAGACCTCAAAATGTCATATGATATGGGCCTGCAAAGCCGGATAATACACTGCCTCAAAATGTACAAAACATCCGACGAATTCATGAAGTTTATCGAGAATCTATAGAAAACTGGAGAGTGGAACGAATGTTAAAAAATCTAGACAGAGATCTTCCAGGGAGATGCGCTATCACCATTACTATTTACAATGGCAATGATGCATTAGAATCACATACTTAGAAAATGCACCAGCGGATACAAACTTGGTAAATCGCAAGAATAGATCAATCACCTAATGTACATAGACGACATCAAAAATGTAAGAGAATTGGAAAAAATAATAGTCAGTGATGATATACAGTGACGATATATGGAGTTTAGTATAGAAAATATGCCATACTGATAATGAAAAGCGTAAAGCGAAGTAGTACGGAAGGAATAGAACTACTAATCAAGAAAAAAATCAGAATGTTCGAAGAGATGAAAGAAAACATTTAAAAAAGAATACTTCAGGAGAACAAGGAAACTACACGAAACTAAAAGTACATAGCAGAAATCTCATCAAAGGGATAAACACCTGGGCTGCTTTCCTCGTAAGATACTCGGACCCATTCTTAAAGAGGAAGAGAAAAGAAATTTGAAAAAAAAAAAATGGACCAAAGAACAAAGAACTCACGACTATGAATAAAGCCTTAAATCACAGACATGATGTTGATGATTGTGTGTGTCAAGAAAAGAAGGAAGAGGACTTACAAGCATTCAAGATAGCAATGATGCATCCATACAGCAACTCGAAGACAACATATAATAACGAAGATTACAGCCACCAGAAACAATACAGACAACACAAGCATCAACAAAACAAAAATAACCAGGAAACAAAAATGTGAAGATAAACAACCGTATGAACATTTCAAGTGACAAACAAGCGAAATCTCATTCGAGAAAACTTGAACGTAACTAAGAAAGGGAAACATTAACAAAAGAACTGAATCTCTTCTGAAAAGAACACAAAACAACGCCAAAAGAACTATGTCAAAGCTAGAACAGAGAAGACGCAATAAAATAGCAGGTGCCGATTATGTGTTCTTAGAGACGAAACGATCAATCACATTATAAGCGAATGCAACAAATCATCGGAAAAAGAGTATGACTTGACACGACTGCGTGGTGAAGGTGATCCATTGGGTTTGTGCAAATTTCAATTTTAAATTTGATCATTTCAACAAATGGCATATGCACAATCCAAAATCCCTCTTAGAGAATGAGACGCGTAAAGTTCACTGGGATTTTGAGATACAAACAGATCACATACTCAAGGCCTGACGACCAGACCCAATGATTGTTCAAAAAAAAAAAAAAGACAGAACCTACCGAATAGTGGATTTTGCTGTTCCAGTTGACCACAGGTTAAAACTGAAAGAAAGCGAAAAGAGAGATACGAGGATCATTAAATAAGTTTCCAGACTTTTTTCGTATGGACACTTTTGTCTTGATGCCCATCTTGGTCAAATAGTATGTGACAAGGATGGAGTTATGGACTGGTGTATTGTCCTGGTGGAAATGCCACACACCCGATTTTAAGAGTGCTGGCCTCTCTCCTAGGAATCTCTTCCTGAACTCCCTTAAAACCACAACATAATAACCCTAACCATAACCCTTTGGCCAATCAACTCTGGTGTATTGACTTCCTTACTCCTCCCACACCTATCATCATCCCTCACAGACTCCCTGCCTTCCTTGAATCTCTTATACCACTCAATAACAGATGATCAATTCATGCAAGATGGTCGAAAAGCAGTCTGAAGCATTCCATACGCTTCTGTGGCATTTTCCCCAAGTTTAAAAGAAGAATTTTATTGCATATCGTTCTTCTAAAGTGTCCTCACGTCCAGATTGCATTTTTGAAATTCACGAGCTGTGACAATCAGGCTTTAGTAGGGTATATTCCAATTGTTGGTGGAGTTGTTCCTTTGAGTTTGAAATCATAAAAATTGGTCAGTCATCTTATAAGATGTATAGCAATAACATAGTGAATTTTCAAGAGTCTTCGACAATTTTAAATGCCTGTACAAAAAAAAAGTCTGGAAACCTATTGAATTCACCACGTGTGTCGCAAAATTTGAAAAAACTATCGAACATGAAAGTGACCGTGATACTAACTGAAAATGGCACGCTTGGTACAGTCACCAAAGGATTAGCACAAGGATTGATGGACTTGGAAATCAGAGGACAAGTAGAGACCATCCATACTACAGCATTATTAAGATCGGTCAGAATTCTGGGAAAAGTTCTAGAGAATTTATGTACCAAAAAAACAAAACAATTTATATTTTCGCTTAATTCATATTTAGACATATAAGGAACATATTAGTCACCATATATTAAAAATGTTAAAATTGGTGTATTCTATTGGTTAGAAAACCATTTCGTAGAGCAAAATATCTCTGCTGACGAACACTCTCCGATGAGTGTCAGAAGAATGAGATCCCTTAGGATCAATAAAATAATCCGCTATATTCATCTTTAATGTAGGTTTTTTTATGAGGTCGAAGTGATGGCTCTACGACTAATACACGCCGTTTGTCTCAACTTGGGACCAACTTCATCGCTGTGGTTATTAGTGCGTGAAGCGGAAGAGAATTCGAGCTTTGGCCGAAGCATCTGATATTCACTTTGGCCTGAAGAAAGGCATGAATCCATGTCTTCCTGCAGATATTCGTGAATAGCAGATAGGTTTAGTCCAATATAATACAGCTAACTGATTGTTACTTAGAAATAAATGCTTCAGGTAACAATGTTTTTACTTGGATAGTAAAAAGAATGAAATGACGGAAATGAATGAAATTCTCATGAACATTGAGATACAAACGGATCATTCAATGCAAATCAAAATTGCAGATCTTGTGTTGATTAACAAGAAGAAAAGAACTTGTCCTCTTGTGGATTTTGCTGTTCAAACGGGGAGTAAAAATAAAAGAAAGCGAAAAAATCGATAAATATTTGGATCTTGTCAGAGAGCTGTAAGAGCTGTAAAACATGAAGGTGACGGTGATACCAATTGTAATTAGTGCACTTGAAATTGGGGGAACTGAAGATAATCGGAAGAATCGATACAACCCAGTCTATTGTACAGCACTATTAAGATCAGCTCGAATACTTAGAAGACATCTGCTGAGAAATATAGAGAAATATGTTACTTAATAAAATAAATTAAAACACAAAAACAAAAAAAAAAAAAAAAAAAAGAAACAAAGAGTATCCGGTTAAACTGGTGGGAAAAACATGCAATAATAATAATAATAATAATAATAATAATAATAATAATAATAATAATAATAGAGGGGATAGGGACTGGAGTTCAAGAATAGACTTGACTGGCTCTAGAAGTTAATCCACTTTGAACTTTGCGAACAACTAAATGCACAGACACACGCGTGTTTTTGTATATATATATATATATATATATATATATATATATGTGTGTGTGTGTGTGTGTGTGTGTGTGTGTGTGTGTGAAAGTACATGATAATTCTGAATCATATTGAGGAAACAGCATATAGTTTACGAAATGAATATCCACTTTCCAACATTATCTTTGATGTTGTCGAATCACTTAATTCAGCGGTAAATATTGATCAAATGTAGTGAACATTGTTCACTATGAGTTTGAAAGCATACTTCTACAAATAATTACGAGATAAACTACAAAATTACTGGGTCTAGCTCATATATATATATATATATATATATATATATATATATATATTATTTTATAGTATTGAATTAATTTTGATGACTATTGCAATACGGAGTAATAATTATTTGAGTCTAATTAATTTCAAAGTCTCTGACGCTGAATTTTTACTTTGAAACTAATTAGACTCAAATAATTATTATTTCGTATTGCAATAGCCCTCTCAATTAATTCACTACTATAAAATGAAATAATTTCTGCAATGCTTCAAGCAAATTACAAAATCCTTATATATATATATATATATATATATATATATATATATATATATATATATATATATACGATCATTTGATTTCCCTTTAAGTAAAATTGCTTCCGAGATAGATTTCATGAATTAAGATGGTTGCTTTGCAACTTAAGATATTTTCTTTATGAAATCAATTACGTTGCATTTTTCATATCGAAGCACTCCTTTTCGACATTCCCGAAAGCCTTCCCACTCTGCTATGTCCTAAGTCACCTATTTCCTCGCGGACAAATTAATTTGGAGGAATAAGAAAAAAAAAAAAAAAAAAAAAAGTAACTCTTTGCTTTTATTTTGTTTTATTTTATTTTTTCAGACTGACAATAAATAACTGTGCCTGTTCTTTTTTTTATTAAAAAAACAAACATATCTGAATTTTTATTTGCACTCTGGACCAAAGTATATGAATATTTATTTAGTTTTAGGGAGAAAACGTCCACACATTGGAATCTCATACATGGAAAGTATTATACATTAACTGACCCTAAACATAAAAAAAACACTAGGAAAATAAAATACGAAACTTGCAAAATAAAGGTGAAACCAAAAAGAGCAAATAAATTTTTAAAAAGGTATTATATGAAAAACCTCTTAGACACATGCGCACATACAAAAACCAAATCTCGCACCTTCACGTTTATAAATACATATACATAAATTTTAATCACACTTTAGAATAAAATCTCTCAAGAACCGGAAGGTATGCCCTTGCATATTAACAAACACGCTTACATACTCGTAAAAAATGCTGTCTATATGATTTTATTTTTACAATGAATCGCACAGACACAGATCCGCAGATATTTGAGCAGAATGATTCCATTATGGACGCCTTGTCTAGCGAGGCACAAGCCGTCCAGTCCTGAAATGGTGACTGGAAATTTATTACGCAAAGTAGATAAAATGGCGGGATTTGCAGCGGGAGAATATAGGGGTTACCGAACTTATTCCCATCAAAGCCTTGCAATCTTCGCTTCAGTGAATAGCGCCGTTTTGATCTAGTCTCCATTTCAAGACCCTATCAGAAAGGCATTAGTTGTTTTATTTTTTTAATATTTTTTTCACCCTACATAATTGCGTAAACACGCACATATCTACACACATACACCTACATACAGATACACACACACGCACATACATGCAAATGCATCATATATATATATATATATATATATATGTAAAGAGAGAGAGAGAGAGAGAGAGAGAGAGAGAGAGAGAGAGAGAGAGAGAAAGAGAGAGGCTTGTTTTGGCTTTATGTATTTTCAGAAAAATGATGTTACGCTACAGCTAAATCTATTCTACAGAGATTGTAGTAAGTCTTTAAACAGATAACAGTAATAATAAGGGTTACCTTGCTAATAATAATATCAGTGGGAATATACTAACAGTACTGTTGAAATAACATTAACCCTTTTAATCTGGAAGTTCTATATTTCGGACTGAGACCCATTTTTCTATATACCAATCTTCTGCACTGACCGCTGAAGTCCTTTATATCGCATCAAAATATTTTCGGAAGAGCACTTTCTGACTATTCACAGTTAGAATATTTCAGGATTAACCCTATATTACAATGCACCATCAGTGCAATATTCAGACTTGGGTGCTATATTAAAATACAATTTGCGCCATATTTCTAGAGAAGCGCTGTTTTATTATTATTTTGGGCCTAGACTTATTTTTATAAACATTATAGACACGATATTTTATACTGGGACATTAGCCTAATGAGTAAAGTGTTTGCTAATGGTCTGGGAGACTGGGGTTCAATCCCAGGTTGAGTCAAACCAAAGGCTCAAAAGGTACTGCCTTGCTTAACACTCAGCCTTGTAAGGTAAGGGTAAAGTGGCGCAATCCAGCAAATGGCGTAGTGTCCTCCCCTACACCTCGGTATAGTAACTATTGTAAAGGAAGATTTTGGGTCACCAACTTTACTTTTACTTATTTTAGGATGAGCACTATTTACAAAGTAAATCCGATACGTATGTTTGAGATTACATAACGTCATATACTAAAAAAATGGTCCACTGTTCACAGGTATTTTTAATTGTATGATAGAGTTGTTTTATAAAAGATATCTATACTATGGAGCGAAATCTGAATGTCTTATTTTGCTCGCTGTGTGTGTAATGGGGATGAATATGTAAACTCAGATACACAATATATTAAAGCTAAGAGCTTAAGACTTTGTAGAGAATATTGTTACAGGCTTAATAAAATGATGTGATAGCTTCAAAAATGGAATGCTGGGATAATTTTTATTACGGAATGATAGAAAAGCTTTAATAATGAAATGATGGGATGATTTTAATTATGAAATGATTGAATAGTTTTAATGATGAAATGGTGGGATGAATTTAATGATGAGCTATCTTTAAATACGGAACGATGGGTTGTCTTTAATAATTAACTAATTGGATAACATTAATAATGGAATGATTATGCTTAGTATGCTTCTTGAAGATCATCATTTTCTATGTAAATTATTTCTAATTAAGTTATCCTGTTTGCGTTTCTCACTGAAAAAGATTATCGTTTTTTGCCACTGTCTGACTTAGGAATTGATCTCATGACTGTTAGATGCACTTTAAACTACGCTTTTACCCACTAGACTAGGTTTTCTCATTGTTTTGTACTTGACGCAACCCTCGTAACCAAATTTAATTTCCATTAACCTCAAATCAATCAACTGAATATTAAATTATAAAACAACTAATTTACAAGTGCTTTAAACAATATAAATGAGAAAAGAATCAGTAAACTTTAAATGCAAACGCACCTTTAATTCTTGAATTATTTTTTAATATGAAGGATAGGGGTTTTGAGTACTGAGGGGATATCGAATATTAGGTTGCAGGTTTGTGAGTTTGAATGGTAAATTAACACATTCTATTTTCTCAGTACTTTTCTGATTGCGCTATAAACATGCTCATGGCGAAACCCAGACTCCACCCGATATGAAAAAGTAGCAAAATTAGGGTCAAGCGTTGCACAAAACTTAGAATATTTTGATACATTTGCTTTCGTTCATCCAGTATTATCCAATTACATACTCTTCACTTCAAGATCGAAAGTAATTTTAATTAATTCTTCCTCAGGAAAGGTGTTTTCATTTGAACTAGATTTGCACT
Organism: Sepioteuthis lessoniana; assembly: GCA_963585895.1. Classification (NCBI taxonomy): domain Eukaryota; kingdom Metazoa; phylum Mollusca; class Cephalopoda; order Myopsida; family Loliginidae; genus Sepioteuthis; species Sepioteuthis lessoniana. Next base: position 65,068,255 of record OY757940.1, on the reverse strand, counting down.
TTCCACAATAAAATAATTTGTTTGTGAGAAAACTCACCGAAATAACTATACTAAATGCCTAAAAGACTATTTTAAAGAAAATGATATTTTCTTCATTGTTCATTTTTGAGTTGGTAAATACAGCTTCAGTTTCAATACATTTTGAATATATATATATATAT
>OY757940.1:65038094-65063094 GCA_963585895.1 Sepioteuthis lessoniana | reverse complement strand
GAAGTCATTTTTACAATTAAGGTCTTCAATTTTATTAGTGACTAAAATGCATCACCAAAATTTTAAACAGACACAAAGTGAGTTATAGTATCAGTGTTTTAAGATCCAATATATTGATATAATCCGTTTTTATTTTACACAAGTAAACACTTCCTACATAGGTGCGATACCAATGCTTAAAAAATCAATGTATAAATAAAGTTCACAAGTATTTAAAACTTCTTACATAAATTTACTTGATCCATTGATTGGACACAAACTTGTACAAATATTCTGGGTCAGAGTGAACACGGGGATGTCCTCGTGGTGTAATGGTTAAAGTGATGGACTGCGGAATCGTAGTACGCGATTTCGTACTCCAGTCGCGCTATTACGTTCACTTTCGGCCAAATACCCTTGGGAAGGGTATGAACCCCCCAATCCTCCCAGCTATGGGTTAAATAGTACCAGTCTTGTTCTTCTAGGAGAATGGCTTTGGCATTAAATAACCTAAAAAGAGTTGATATGCCATTAAACAAAGAAACCAAACCAAACCAAACCAAAGTGGACACAGGAATAATGACCACGTAGTGATGATCCCATATTCCCAACAGATCCAGAACTAGAACCTCATCATCAGATACAGTTTAGCATCACATCCAAGAAATGGCGCAGGTTGGAAGATAGAATCAGATAAAATGATTAGAAATATATAAACAGAATGTGATATATATGAAAAGAAAGAGATAGATGGGTAGATACGCCTAGAATAATATATTTATATCTATATATATGCATATGGAGAGAGAGAGTGAGTGAGAGAGAGAGAGAGAGAGAGAGAGAGAGGGGTGAGAGAGTTAGATAGGGAGATCGACATAGATAAATAGATAGATATTAACAGATTGCGATATACATAAACAGGAGATAGATATGAATAGAATAAGATATATGAATAGATAAATGACGTACTAGTAACTCGCTAGATAGAATTGAGGGACTGGAACAGAGACAATCAGAACGAGAAAGATGGATTGACAGATATAAACAGACTGACATATATATATATATATATATATATATATATATATATATATATATATATGAACAGAATGAGATAGAAAAATAGATCGATAGACAGAAATGTAAATAGAAATACACGGACAAACAGAGGACCAATCGAAAAGATAACTTAGGATGACGTAGAAAAGAAGGAATTTGGGTGAATGAATGACAGAAAATAGATGTGAATGATTTGAAAGAGTATTCCAGTAGGGAAGAAAAATAAAAGGTGAAGTGTTTATAATGAGAGAGTTAGTAAAGATATAAATATACGAGTGAGTGTTTGAGCGAAGGAATAAGTTTTAAAAAAATAGAAAGCCGGAGAGAAAGGACGAACAGTTATAGGAGTCAGAGTAGACTATAGGATATGAATTGAATGACGCTAAAAGCTTCTCAGAACATCGTTCCAGCCATTTTTTTCTTTCGCTACGATGAAATGACGATCTATCAATTAGCCTATCGCTGATTAATGTCTTTAGAGGCGCGAGAGCGAACGCAGTACACACGTGTTTGATCAGATATGACAGATACACACAAAGTCCAAAAAGACAGATTGGTGGTGGTGTTCTGGTGTGGATAATGGTGGTGGTGGTGGTACTGGTGCTGGAGGAGTACCGGAGCTAGGAGGAATGCAGGGGTCGGCTTGGTGAGAGAATGGGCAGTGATGTGATGGGTATACAAACGCCTCGGCTGTGTGTCGGCCATTGACACCTTTGTGGTGCCAAGAGGTCAGAGCTAGTGCAGTGAGTTGCAGGATTATTGAATAGGAACGGCAGGGAGCGGGTGTTTATTGGCTTTGCAGTTGGTGCTTGGGTGCAGATAGACTTCTCCTTGTTTTCTTGTTTTATTGTTTGTTTATTGCTTTGTTTTGTTTTGTTTAGTTTTTTTTTTTTTTTAAGTAGAACTGACCGTTGGCCGTCAAATGTATCTTCATCACTTTACCCAGACGTCGAAAGCGGCATCAGGGATTATTTTCTTTGTTATTATTTTTCTTTATTTCTTTCTTTATTTTTTGTTATGGTTCACCTTTTTTTTTTATATATTCACTTTGGTGCTATTTAGATGTCATATTGAAAGGTACTTTTTTATTCATTGAATTTACTCCTTTTTTTTTACGCTTTCTGCGTCCGGCCGGGCATCTGCTATCCTTTGTCCACTAATGTCCATCTTAGTCCCCGGAGAATGACGAAGTTATTTGATTTGGAAGAAACCTCTCCCTTTTTTTCGGATTATGAGTGGAGATTCAAAGACCAGAAAGTAGTATTATGCATATTTCTGCCTTTATATATTATTTATCGTTTGTTTTCCATCAGTTTTATGTTTTTTATGTTACCTTTATTGCATTTCTGACCACGCTGGAGAATTCCAATTACTCCAGCATCTTGATACACGGGCATACCAATGAGAAATACATTCAAACTCTCACTCAATCAGACCCTTGTCGCCAAACACAAACGCACGCAAACATTCTAACAAAAACATACGTACGCTCGAATATAAACAGGAAAACAGGAACTTCTAGTTTAGATAGAAACATACTCGTAAATGAATTCACAAAATAACGTATCCACAAATTCAAACAAACATATTCATAAAAGAACACACATGGAATTCCTCATGCATACACATTCTCACAGACTTAAACTCAGACATATACCAATCTAAAATACATAGACAGTAAACCCCGGCAGCATCACCGACAATACCCATCCCTCAGTCCATCCAGAAAAAAGTGTGTTCCGAGAATGATACTCACCTGCATCCAGTGGTGAGGCTCCAGTACTGAAGATATGACGACTATGAAATCATTCCTTTGAAGGTCTACCCTATCTCAGAGTGGTAGTACGCGTTAACTCTCATCTATGAATCAAATAGATACATTTTAAAATTTTCAGTATTTGATATGAATACTTGAAACTATGTAACAATAAAAATTCTTTGTTGGAAGACGTTGCTTGAATCTATAATCATTTACATAGGATTCTTTTTCTTCTTCTTCTTCTTCTTCTTCTTCTTCTTCTTCTTCTTCTTCTTATTATTATTATTATTATTATTATTATTATTATTATTATTATTATTCCTTGGGAGTTTTTCACATCAGCATTATCTGATGGTCCTTCACAGGAGCCTGAGTGATAGCAAGTTTCCACAAGTCTTCAGGACTTTTCTCAGTATTCTGTCCGATCTCAGTAATGTAGTAGTTTGGATGGTCCCCACTCCTCCTTTTATTTTCAAGTCCTCCAGTCCTCTTATTAATCCTTTGGTGACTGTACCAAGAGCATCAATTATAATTGGTATAAATATCACTTTCATGTTCCACAGTTTTTTCAGTTCCCTAGCAAGGTCCTGGTATTTATACTTCTTTTCTCTTCCCTTCCGTTTATTCTGTGGTCAGCCAGGACAGCAAAGTATTATTATTATTCTCCATGCACGTTTTCTCACCTGCGTTTGTTAGTGTTCATTCATTGGTGGTAGAATGACAGCAAATCTCTGCAAGTCTTCTGGACTGATCTTACTACTCTGATCAACCCTAATGATGCTATGGTTTGCATAGTCTCGATCATCCTCTGATTTTCAGTTCTTCATGTCTTTTGTTCAAACCTTTGAGACTGTTCCAAGCACCGTCACCCTTTTGTTCAAATGAGTTTTTAGTTCTCTGGCCATATCAAAGTTTCTGTCTGTTTTTTCGTTTTATTTTATTTTCATTCTCTGATCAACCGGATCAGCAAAATCTACTAAAAAACAAGTTCTTTTTTTTCTCTTGTTAAACAACACTAGGCCTGTTATTCTAAACTGAATTACATGATCGATTCGTATCTCAAAATCCCAGAGAATTTCATGCGTCTCATTCCGGTTTGTACATATGTCATTTAGTAGTTGTTCAACTTTTAATCTCTTGCACAATTCTCGGTAGATCGCATTCTCCAATTATGTATTCCTTTTGTGCATTCACTTATTATGTGATTAATCGTCTTATCTCCGTCTCCACGAAACCCATACTTGCTATTCCATTGAGTATTATCTGTTTTTTTATCTTATATAACTGGTCCTTGAGAGGTTTTTTTGATTTGCTATTAAAAGAGTTTTAGTTTCTCTCTGGCGGTTGCCTTTTCTTAGCCTTACCCAAGACTTCTTTTGTGTGACCTTCCTATTTGGTCACTTAAGATATCTATGCAGTTGTTTCTCTTCTCATTTCTGTTTTTAGTTTCTGTTTATTCTGATGTTGCCAATGCTGTTAATTACTCTTTCATTTCTCTTTTTAATGCAGCTCGTGAGACACATATACAAAATCCTCAAATCTAGCGATTCTTTTTCCACCAGCTGTTTTTGACACATATTGCCTATATCATGTAAAGCCCTGTGCATCAAATTTCTAGTCCTTTGCTCCATTTGTCGGTGTTCCTCCATTTAGTAATTTTATTATTTCTTTACGGTTCGTTTCACTATCTTTAACTGGACGTTTTTCACTGCAGTTTTGATGGCAGGAAGTCTCCTCCATTCTCTGGGAATCTTCTAAGTTGATTTCTGAAAGTATATCATCTATATAGTCACCAGTTACAGAGTTTCTTTTTAAGGTTCTTGTTGACTGTTCAAAGGGCTCCTATTACAATTGGCATCACTGTCACATTCATATTGCATAGCGTTTTCACTTTTCTGGCAAGGACCACGTATTTATTAGGTTTTTCTCTTTTTTTACTCTGTGGTCTGCTGGAAGATTTACTTGATGAAAAGTTTTTTCTTCTTGTTTATTAAAATGATGTCAAGTCATGTGGTCAGTGTTAATTGATCTCTTTGTGCCACAAAATTTCATTGTCCTGTCAGCTGGGGCTATATATAGAATATACCGACTGCTATATATAGAATATACCAAATACGTAAGACTCACCCCGAATGAGTGTTCTAGATATGACATTAAACAATCTAATGGTAAGGTTCCAGTAATGCTGGAGCTTTGGGGAATGCGGAGTACCGCTTCATAACCATTGCTTCCAGGTTCGAACGGTAGCACCTGATAGGGTCCTATCAATGGGTCAAGTAGAACTACTTGACATTTAAATTGAGCGCAAGCAAATGAGTTATACTTATTTGAATTGTTAGAAATAGAACTGTTTGATCAGTTAAACAAAGGACTGATATTTTATTGAATTGTTAATGATATATAGCAGTTCTGGGGAACGTATACCTTTGTTGTATGCTAAATTGAATTGTTAGAAATAGAACTGTTTAATCATTTAACTGTGCTGTAGCTACAAAATGTATTTATAAGTCATATATTTGATATATATGTAAAAATACAGGATTTGGCATTAAATAATCAACAATAGTTGATATGCCATAAAATCAAACTAAACCAAAAGCAATCATCTTGGATGACCTAAAAAAGGGGTGGAGTAAACTAATCCATTTAAAAAAATTAAATGAAACTGTTGCAGAAAAGTAATATTACTGTTATATACTCCTAAGATATCATGTTAACATAATCTGATAATACCGCTTTCACCCACATCACACTGAGTGCACCAAGTCCCGTATATGTCTATGAGTGTATGCGTGTATGTATGTGTGTGTGCGTGTATGGAATAAGAATATCATGTTATAAGTTTTCCGCAAAGTGATTTATAAGTAATCGAAATGCGTATCCAAATGTTGCCATGGAGGAAAATATTTACTTTGCAATTCGGTGCTAGATTATGTCACGGGAGTAGGTTAACCACATAATTGTCCGGTGACTAGCTGTGTTATAGCTATTGAAAAGAAAGCCTTCGTGTCACCCTCGACGACGGTTCCCAACTTCACTTTTAATATATATATATATATATATATATATATCATAAGGTGACGAAAACATGTTGGATATATTTGGAAGAAAACTTCTGTATATGAGGATTCCTAGAAGAAATTGCTAAACAAACACAGAAATTCAGACACGAAACCAAATTTCTTATTTATCACCTGAATAATTTTTTTTATGAAAAATCTTGAAGTGCTTTCCTTTTTTTATTTTTTGTCTAAAGATTTTTTTAAAATTAGTATTTTATCATTATTTTTGTATTGTCTTCGGTGTATATGTGTAGTTTCTAGCAAGACACACACACACACACACACACACACACATACATATATATATATATAATTTGTAGATAAACAATTCACCATTTTTATAAAAGGTTCATTTCGTTCTAGACCCAGAATACCACGATTCTATTATTACTTGAGAAACGTTATGCAATCAACTCAAATGTCATTAGATATTATATATTACTGAACTCATCAGTATAGAAACTCTACAAGCAGCAATAGAATTGCCAAAATATATATGTATTTAAGAAGCGTATTTATTTTTTGATATCTACCTATTCCTATATTATTCCTATACTCTTCTTATTCTATTTCTATACTTTTCAATGGAAAATCCTGAGGAGTTTTTTTTTTTGTGGTTTTATTGTTCTTGTAAGAAACTTTTTTTTTTAAATTAGTGTTTTATTATTTACTTTTATATATTTTCTAAGAATAATATGCATTGTTTCTGCACACACGCACACACACACACACACACACACACACATACATATATATATATATATATATACTGATAATGTAGTTTGCTATATTTAGGGATAAAAGTCGACTCATTGTTATTGATAGAGCGTATATATTTAAGGATAGCATACATACAGTCACCGGTGCTTGGCAAAAGTCAGTTTCTCGCCTATGTGTTCCCCAGACCAGGTATAATAGATATATAGATATGAAGAAGCATAGATCGATAAAAGTAAATAGAGTAAGAAAGAAAAGGTCTTGTTTTGGTTTCTTTTGTTTAATAGTATATCAATCTTCACAGGTTATTAATTGCCATCCTTGCAGAAGAGTAGCAGTAATACTATTTAAAAGATACCTGGTAAAGTAAGGAGTTCATATCTTTTCGAAGAGCATTGGACTGAAAGTGAACGTAACTGGATGAGTGAAGTTCGAACTCTCTACTATATCTATTATGCCACCGGCACTTCCCCGAAAGAAAGAATAGCGGTGCAATATTATGGCTCATAAACAAGATGATAAAAAGCAGAAAAGGGAAAATCGGAAACTGACAGTTACCAAGCACCTTTGACTCTATGTTTTGGTTATCCTAAGATATATATATATATATATATATATATATATATATATATATATATATGCGTGTGTGTGTGTGTGTGTGTGTGTCAGTATGGTTCTCCCAAAGCCGGATAATACACTGTCTCAAAATGTATTAAATACGTGACGAAGTCATCAATTTCCTCTAGAAAACCATGGAAACCTGGAGAGTGGAATTTACGGCAGGAGGATAAAAGCTTAGCAGAAGTAAAGATCCAGAGAGGCATATTCCAGGGTGATGTACTATCACCATTACTATTTGTTATAATGATGATTCCAATCCATCATATTCTCAGGAAATGTACACCTGGATACAAACTTATTAAATCGTTGGAAATCATAAATCACCTAATGTATATAGATGACATAAAACAGTTTGAAAATATGCAAAAGAATTGGAAACTCAAATACACACACTGAAAATATACAGTCAGGGCATAGGGATGGAATTGGGCATAGAAAAATGTGCCACGCTAATAATGAAAAGCAAGAAACGATACATGACGGAAGGAATAGAACTGCCAAATCAAGAAAAAATCAGAACGCTCTGATAAAAGGAAACCTATAAATACTTGGGAATATTGGAAGCGGACATCATCAAACAAGTGGAAATGAAAGAAAAATATTTAAAAAGAATAATATCTCAGAAGAAAGAGAAAGCTACTCGAGACATAACTATATTGAAGGATCTTTATATAAAAGAGATAAATACCTGGGCAGCTCCCCTCGCAAGATACTCGAGAGCATTCTTGAATTAGACCCGAGAAAACCTCAAACAAATGGACTAGAGAACAAGAAAACTAATGAACATGCATAAGTCCTTGTATCACAGTGATAACGTCAACAGATTTTATGTGTCAAAAAAAGAGGGAAGAAAAGGACTTGCCTGCATTGAAGACAGCGTTGACGCATCGATACAACGACTCAAAGACTATAAAAAAAAGCGCGGAGGAAGACTAATTACAGCCATCAGAAAAAAATACTGACGATTAGCAGAACGAAAATAACCAGAAAACAAAAATGGGAAGAAAAACAACACAATGGACGTTTTAAGCAACTAACAAGCGAAATCTCTCACGTGAAAAATTGCACGTAACTAAGAAAGGGACACCTAAAGAGAGAAACTAAATGTCTCCTCAAAGCACAAAACAATATCAAGAAGGACCAGCCATATTAAAGCAGGAAAAATAAGACGCAAAAAAAAAGCAGATGTAGGTTGTGGTGATAGAGATGAAACGATCAACCACATAATAAGCGAATGCAGCAAACTAACACAGAAAGAGTATAAAACTAGACACGATCGGGTGGGAAAGATGATCCACTATGAACTGTACAAGAAGTTTAAATTTGACCATACGAACCAGTGGTATCTGCACAAACCAGGATCTTTCCTGGAGAATGAAACACACAAATTTCCCTCGGATTTTGAGATACAAACGGATCACCAAATATCGGCCAGATGATCAGACATTTATATAATCGACAAAACAAAGAGAAATTGCCGAATTATGGACTTTGCTGTCCCAGCTGATCAGCGAGTAAAATTAAAAGAAAGGGAAAAGAAGGATAAGTAACAGAACCTCGCTTGGTTATGGAAAAAACTGAGGAACATGGAAGTCACGATTAAACCAATTGTCGTTGGTGCTCTTGGTCCAGTTACCAAAGGTTTGGTAAAAGGACTTGAAGACTTGGAAATAAGAGCACGAGTGGAAACAATACAAACTAAAGCATTATTGAGATCGGCCAGAATACTGAGAAGAATCTGGGGGACTTATGGAGACTTGTTGTCACTCAAACTCCAGTGAAGGATCATCGGCTAAGGCTTATATGAGAAACAATCAAGGAGTAAAATGATAATGATAATTTTGATTGCAGCATAGTCCAGTATTGTTATGAAAACAAGATCATTGTATTTTTGGTCCAGGAGTAAATTGACCTTTTAAAAATAAGTAGGGTTTTCTTATGGAATGCTTCAGAATGTTTTTGGAGCATCTTGCATGAATCGAGAATCAGTTTTTGGGTGACATAAGAGATTCAAGGACCAATTATATATATATATATATATGTGTGTGTGTGTGTGTGTGTGTGTGTGTTTGTATGCGAGTGTGTATGTGTATGTGTGTGTGTGAGCACATGAGAAGTGAACTGAATGCGACAGAATGTATGTAGAAAATGTAAAAACGGAAGAAATATATATTTTTGGTGATTCGTTTATTGTGACGACGCGTTTTGACTTCAAGGTTTTTTCTGAATAAGAATATTTTATCAAAATGATTTTTTATGAGAAATAATTATAACATATATTTTTTATTCAATTGGAAGTCTACAGAGCTTGAAGATGTTGTTATGTGAAAAACGGAATAATTCGGGTCGATATGTTCTAAATACGTTATGTCATGCGATAATGCGCGTGTAGTGGTTTTTATGCCAAAGTAATATATATATATGCGATATTACTATTTTGTAAAAGGTTAATTTACTCCTGAACCAAAAATACAATGAACTTACTTTTACTATTATATTTGAATATACTACAATGAAATTTATTCATTTATTAATTTGCTAACTCGACAGTACTGAAACATAATTAACCAAAATAAAATTGTACATACACACACACACACACACATATATATATATATATATATATATACGAGGATCATTAAATAAGTTTCCAGACTTTTTTCGTATAGGCACTTTTATTGATAGAACTCGCATGAAACTCTAGTCCCTTTCGAAGTCATCTCCTCCGGCTGCAACGCACTTGTTGTACAGTTCCAACAACTTCTTGAAGGCCCTATGGAAGTCCTGTTGTGTGAGTGTGTCAATGACCTTCGTCATAGCCTCGTTCATCTCCTCAATTGTCTCATAATGACAGCCTATGAGCTTAGGGAATAAGCAAAAGTCACAGGGAGCAAGTTCTGGACTATCAGGAGGGTGAGGAACTACCTTGATGCCCATCTTAGTCATATAGTCTGTGACAAGAATGGAGTTGTGAACTGGTGTATCGTCCTGGTGGAAATGCCACTGACCCGATTTGAAGAGTTCTGGCCTCTTCCCTAGGAATCTCTTCCTGAACTCCCTTAAAACCTCAACATAGTAATCCTAACCCTAACCCTTTGGCCAATCAACTCTGGTGTATTGACGTCCTTACTTCTCCCACACCTCTCCTCATCCCTCCCAGACACCGTGCCTTCCTTGAATCTCTTATGTCACTCAAAAACTAATGCTCGATTCATGCAAGATGCTCCAAAAACATTCTGAAGCATTCCATACGTTTCTGTGGCATTTTTTTCAAGCTTAAAACAGAATTTTATTGCATATCGTTCTTCTAAAGTGTCCTCACGTCCAGATTGCATTTTTGAAATTCACCAGCAGTATCAATCAGGCTTTAGTATGGTGTATTCCAATTCCCACTGTAGCTGTTCATTTGAACCAGGAATCATAAAAATTGGTCAGTCATCTCATAATATGTATAGCAATAACATAGTGATATTCTCAAGAGTCTACGACAATTTTAAATGCGTGTACAAAAAAAGTCTGGAAACCTATTGAACGCACCACGTATTTATTGTATACTAAGACAACAAGGCGTTATCTAAACATGTTTGGTTAAGACCACGGATTCTTTCCTTTTCAAAATCTTCAACTGAAGAAGTTCGAGTCTTCTTGTTATTTTTCTTATATCTGGGTCAAGAAGGTGAAGAAAATACTCCATACAAGAGCTTTCCACCATTTCTCAAATCCTCGAATCAATAAAAAAAAAACCTGCTATAAAAAAACTACTATAAAGAAAATAGCATTCAACACAGGTATTATCATATCAAACATTCAATAACTAACCACCCACCCTAACAGAATGAGCCAGCATCATCTATAAAAAAACAAAACATTCCAAATAAATATGAATAATACTCACCGCAACAAACAACCAAACACAACCCCTGAAGATGACCAACGAAATAGTCGAAAGCGCTTGGGCTAGTATGGGGTCCTTTCTTCACTATCTTGACTCAGATATGAAAAAAATAACTAGAACAATCGAACGTCTTCAATTGAAGATTTTGAAAAAGAAACAATCCGTGGTTATGAACCGAGCATGTTTATATATATATATATATATATATATATATATATATGTTTCTTTAAATAAAAAAAAACTCTCTGTATAATTTATTTAAGATCCTTTCAAGTTTCCTGATAGTTTCAGGTTGGAATTGGGAGATGAATTTCCTAAAATTGTCCTGAGCGCTTTCGGACCCTTCATAGGCCATCATCAGGGGTTGTTGCTAATGTAAGGTGTGTGTGTAAGTTTTTTTTAAAAAATAAGTTTTGAAAGCGCTAAGGACAATTTTGGGAAATTCATCTAACAAGTCCAACCTGAGACTCAGACACTTACCAGGAAACTTGAAAGAATCTTAGATGAATTATACAGACAAATTTTTTTATTATTTAATGAAGCATGCTTAAATGAACGACTACTGCCTGACCACACACACACACATACACACATATATATATATATATATTTGATGAGTACAAAACGGTAAAAAAAACTACGGTTTCATTACTCTCACTGGATTTGATATTGTTTACGTAGAAATAAATAGAAATCTTCATTTCTGTGCAAGCCTGTGTATGATATTTCATGTTTTAATATGTGTTTATGGTAAAGGTAAGAAGTCAGGATCCTTATCAAAAGACGTTCATTTTTTTGTACGTCTGCTTTTTACAGCAAACAATAAGTGCAGAAAAGATGGCGATGTAAGACGTGGCGAGGATCAGGGTGAACGGATTCCTTCTACGTGGGGAAGATCAGAAGAACCGATGAACCAATCGAGATACTTATAAATATTTATGCAGTCTATATCTATCTATATTTTTATAGGCATATCCCGTCATATATCTATCTATCTATCACATTCTTTTCATCTGTCTATTTAATGATAATCATTTATATATTTAATTATCACACACACACACACACACACACACACACACACACACACACACATATATATATATATATATATATATGCGTAGAGGTAAACATTGGTCGATATATATATATATATATATATATATATAAGTCTGTGGATGAGTATAGATAGATAGATAGATATGACACACATATATACCCAGCGGTTGCAGTCTAAATTCCATGAATAAAATATATGTATCTAATATATATTTATTTATCATATTTATATATATATGTGTGTGTGTGTGTGTGTGTGTGTGTGTGCGTGAGAGAGAGAGAGAGAGAGAGATAAGAGATAGACTGAGACACAAAGAGAAAGAGGGTGAGAGTAGATGAATTTACATCCCTTCAGTGTACATGAATGTCTCAACGAATCTATTGAAGCAGATAAGAGAAAGAGGGTGTACAAAATCAAGCAGACCGGAGACAAGATAAAAAAAAACCCGTATCGGTGAAAGACTATGATCGACTCTAAGAAATGTTAAAAGTGATTGGTTGATCAAACACAAGTTGTGAAAAGGAAAGAAAGAGCAGAGAAGTAAAAAGTGGTTATGATATACAAAGCAGTTGATGAGAGATGAATTTCAACTCAAGATTTTAAAAAAGACCCATGTTAAGTGACTGGAAACAAATAAAAGAAAGGCAAAAAATAATGACTTGCTGAAATGTAATACACAAATGTACATATTAAAATGAAGAGATGTTGATTAAGGGATGGGATAAATGAGATCTATTTAGTGGGAGTGTTTTCAGAAGAATGAACATGCACGTCTTAAAAGAAGACTAAAAGAGGAATACTGGTGGTAATATAAACAAATTGGATAAAGCTGAATATCACACATACAAGGATATGATATAAAGGAAAAAAAACGAACAATAAGTTAAAACTTTTGTTTCATAATAGTTTTTATAGTTCAAAATAAAACTAAAATAATAAATAAGTAAAGAAAGTAAGTAAAGGCTACCGTCGTCGTGGGTGACGGGAAGGCTCTTTTTCGATACCTACTACACCAAGGTGTAGGGGAGGGCGCTACTCTTTTCCCTGGATTGCTCCACTTTACCCTTGATCCGTACCTAATAATGCTGAGTGTTAAGCAAGGAGGCATCAAGTATCATTTTTTGAATCTTTGGTATGGCTCAACATGGGATTGAATCCTGGTCTCCCGAGCCATTGGCGAATACTCTAACCATCAAGCCAATGTCTGGTAAAATAATAAATAAACTAAATAAAAATTAAATATTTTATAAATGTGGGTTAGTTTTACGGCATGTCTATGATTGTTGAGTTATTTGATACGAATTATATACTTTTAAGTATATATTTTCTCAGATTAACCATCCAGTTTCAGTCATTTGATTCATTTTCTTTTTTTAAATTTTTTACCGAACTGTCTCAAATTTACAAATCGGCCATAACTCTTCTCACTCTTTAGGTGAGAAGGGAAAGACTAAAGAAATAATTGTATTGTTGGCAAATGAACAATAGATTTTGTAACTTAACTCTTCACTAATACACAAAAATTGAAGCACTTGACTACAAATTATTCCTATCGGGTGAATGAAAGTATTTTTGCCAATCTATTTTTCTACATTACGCTATAATTAAAATAAATTTTCTTGTATGGGCTATACTGTACATTTTTGAATATAGCTATTATGTAAATCAAAGTACGCTGATTGATTTGCTGCATAAGATGTAACACAATATTAGTTGTAAAGCTGGTCTAAATTCAGAGATTTCTTTCTCCAAGACTGGCTACTAAACCAAAGTTAAAGAACCCAGTCTGTACCTATATTTACTCCTAGCTCGGGGGAGAAAAATGATTGTTGCCTTTCCTAAGAGTATTAGTACGAAGTAAAACACAAATAACTTCGTCCAAGTTTTGAATAACACGAATCTACATAAATGGTTTAGAGTAACAATTTCTATTTTAATAATCATTTGTAGATCAGCTTCCAATAAAAATTCTTAAAATAATTAATTCTCACTCACGTATATAATATCATGTATTCTTAGCTAATATTATGTTTTAATTTGGTTTCTTTGTTTAATGGCATATCATCCTTCGATGGTCATTTAATATCAAAGACATCCTTTTAGAAGTGCAGCAGTGATACTATTCAACCCATAGCTAGTGGGATAAGAGGGTTCATGCTCTTACGTAGTGTAGTAGTCCAAAAGTAAAAGTAATTGCGTGACTTGCTTACTTGAGCCCTAAGTCCAGCAAGTTACCCATTATGCCACGAGACCTCTACCCTTATCTGGTTTCGAATAATTTTTTCTAACTACTACTACTACTATTACTGGAAATAATAATAATAATAATAATAATAATAATAATAATAATAATAATAATAATAAAGGCCTTAAATCCCAGAGATGATATAGACAGACAGTATGTGTCAAGAAAAAAAAAGGAGGAAGAGGAGTCGTTAGCATTAAAGATAACATCGATACAACGACTAGAAAACTACATGAAAATGCGGAAGACGACTGACTACAGCCACTAGAAACAATAGAGACAACACAACCATCAACAGCACAAAAATACACAGAAAACACAATAGGAATACAAACAACTCTATGGATATTTCAAGCGACGAACAAGTGAAATCTCACATGAGAAAACTTGTACATGGCTGAAAAAGGGAAACATTAAGAGAGAAATTGAATTCTTTCTGATAGCAGTATAAAACAAGCATAAAACTATGTTAAACCTAGAATTGATTAGACGAAACAAAATAGCAGATGTAATGTACCCTAGCCATGATATGGCTATGTGTGAAACATACATCGAATGTCCATAAAGATAGAACATAGGGATCTCGAAACACGAAAAACACTTACGGCTTCTTTGTTCAGGTACGAAATTTTTTAATCTTTGAGTTTAAAGGTTTTTCGAAATAAGGAGAGAGAGGCACAATCTTTCTATGCTGACT
The DNA here is from genome assembly GCA_963585895.1 of Sepioteuthis lessoniana. Classification (NCBI taxonomy): domain Eukaryota; kingdom Metazoa; phylum Mollusca; class Cephalopoda; order Myopsida; family Loliginidae; genus Sepioteuthis; species Sepioteuthis lessoniana. The sequence goes on along the minus strand of OY757940.1, from coordinate 65,048,000 downwards.
TTTTCATCTCCCCCCGCCCATTTTGTGCGGCACCCGCCACGAGGCCTCGCGAGCCAGCGAAAGCCAACCGTCTTCTCCCGAGGCAACTAACTGACTTTTTCAAAATCTCCTCAAATCCTCCACGCGCTTCCGCTGCGTGACGTCATTCGCACTCGCTAGCCTCTGTTTCCCATCTGGGCTATTGTGACATCTCTGAGTGACACGTCGGCTGCGTGCGCGCGTGAACACCTGTGTTAATTTTTCACCTAACTAACCCATGTGCTGAGTCGAAAGCTTCTCAGCCTAACTAGACCCAAAGGCATAAACCGAAATCCCTCGGCCACTATATCACAGTAGCTTATGTGGTGATTGCGACGAAACGATGCAGTAAATTAGCATAAAAAGAATATAAGACTAGACACGACTTGGTAAGGAAGGTTATCCACTGGGAATTATGCAAGAAGTTTATAGTTGAACAAAGGAACAGATGGTATATGCACACTCTAATATCAATCCCAGAAAACGAGACGCAGAAATTTCTCTGGGATTTTGAGATACAAATGGATCACCTAATCTCTGCCAGGGGACCAGACCTAGTGATAGTCAAGAAAAAAAAAGAGAACCTGCCGAAAAGTGGACTGATCACCGGGTAAAACTGAAGGAAAGCGAAAAGAGAGATAAGTATCTAAACCTTGCAAGAGAACTGAAAACTATAGAACATGAAAGTGACAGTAATATTAATTGTAATTGGTGTTCTTGGCACAGTCACTGAAGGACTTGGAAATAAGAAGAATATTGAAGACCATCCAAACTACTGCATTGTTGAGATCTTCCAGAATACTAAGAGTCCTGGAGACTGTTAAGGTGACTTACTTTCACTCAAACTCCAGTAGAAAACCATCGGCCAACGCTAGTGTGAAAAACTCTCAAAAGAGTAAAATAATAATAATAATAATAATAATAATAATAATAATAATAATGGCTACCTCCAAGAAAATACCAAATTGAAAAATACCAAACAATGATGGCATTCATGGATTCTTGTTTAAAAATTCTCATCCATTCACAAATGACTGGCTCAACAAATGATTAAATGCCTACAAGAAACAAACATAGCCAAATAGATGATGAAAGGGAAAGCTACTCTGATCCAGAAAGATCTTCCTCAGGAAGGGATCATTCCCTGTAACTATAGAACATTAACGTGTTTATCTATGATGGAGAAAATGCTGACCGCACAGTTAAGAGAAGAAACCTATTACACGCTTGTATGCTACGGATTATTTCCAGAACAAAAAAGATGCCAATTGAGAACAAAAGAAAAAAATTCCCATTATATAGAGATTAGCACATCCTAAAAGAAGCCAAAATGAGACAGAAAATGTTGCCATGGCATGGATTGACTTGAAGAAGACCTATAGTCACGTAAACTTGGATAATAGGGTTTGAAAATTTCCAAAATATCAAACAAAATATAAACTTTATCTTGAATGCCATGGAAAAGTAGCAGATAAATTTTCCAGGGACACTCACTCTCGCCACGGCTATTTTTTTTTGCCATGATACCACTCAGGAAATATACACAGCACAACAAATTTTCAAAATCACAGGAAAAGATTAATTATCTTATGTGTATGGATGATATAAATTTATTGTCAAAAAATGAAAAAAGAACCCCCCCACCAAAAAAAACAGGAAACCCTATTACAAATCATACGAATATACAGCAAGGATATAGGAATGGAAATTGACATTGAAAAATATTCGATGCCTACAATGAAAACTGGAAAAGATAAACAACGGAAGTAATTGAACTGCTAAATCTGAAAAGTATTAGAATGTTAAGAGGGAAAATTATAAGTACTCCAGAAAATTGGAAACAGACATCATCAGAAATGAAAAAAAAAAAAAAAAAAAGAGCACCCCAGAAAAACAAGAAAGTTACTCGAAACCAAACTCTGCAGCAGAAATCTCATTAAACACCTGGACAGCCTTTTCCCCCATTTGTAACATCCTCTGAACTATTCGTTAAATTGAAAATGGGAGGAACTCAGACAGAAGGACTAATGGATAAGGAAATTGATGACTATGTACACAACCTTACATCCAACAGATGACAAACCAATATGTCAAAAAAATCAGGAAGAGTATTTAACAGTATTCAGGATTGCGTAGATGCAACTAATCAAGGACTCAAGATATAGACAAAAAAGAACAAAGAAAGACTGACTAATTGAAGCAGCAACGTAACAGAACGTCAACATGAAGGAAAGTAGTGAAATAAAAAAATCTAGAAAACACAAATGGGAAGGAAAACAGATGGATGGATACTTCAAGCGACGAATTGGAAAGATTCCCCGGGAGATTAGCTGGACATGGCGAAGAGGATAAACGTAAAGAGAGAAATAGATTCTCTTCTCATAGCAGCACAAAATAATTCCTGAAGCATGAACTATATCCAATGAAGATTTGGTTTGGTTTTATGACATATCATAGAGTTATTTAATTCCAAATCCATTTCAATATATATAAATTCTTCTGTTTCAAGCAATTCAATTAAGTATCAGTACGCTTTAAACTGCATACTGATGCTAAACTGAAATGTCAAAAACAAACAATTCAGTTTACCATATGTACACAGTTTGGTTCTATTTGACCCATAGATAGGACCTTATCAAGTGCTACCACTTCAAGCCGGGGTGGACCAGTGAGCGATGACAATAAAGGGTACTCAAAATTCCCTAAATTCCGGCATTATATGATCCTCCCCATCAGATTGTTTAGTGTCCTATCCAGGACACTCGTTGGGCGAGTCTTATCCCTCTGCAGAAATGCAGTCGGAGTATTCTATAGCCCCAACTGACTGAGCCAAAATATATCCAAGGGAAAACTAATAATACACAATAGAATTGAAAGTGTAGATCATGAGTAGACAGAGATTGAACATTTAATCTCATGATAAGAAAATGCAGCTAAGTGGCACAAAAGGAGTACAAGACTTAGCATGACTGTATGGGAAGAGCCTTCCTTAGATAATTTTGCCAGAGATTGAAATTTGACCATACTGAAAAATACTACAGGCAAAAACCAGAATCCTTTCAGTTTAATGTGATGCAAAAAATTCTCTTGGACTTTGAGATTCAAACGGATCATGCAACCTTGGCTAGAAAACTAGACTCCATGATTCTGAACAAGATAAAAAAAGAACTTATAATCTCATGGATTTGGGCTTTCCAAAGAACTACAGAGTGAAAGTGAAAGAAAACGAAAAGATTTACAAATATTTAGAGCTTGCCAGAGAGTTGAAAAAGCTGTGGATTATGAAGATGGCGGTGTTACTGATAATAATTGGCTCACAAAGAACAGTCTTCAAGGACTTGGAAAAGAGATCAGTGGAATTAGAAATCAGGGTAAGAATCGAGATCATACGAACCACAGGAATGTTGAGATCCACTTAGAAGAATCCAAAGAGACTTTCTGTCACTCAGAATCCATTGAAAGACCATAAGCTGACGCTGGTGTAAAAATTCACAAGGAGTAACCTTATTTTTACAACAGCCAATAAAAGCATTATCCAGAGAAATAACTAAAGGATAAACAGAAAAAATTGATTAAAAGTCTAGAAAACAGAAGTCGGAAGAAAATCATCTCTATAGATTCTTCAATCGACAAAGGAAATTGTTTGCAAGGTTATCTGGACATGGCAAGGAAGGGGAAAAGTCACGAGAAAAATGGAATCTCTTATCATAAAATAATGACGTACGAATTAATGATGCCAAGAAAATCAGAAGAATAGCAAGTGAATAGTATGTAATGACAGAGATGAAAGAGTAATTATATAATAAACGAATAGAGAAAAATAGCGCATAGGAAAAATAGAATAGGCACTACCGGGTGGGAAAGGTGATCCATTTGGAATTTTGCAAACGACTAAAATTTGACCATGTTTACAAATAGTAGATACACAAACCAGAATCTCTCAAAAGAAATGAAACGGATAAAGTTTTCTGGGATATTGAGATACAAGCAGATTACCCAGTCCCGTTTAGAAGACCAGATGAAAGAAGTGTATGAAACAGAGAGGAATCTATTTTCAAAAGGAAATCTCATTTAGTCAAATTCCATAAGAGTATCTTGGTCAGCCAATGAACTTTTCTACCAAACATCGTAATTTCTATGTAATTCTAAGGTTTCAAGTAATAATCTTCAAGCAATTAAATGTGTATATTTGCCTACCTCAACACAACGAACAGAACATGACACAAGTCCATCTTAAGTGAAGTACAGCTATTTTGAAATCAGGGCGTGATTTCTTCTAGATGGATTCCGTGCCTTGGTTCCAAAAATCCATTCAGCTCAACTATATACTCATAGTTGATGACAGAATAAAGTGATGGATTAATACCCTTAAGCAAAGAGAAATGGAAACAGCCTCGATTTGAACTTGGATCGTCTACTATGTTAAAGGTGTTTTGATCAGTAAATACTCTCTGGAATATGTTAACTGAATGGCAAGATATCTATTTTGAAGGAAATTAACGTTTCGTATATTATGGCTTCAGATTCGATGCTTTTATTTTTAACAAAGTTCGTAAAACTGTCGATCAATTTTGATATCGAAGTCTTTTTATTTTAATTTATGCTTAAAACACCTTAACAGATACTGCAATATATTATTTTGGGTATCATTTGTTATACCGGATTTTCTCTTATTTGTTCTTAACTTTTTGCCCATGATTGATTTTATCTATCAAAATATATAGAATACAGCAGGCGCAAAATTGAAAAGTTCTCTTTTTGGTTCGCTTCAAGGCACTTCACATTATCTTTTAAAATACTGTTAGGCTTAAAAATAAACGCACATTAGATAATGTCTTCGGCATAAATATACTGTTTAATAAAATGTTGCTTGTAATTAAAAGGAAAACATACAAGTATAACAACAATTAAAAAAGAGAAGTAATTTTAGGATTGAGAAAGAGCAATTGAATTAATTAGAATGAAATATTCATTTATTTTGATTTAATTTAGTATCACCAAAAAATTGGAAACACCAGTAAAATTTTCTCAGACAAAAATTTAATTTCCTTCTAAACCAAGGATACGAACATTTTATTTCTATTGTGTAACATTATCGAAATAAAACATGTTATTAGATATCATTTATTACCAAACTCTACACTATTGAAAGAATGTTACGGAAAATGAAATTGTAACACTACTGCAACAAAAAAATAAAATTGAAGATTAAAAAATCAAATTAACTTTGAACAAAAAATAACAAGATTTTATTTTAGCTAGCGGAGCATAATGCCATCAAAATAAATATTACTTCAAGACTCTACTGTATTGAAGCTCGATTAACCCACAAAAATGCCTTTAATATATATATATATATATATATATATATATATATATATATATATATATATATATATATATTAGGGTTCACTTATTTTTTGAGTGCTATAAACTCATATTTTTGTCTAATCTATTCCTGTGGAGTAGAGTCTGATGATAAATAATACTTAATAATATCGTTTAGATCGTATAATGTTCTACCAGAAATAATAATATCCTGGTATCCTTGGTTTAGTAGAAAATTAACTTTATATAAAGCGTTATTCTTGGTGTACTAAATTGGAAGCAATAAAAAAATATGTTGATATTAGGATTTCCCATCAAGATAATCACAATAATTTCCTAATTGCTTATATAACTCGCAAAATATATATTTTGGGGAATCCTTAGAAATGATTTATGCGTGTAGAATTAGTTTAGACTGAAAATAAGAAATTAAATAAATTTCCGTTCCTCTTTTTATTGTTTGGTTCCAAAAAAAGTACTAATTATTCCTTAGATTCAATCTTATGATAGTACAAAACGTTCCATATATAACGATAGAAATATAGAAGTCGGACTTTCATACAAAGACGACGGCACAGTTTCTCATAATACCAAAAGAGAAGATTCCAAGGTGTTTCGACTAATGGAAAATTCGCTGGAATGTTAGTTAAACATAAGGGGAATATTTTGGTGAACATTTACGTTTCAGTTGTAGTTCCTTTCTGTTTTGGTAAATACAATTTAGTTGCATTTACCAAAAAAAGAAAAAAAATGGTTGTTAGCCGATTTTTACATCGAATTTTACTTTTATTTTCTGGAATATTCTAACAAAGCATTTCTAGAATCATTGGTTAATTTGAATGTGCTATTTGTATTCGTAATGTTCCTGCATGGTTGTTAACGTTTCAATATATATAAATAAGGCAAGTACAATTGTGAAACTTTCGATTTTTGTTTACCTTTTGAAAAGCTTGCTTCTACACACCTCAAAATTCTTTTCTTTTAAATAATATTGTAAGATAATATAAAAGTAACACTTAGATTTAGAATATAAAGTTTAATTGGCTGAGCTAATAATAAAAAAATATACTGATGCAACTTTTGGGAAACTGAGATTGTTTTAACATATCTTGGCAGTTATACGAAGTGTGAAGATAGAGATGTTTTTAAAAAAGTTACTAAGACTAAAGTAGTATTCACCAAAAAAGAAATGTATTGCGAATTAAATATTAATTTTCTTCAAAATAGTCTCCTTGACATTCAACAAATTAATTTCAACGAGTTTTCACGAACAGATTAATTCTAACGGCATATCAACCAGTCTAGGGGTATTTCATGTCAAAACTCCAAGGAATTTCGTCCATTATACTTTTATATTTAAATATTTTGCGGTAGATATTTCTTTAGAGTTTTCCACTCATAGTTGTTTGATATTAAGTACGCTTATCTAATACAAATAATTTACAGTTGTATAGTTTCAAGTATTCTTATCAAGTTCTTGTAATTATATGGTTTCAAGTAACTATTTCTAATTCATAATTGTCATTTATTTGCAAGAGGTTCAATGGTTTCATGTAAGTAAAAATGATCTTAAAATAATTATTGCTTTAAATACCTATTCTTAGTGCAAATAAGTTTAGTTTCTTTGTTTTAATTGCATATCAACTTTTGTGTGTTATTTAATGCCATATTCATTTTTAGAGAAGAATATTCGTGGCACTATTCAACCCACTACTGGTGGGTGTAAGAAGGTTCATTCATATTGGATGTAATAGTACAACTGGAGTTCGAATTCATTGACTACGATGCTGCAGTATGTTAACCATTACACGAATAGAATTTCCCCTTTATAGAAATAATTTATAGTTAGTTAGCATCAAGTACTCCTATCGAATACATTTTTAATAGATTTAACCCATAGATAGAACCCCATATATATATATATATATGTGTGTGTGCATGTATGTGTGTATGTATATATATATATATTTTGTATATATATTAGCCATAAGCCTGTTATATATATATATATATATATATATATATATATATATATATATATATATATATTACACTAGCAAGTAAAGGTATTGCTCTAAAAAGCTCTCGCTATAATATGCCATTTTTTTGGGGGGTGGGTTACCATTGCGTATATACAAACTGAATGAACATTTTTCGTTATATATAGATGAGAAAAGGCGCTCAAAAAAGGAAGAAATGACAGTTAAAAGCAATAGAAGAAAGGCGTGATATAGGGGAAAAAACGATAAACGAAATGATTACCGATGAAAAAAAAAACTCCATCATCTCTTCTGTTCATATACCATCAAGAATGATCCCGAAAAAAATTCACGCTTGCTTGCTTCCTTGAGCTGTGACGTAACATAAATGGACATAGAGGCCGTCGTGGTAACGGCTAATACTATGAGACTAACACTTGCTAAGCGGCCTTCTAAAAGGTTTCCGGCAGCTGGACTGAGCCATAAAGTGGTGGCATACGTTTCAATGTTTCTTTAGCGTTGTAACTTAAACCTGCAGGCTACAACGCCATTAGAAATCCCAAATTTCTATCTTGGACTCAGTTAATCACTGACCTCGATAGATAAACTGGACTAATTTGCTTGAGTATTCATTTCAGTTTATTTCTTACTTTATTTTTCTACTGGGAGTGCTTGTAGTGATGATGATTGTGGAGGAAGATGGAATTTTTAAAGCCAGAATCCATTTAGCCAACATAAATGTGAATAAATGTACTAGGCAAGACGCGGTCTTGATGAATATGGCGTCTCTAAAATTACTGTCAGATTTTTGGGAATCCATATACGGGCGCACACCGTAGTACGAAGTTTGACTGGCTTGTCTTGCTAATCAGTAAACCAGAGAATTGAATTTGATTTTCTCTGGGTTCCTTATGACAATTGTCTTTGTGCCGATAAAGAGATTTAAGTAAACACATTTTCTTTTTTTTTTTTTCATAAGTCTTTATTCTTGTCTCTGGCGAACGTTATTTTTTGCAGCCAAAGAAATGACGATATGAGTTAGGAAAAAAAAATAGAATTAGGAAAATTTTAGTATCAATCACAATCATCAATAATGATTATTTATAAACCTTCATATAAAAACAAAAGTAAAAATAATCAAGAAAACTTCTTTGATTGTTAGGATGTATATCAATTAAACAAACATGGGATTGAGCCATCGGAAACAGGAGGGTATTGAGTAGACTTATGTGAAAACATCCACGCTTTCTTAGTTGAAATGGTTGAGCAGCTGATGCGATGGCCCTAGGCTTTCCAGAGATGTACGTCCGAATGTTACGAGGATTTTATGCCTTAATTTTCTATCCAATCTACATTGATCCACGCTGCTACAGGGAAATCCTTCCAAGTGAAAAGGCTAACCCGCCACATTGCTGGACTATAATAAGCGAGTACGAACTCCATTCGTATTATAACATTCCCTTTTGGACGTATACCCTTCGGAACGTTATAAACTCTTACCTCCCTAACTCTACGTTGACTTGTACTACTATTGTTCTTCTACAAGGAACACTTCGGCAATAAATACTCTACGAAGGTTGATATGCCATTAAACAAAGAAACCTAACAAAACCTTGCTGCTGCAGAAATAATGAGCCGAAAAAATTGTAATAAAAAAAAACAGTAATAGGAAAGTGAAAGAGAAAACTAAAGGAAAATCTCATTATATTACTACTAGCGAGTTTTTTACACCAGCTTTACAAAGTCATCTTTCTCTGGAGTTTGATTGACAGCAAGTCTCAGCGGGTCTTCAGGACTAGACTCAATATTCTGGTTGACCTCAACAATACTGAAGCTTGGATTGTCTCGATTCATCTTCCAATTTTTAAATCTTTCAGCCCCGGTTCCGAGCCTCAGGGTACCATTCCAAGTGCACCAATTACAATTGGTATCACCGTCACCTCCATGTTCAATAGCTTTCTTTCTCTCTCTTTTCTCTTTCTTTGTTTTTAATCTGTAATCTGCTGGGAAGGCCAAGTTCACAGTACGGCAGGTTCTTTTCTTGTTAATTATCATGGTCTTCTGTCGGGATTAGAGGATCTGGTTGTATCACAAAATCCCTGAGAATTTTGGTTGTCTCATTCTCCAGGGTGGATTCTGGTTTATGCATGTAACATTTTGTAGTATGTTCAAATAACGTTTATTTTAACTCTTTTACTCCTTTGAGAGTTCTTTACACTTGCTTTAGCTAATGGTTTTCTACTGGAACTATAAAAGACAGAAAGTCTCCTCAAGTCTCCAGGACTCTTCTCAGCATTAATAATGCTGACGTTTGGATGGTCTCCACTCGTCCTCTTATTTTCAAGTACTCTAGTTCCTTTATCAATGCTTTGGTGACTGTCTTGAGCGTTCCAATTACAATTGGTACCTCCGTCACTTTCATGTTCCATAGTTTTTTTCATTGCTCTAATAAGGTCTAGATACTTATATTTCTTTTCGCTTTCTTTCATTTTATCTTGCGATCTGCCGGAGCGGTGAAGTTCACTGTTCGGCAGGTTCTCCTTTTTTGTTGACTATCACTAGGTCTGGTTGTCTCGACAAC